>JANZXR010000002.1:28688185-28734224 GCA_027575705.1 Erythroxylum echinodendron
ATAAGTTTTTAACTTAAAAAATTTGAGAAAAGTGTTATGAGTTGTAAAATTATATGATCTTGTGATAGCAACCAAATACACGAGTGGATATAAACATTGTGAACACGGTGCCCTTGCTTGTATCCATCCTTTTAGAATGTTAAATTGTTACTTAAAGAGAAAACATAAAAGCATCACTCGTCACAATTATTTATTTTGAAGAGGATGTATACAATTTATAAACAAGCAGATCTTTAACGAAGCTATAAAACAAATGATGTTTCTAGCTATGAAATTGATGTTAGTCGAAATGAAAAGATCGAGGGGGAAGCTTGGTTAGTTAGTATGAGAAAAAAGAATGGGTAAGAAATGAAGAAAAATGGTTGGTAATATATTATTATTAGATAAACATTATTTTATATCGCTTTTCGAGACAATACTCTATACTCCTAATATATTAAGAAAAGGAATTCATATTTATTTTTATTCTTCAATATATTCATTATAATTCTTATTACCATTCTTTCAAGTCAACCAAGCACATCCTGAATTGAAAGACATATATGATGGATCACGTGATATAGTTATGTAATATGGGTTAATCTAATCTAGTCAATCACACCATAGAGAGAGGTGTTAATGTGACTTAACTTGTAGTAGTGATTGATAAAGATGTGTAGTAATTCAATTCAAAGACTTGCAAAACTAATAGATTGTAATATGGTTTAATCTAATCTAATCAATCACACCATAGAGAGAGTTGTTAATGTGAATAACTTGTCGTAGTAATTGATCTTTGTCTTGTGTAATAATTCAATTCAAAGACTTGCAAAACTAATAGATTTCATTTTGTTGGAGGAAATATGTCCACTCATTCAACACCTAAATCTAAATGACATACTCAAAATTACAAAAAGGGACCATCGGAATGAAAAAATAATTCCCGCTAAACTATCCTAAAACTTAACTTGGGCCCCATTTCCGATGAACACATGTATGCCTCCTGAAATTTCCGTTTCTTCAACTTACAATTGGGCTTTGACTTCCGGAAATATAAAACAACCGCAGAAATTGAGAGAGAGAGAGAGAGTCTTCGAAACCTTATACGTACAAAAGGAAACAAAAAGAAAACGTCGAATCACTAAGCAAGAAAGGAAACACCCAAATTGGGTCATTTTATTAGTACAAGGCCTATATAAAATACGAATGTGGCATCGGGAGTTTGGGACAAAAAGAACCTCCACCCCCTCACTGTAAAAGCCACGTCAGCGGCACCACCACCCCCTAAGCTAGCTGTATATCCACCCACCCAACACCACTGACCACCGCGTTTGGCCGCTCTATTTTTATCTCCTCAGCCCCGGCAGTGTGCTTCACCTTCTTGGTGCTCCACTTCCACTCCCGTCCATACTTATTGCAGGGAAATGCCCTCTCTGTTTTTCAGTAGCTAGATTTTCTGCAGCCTGTTCTGATCCTTAATATTGTATATATATAAACACACACACACCATCTTCTTCAACTGTCTCTCATTCCCTCCAGAATGAACCTTTCCTGGTTCTCAGTCTCATCTATACTGCCCTACGTCATGTCGTTGATTGTCTTGCTAGTTTTTCTGGAGCAAATCTCTTATCTAATGAAGAAACGCAATGCTCCCGGCCCTCTTTTTGTCTGCCCTTTTCTGGGCAACGTAATCTCTTTGGTCCGTAATCCTACCAAGTTCTGGGAAGCTCAGACGGATTTCTCCACCGCTGCTGGCTTCTCCGCCAACTACGTCATTGGACGCTTCATTCTCTTCATCCGCGACACTGACCTCTCCCATCTCATCTTCTCCAATGTGCGTCCCGATGCCTTTAAGCTCGTGGGTCACCCTTTTGGTAAAAAACTCTTCGGCGAACACAATTTGATCTACCTGTTCGGTCAAGACCACAAAGATATTCGCCGTCGAATTGCTCCTAACTTCACTCTCAAAGCCCTCTCCACCTATATCAGTATTCAGCAGAAGATTATTCTCCAACACTTGAAGAAATGGGAGCACATCTCGTCTCAATACCCCAACCAACCTCTGTCGCTTCGCATGCTTGTTCGAGACATGAATCTCGAGACTTCCCAGACTGTGTTTGCAGGTCCCTACTTGACGCAAGAAGCTCGCGACAATTTCAAAGTAGACTATAATTTGTTCAACCTCGGCTTAATGACCTTGCCCATAGACCTCCCCGGTTTTGCTTTCCGACAAGCCAGGCTCGCTGTCGACCGCCTTATCCGCACACTTTCCGACTGCACGCGGCAGAGCAAGGAGCGGATGGCCAAAAACGAAGAACCTACCTGTCTGGCTGATTTCTGGATGCAAGAAATAGTCAGAGAGATCTCCGAAGCTGAAGCCGCCGGAAGACCCGCCCCGTCTCACTCCAGCGACTGCGAAATCGGCGGCTTCTTGTTTGATTTCCTCTTCGCTGCTCAAGACGCCTCCACGTCGTCTCTTCTGTGGGCCATATCAGTGCTCGATTCGCATCCTGAGGTTTTGTCGAAGGTTCGCGAAGAAGTGGCCACACTCTGGTCGCCGGCATCGGATGCTTCAATAACAGCCGATCAGATTAGGGAGATGACGTACACGCAGGCGGTGGCACGTGAAGTTATTAGGTATAGGGCGCCGGCGACAATGGTCCCACACATTGCGGCCGTGGACTTCCCGTTGACCGAGTCGTACACGATTCCCAAAGGCACAATTGTCTTCCCCTCAGTTTACGAGAGTAGTTTTCAGGGATTTACTGAACCGGAGCGGTTCGACCCGGACCGATTCTCGGAGGAGCGCCAAGAGGATCAGGTATTTAAGAAAAACTTCTTGGCTTTTGGAGCTGGAGCCCACCAGTGCGTTGGGCAGAGATACGCTTTGAACCATCTGGTCCTCTTCATCGCTATGTTCTCTGCATTACTGGATTTCAAGAGGCATCGGACAGACGGCTGTGATGAATTGGTTTACAATCCCACCATTTGTCCCAAGGACGGGTGCAGTGTTTTCCTCTCCAGGCGTTGCCCACGTTATCCCAACCTTTGAAACGCAATGACGTGGAGTGTTGCGTTATATGAGGGCAAATTGTGGCTCCTCTTCATGTTATTTTGTCCATTTCCAATTCTTCGTTTCGTTGACATGCTTTGTGGGTGTGTACATGTACGGCTAGGAGCTTCCTTTTTATTTTTCTTTTGATTGAAGCAGTGTGAAATGATTGATTGATGGATGGTGGATAATTGGAATTAAAAAAAAGGGAATTGTGTGCTTCAATAAGTAGTATTAATATAATTTTGCAAGGAATTGTAGTACCTACTACTCACATAATTTAATGATAACATTAATTTCATAGAATTCTTAGAATAAGACAAGGATAAGGTGTGCTAACAACAACTCCAATCATGTCTCAACATGGAAACGTTTTACCTCAATATAAAAATATATTGATAAAACGTGTCATACCGGAGTAGAGATTCAAAAACTCCCCCCCACTTCCACTTTTGACCAAATCTATCATTTCTTTTACATATGTTAAATGCCTGAACCAAAATAAAAGAAATTGTAAATTATTCGGATTTTCTGTTCAAGCTCAGGTCAGAAGAAATTGTAAATCCACTTTTTAGTCTACTGCATATGGATGACGGGGACCACAGAATAAGGATTGACTTTCCAGTCAAAGTTGACTCACTTTTAGTGCGCAGTTTCTCAAATGCGAATGCGTAACCTTGAAGGCCAACATTCACGCATGCCTGTGCTTTCTCAACTTCGACAAACTTCAGTACAGCGTATCACATTTCACATAAAGGTCTCTTTGTTAGGAATGAGTTATAAAGTATTCATTAAAGATTTTCAGCTCGTGGATCAACAAAGTAGATATAAATACTTTGAAATGAAACGTTGTTCTATAAAAAGAAAAGATTTACGGAAGCATTTTTAAAGATAATCTAAAAAATATTATGTGCTCAATAGTTTCAATGATATCAATCTTCGGTACACATTCTTGTTCCCCTTCTTGATGAGTTGCAGGCTGAATTACAAAGAACAATTAATTCTCTTCACAAAGACATGTCTGAAATTTCTCTAAAAAAAAATCTACCAATTAGCTTTGATGATGTTGGACAAATTATGTGAACAATGTAAGTTCTTCAAAGCTATGCTAAAAGGTGGACCTTATCTCAAACAAGCATGTAAAAAGTCGTACTTGAAGATCAAATGTGAAGACATGGAGAAATGTGAATGCAACACAAAAAAGAAAAACACTTCGGAAGAAAATCGGTAAGAGTTCATCTTTTCAACAGAAGGAAGAAAAAGAAAATAAGATTCTTTAAGCAACATGCTTCTGAAATTAGAAAGTCAAACCGGTGTTACTTTTGTAGACAACTAGCTCATTATGCAAAAAGATGCCCTAAAAATTCCAAAAAAAGATATGAAAATCCTATAGTTATTAAAGCTGTTATGCCTATAAGAGACGACGAGGACATCTGACTCTCTTTTTAAAGAACATTCTAGTAAAGATGAAAAGACATTGTTTGCATTCTCTGATTATAAATCTACTAGTGATGAAGCTTCTTCTCTTAATGAAGAAGATGATGAACCATTGTACATGATGAAATAGTCTTTTTTCAACCTAGACTCTAGGAAGCCAGTAGTAACACGATCATACGTCAAAATCCAGTTATTTCTAGAGAAGTATCACAAACCAATCCTAACTATTAGTTATATGAATACAGGATCTTGTAGAAGTGTAATGAAACCATATATTCTTCCTACAGAGGAATGGAAACCTTATGAAGAATACTTTACTGCAGCTGATGACAATCCTTTAAGAAAAACCTTATTATGAAAAGAAGGGTTAAGATAAAGTTCTTCCCAAGTCATATCATTTGGACAAAACTATTAGGAAGCAATCTTCGTGATCCTGACATACTTATTGGGATAGATATCTATTGCTAAGAAGAAAAGTTATAGATCTTGACAAGAAAGGGATTTATTACAAACATATTCATGAGTACAATGAAGACCGCAACATCTTCAAGCTATAAGATATTCGTCTTGGATATTAAGATATCAGAGATCAACTTTTATAGTATTGTCTGGAAAGTCATGACCAATTCAATAATCCACATCCATTATAACAAAGTTCATAATTTTATATTCAGTTGTCATTCAAGACATTAATCCAACAAAGCCCGCTCACTTGGGAATAAATCCATATGGTTTAAAGATGGCACAAGAGGAGTGTGCTATACTTTTGAAGCAAGGATTGCTCGAGTCGACAAAATCATATTGGACATATCATGTTTTTTATGTAGAAAAAAGAGAAGAAAAGAACAGATAAAAAAAGGTTGGTTATTGATTACAAGCCTATGAATAATTTTCTTTAAAATGACAAGGTTTTTCTGCCTAAAATAAATATGCAGGTTTTATTTCTAAAAGAGACAAAAATATTCTCAAAGTTTGATTTATAATATGGATTTTGGTAATTGAGTATTGACCAAAGATTCATCATAAGACATCATTCTGTAATCCTAATACTTAGTACCAGTGGACAGTCATAACATTTGGGCTAAAATTTGCCCCATCATTGTTTTAAAGAGCCATAACAAAAATCTATGATGGTATCCCATTAGGTGCTTTGATTTATATTGATAATATCTTACTTTATTCTCAAACTCAACAAGAGAAAACCTAGGCCTAGATATTACTGGACCATCTGAGATCCAAGCCTCCTCTTTCTAGGATGCCCAAGACCTGAGTGATGATATTTTCATCATTGATAAAAAGGAGCTAAATAAATTTTTGAAAACTTTAAACATAAAAGAAGTAAACCCTAATAAAAGACGGAGAAGAATCAGTGATGATATTGACAACATAAGTGGAGGAGCTTCCCTTCAATTCTGCAATCATCGTAAGAACCTATCCAATGAGGATGATAACTAAGATTCCTCTTAATATTATTGAGAGTTTCTGTATCTAAAATTGTTCATTTTTGTAACATGACATCATTCTTATCCATTTATTATGTTATGTGACACCGTTCTTATCTAAAATACTTGATGTGATGTAACTATTATCCAAAATATTTGATGTGATATTGTTCTTATTCGTTTAAGTGTGATGTGACTTTGTTTTTATCTAGAAATATTTGTCTTCTTGTAATATCCTTTGCCTATATAAGCAAAGTATCTATTCCATTTTAACCAAGTTCTAATTCAAGCTAGTTTTGAAGCTACTTTTGATCCAATAAAAGTTGTGTGTTTTTATATGACTTATCTCTAAAATCTCTCTAATTCCTAAAAACTTGAATCTTTAATAAGTTTACTTCTGTCATATAAAGATGTAAGTATGTTCTACAATTGCTTTTGTATAAGGATTCTGGGCATTAAAAAATATCGAATTTATGATCCTGTTTAAGTTTTAAGTGATATGGGGAGAATTGGTCAGCATAGATCCCTAAGAGCCAGATTTTGAGAGTTGACGACTATTGAGAGAAGGAATGCTTGTGTCTTGGCTATCATACTTGATATCTTAACTACAATCACCTTTGTTTATCTTAGAACTCTTATAGAGGTTTCAAATAAAATTTGATTTAATACTGAAAATATATTTAACATAAATCTAATGTATATATTATTTATTTCAACAAAATAAAATAATTTTTATTGATAATTTAGTAATAAATATTATATAAGAGATTAAAATAAATTTAATTGATTAAAAATAATTTATCTTTCAGTAATTATCATCGGTAATGAAAATATAATTATATTAACATTAACAATTAAATATGTTTTTTATTTGAAATAACATAAATTTAAAATTTAAAATTTAAAATTTAAAATTTAAAATAAAATAAAAGTGGAATCAAATGCCTTTAGTTATAATTATTAAAATAGTATAATTTCTTGTGAAATTAGGTTTTTATTCCACTTCTAATTAATAGTATTAATGTGACTCATCTTATAAGTATGCTTCTTTAACAAATTAATAATTTGATATGAAAAAATATTTATAAAATAAAACTATTTGAAAATTTGTAGAAGGTAGTAGTTTCGCAAACTTTCCAATGTTACTGTGGTCGTCTCTAGCATAAACAAAAATAAAAACGATCAAAAGCGAAATAACAGATAACACCAAAATTTTGATAACGTAGTTCGGCACATCTTGTCTATATTTACGGGGCCCTTACTCAGCTTAATCACTTTCACTGAAATACAATAGATTTACCCAAGATTTTACTAAGCCGACACCACTCAACTCTTGACATTATCTCTCAATCTCACTTCCCGTGAAAGATTTTCACACACAATAACACCAACAACTCATGTTACCTCAAGAGAGGGTTTTCTTAATAGTATTTGATAATAAAGATATGAAATAAACAATTCAAGTGATTAAACAATAACCAAAATCAACAAAGACAACACTTGTGCAACTCCTCCAATATGTAAAAATCACCAATAAAATAAACGTTTCTTCATCGAAAAGTTGCAAACAATGGATCTGCAAAGTCCTCCACACCACAAAAACCAACTGCTGAAATTGCCCTCAATTTTTGTTCAACAACCTGAAAGAATACAGCAGCCAAATCATGCACGACCAACAATTTTGTCTCCCACAAAATCACACTAAAATAGAGAAACGCAACAGCCAATATAAATCAAGAATCCATGTTAAAATTCAACAATCAAGGATCATTCAAGATCAAAAGACCCCCAGCAGTTATATTTCACCACACGCACATATTATGTAGTCAAAACACACAAGACAACTATTGAAAATTATAGCTGTAAAAAGACTTCCAATAGACAACGAAGACTGCTCACTGGACTCCTCATCAACAACAATGATTGAAGGAAAAAGACAGCTGCAAAGATTTTCACACAATCATAAAATTGCCCACCCACCTTAGTCACGGCATGCTTCATAAAAATCAGCAACCGATGGATTTATATGTTAACCCAATCTGCTACCAAAACATCAACAAAATCGACAACAGAATACAGCCCACAAGCACACTCACGACAGAACTCTTTTTAGCAACGCTTCCACAGAAATTTTATTGATGCCCTTTAGTCCATATGGTCATAATCAACCAACCTTCTAGTCAAGATAGAATTCTATCACATCTAAAATATTATCCAAAATAGCCTTTTTATTTTTGAATCTAAGTCAAATCAGAATTGTTGCTTAATCACACCAAGCCATGGTCTAACTATCATCACCTAATTAAATTCAATGTAAATCTTGAAGCTATATTATCTTATAGGTCCAATTATCTAATAATGCTAAAATTAAATAATAAGATATGTAACATATATCTTAACACTATTTTGAAAACCAACTTAAACCCTAATTTAATTAAATGAAGAATCTTTTGCTATCTGATCAACCAATTCCTTGACGCTTGGACTATTATTCAGCAATCAAGAGAATTGGAAATATACAAAAAGGAGGAGTCGTGTGAATAATTCAGTCGCCGAAACTACCGCAACAAGCCAACAAGGAGCGTAATGCAAAAAGTTGAAAATATTATATTTCACCTTTCTCTTCGCTGTTGTCAGTTTAGAAGAAAATACTCGAAGGGATAAACATGAAGCAGTATAATACGTTATACGTTTATCAAGTGAGAACTAATGCTATTGTCAATTTAGAAGAAAATACTCGAAAGGATAAACATGAAGCATTATAATACGTTTATCAAGTGAGAACTAATCGACATGCAAATTTGAACAATGATGATTGTTGGAACATCGTTAGAAATTAGCGGTAAGGGAGGAAATAGAAAATCCAAAGCAACCAACCCATTAGCACTGGTTTCCTTTGGGAAGCATGTTGGTCCTAATGCCACGTGCACGTACGGTTAATCATTAAATATTATGCGACATGCTTTCTGTGGGCGGGGCAAGTCAGAACAGCTTTTTGGTGATTCAGGAAGTTAGAATTATTTTTGAAGATTAAATATAATAAGTTATTTTAATTTTAAAATATCTAAAAATGGTTATTTAAATTAGAATTTTTATTTAATTTTAAATTATTTTAAATAAATGATTTGATTTCAATATTATTTTAAAATAATAAAAATTCAATTTCAATGATGAATATATCATTTATGATATATAGACAATTACAAAGTTCTTGTCCCCATTTTAGTTTAAAAACTAGGTCAAAGCAGATCGCCATTTCCTCAATTATTCAAACCGATTGGAGAATTTAGTGCAATCGTACTTAATAATCAATATTAGCCTTTTTTTTCTCTCCAAAACTTCTTCATTTAGTGTAGAAAATAATTTGACATTCATTGGCCCCTTGTATCTTAGGCTAAATTAATTGGTTATGGTTTTAATGTCATAGACATTCTTTATTTTATACATATTCAGATACATACATACATATATATATATATATATATATATATATATAATAAAATCTATGAGATAAATATATATTATAAGTGAAATTATGTTAAGATCATAATTATAAAATTTATATTATGTTTATGTATTATCTCGAAAGTTACTGGTCATTCTTCTATTAAGACTAACTAATACATGTTATATTTATTTCTTATAAAGGAAGTAGTTAATAGTATATAATAAAATATAGAGATACTTAAATAAACATGTGAATGCTTATTAGAGAATAAATTCACTAAATTGACCCGATTATGAGGATTCAAAATAAAATATTACTTATCTGTCTATGAGTTTTCTCATTATGATCATTACATAATTGATCATTAAACTTCAAATTATCAAAATATCTCATATAAAAATTACCATATTTTGATATTATTTATAATGTATTTTATTTTGGTAGCTCAATTGGTGGCACTTGAATATAGTTGAATAAGTCAATAAAAGGTTCGTCACTTTAAAATAATAATAGATAATTTTTACAATTTTTGATTATTAATGGCCTAAGGAAATCTTAAGCTTGAATAAGTTGATATTTGAAAAGTGTTTCAAATGACAATTATAAGTCAACTATTAACATTCCTATCTTTTATTTAAAACTTATATTTGATGCGAAGTTTAGAATTATTATTAATATCGGTTTTAGAGCAATTTAAATTACCAGCGCCAAAAGAGTAGAAAAATAGTTAGAATCTTAGGTACATTAATCCCTTGTGCATGTGTGCCACTCGTATTGATTGGAGATACTATTGCGCCAACCGATTACAATGTCTCTGGTCGAGAAGATAAATAGCACGTTGATTGGTAGGGAGCCCTGAGCTGACGTTGATTGGTGGGGAGCCCTGTGCTGCTGACCGTATGCTTCATACATTTGGCCATTGGTCTAGTTTTGTTTGCAGGAAAAGTAATACATAATACATGCATTCTCATTCTAATGGTCAATCGCGTGCATTTCCAACACCACCTATCCATCTTCTTCTGCTCACAATTTTGCTAGGAATCTGTGCCAGTCTCGGGCAAAGCAAGTTAACACATTACTGTTTCTCTCGCAACCTACTCTCTTGTATGTATGTACTTAGCAAGCTCTGTTGTTTCTAATACTAGAAAACGTAACCATCAAGTAAAACGACGCATGGTACATGAAAAACAACTATTCATGTGTGTTGTCACTCTAGCCGCATTTTATAAATATTTGCTTAATCAATACTGTCAAATTTGAATTTTGAAAGTCTTAATTGTCTTCGTAAATTGAAAAGAATAAAAATAGGGTGAAATTAAAGTAAAAATTGATAAATTGAAATTATTTATAAAAAACACGCCGATGTGGGGATTGAACATACCCACTCTTTGGTGGATATACTCATATATGTGACAGTGTATATTATTTTAACCATGTACGAGTTAAAGGATGTTGTTTCGCTCGTACTGAGGTCAGACATGCCTGTTTTTGGTATAACATAGACCATGTATTATGACTCGAATCTATAGTCAATCCTATTTATGATAAGAGCAATTGACAATTGAATCCAAAATTTCCATTATTTTTGTATTTGTAATAGTGCAAAAAGAAGGCTCGACTTTAAGTTGTTTAAGAATAATGGCATTAAGTTTCTTGATCCTTTGCCTTAGGATTAGTTACTTCTATTTCTCGCCGAGGATAAGAGAAGGGATATAACTCAGCCGTAGAGTGTCATTTTGATATGGTGGAAGTTATCAGTTTGAGCCTAATTATCCCTAAATCTAATGTGAGTTTTTCTATTTTAACTTGCTCCCCCCACTGTCGTTACTGAATGAAAATGGATAAGAGGCTCATGGGATTGATGCGAGGGAGTATAAATGGCTATATTTCTTGGAGCGAACTCTAGGAGAATATGAAGTGCATGGATACAAGTTAGGCCTTAAAATGAAAGACAATTCTAAATCTACTTTATTAATGGACGGTGTAAGTTGTTGGGGGTATATATCTCTGTGACTGTTGAATATTGAAGTGAGTTTAAGTTTAAGGGATATGATCACTAGATATGCCTGTACAGGTGACCATGTCTAATGTAAAATCCTATTTTTAGAAGGTACAAAAACAAATATAAATATTATCAACAAACATACGAAAAGGAAAAGGAAAGAATCAACAAGTGAGAGAGCTGGGGAACGAACAATAGTATTCTTCAATTACAATTTTTTAGAGTTTAATTTTCAAGATTATTTTAAAGTAAAATTGATTTGGGATATCAATTTTTACTTTATCCTGGGCTTTATTGGATTATTTGTTGTTATATTATGGTGGTGTTTCAAGTTAGGTTCAATAGTTTGGAACTTAAATTCTTTAAATTTACTATTTAATTAGTGGATTTACTTGTTGATTTGACTTTTGATTTTTTCCTCTACACTGGAGAGTTTTTCACATAAATTTGGTGTTTTATTTATTTTTCATCATCTATATTGTTTATGTTGATTATTTGTTGCAATTGGGTTGCTTGAAGTTGGTTGATTTTTTTTTAATCTTGTGGGTGTTGTTGTTTGGAGCCTTACAATTGGTATCAGAGTTATAGATATTGAAAGTGGCAATAGTTCTATAGTGATATTGACATTAACTAATTACTCAATATAGAGACCTATGATGGAAGATATTTTATATTGCAAAGATCTCTATAACCTAATTGATGTGGACAAAAGTTAAAAAAAAAAAAGATGATATCCCATAAACCCAAAAAAATGTCAAATAAAGAGTGGAAAAACATGAAGCAAAAAACCTTAGGCAATATTAGACAATGGATTAATATCAACATATTTAACCATATATCCTAATAGACCAATCCATTTGAGTTGTGGACTAAATTGGGCGGTCATTTTGAGAGGAAGGTTGCCCATAACAAGGCCTTCTTAATTATGAGGCTTGTAAACTTAAAGTTAATGACTGAAAATTAGTGCCTGCGCATCTTAGTGGCTTGCAGGATATCATCAACCAGTTCACCACTATGAAAATCATCTTTAATGATGAGCTACAAGCCTTGTTCTTATTGAGTTCCTTACAGTATAGTTAGATAAACTTAGTTGCAACAACTATCATTCAGATGATGTGTGATAGATAAGGAAAATATTTTATACACATTTATAAAAGATATGTACAGTTATTAGGGGATATGCATATCCCGTAATTATAGGATAATTTAGGGTAATCTCTGATCCCACATATTCTGTAATTCTCCTATTAAAGGAGACGATGTATCACGTTGATTAACTAATATACTATGAACCATTACCTTATGTCTATGTGTTTTCATGGTATCAGAGCAGTGTTCAATCCTTGGGATTAAAACACTGTTTCCATCATCTGCCTAAAAATTACCTATACCGATTCAACCATGAGTGAGGCGTCCAGTTCTGTTCCGGCGTTATCCTAGGCAACAACAATTTTATCCTAGCAAATTGCTCAACTCCTCAAACAGCACACCAATACACAACCTGATAACACAAGTAGCCAACCAGTTACCATAGAAATTAAATTAATCAATGCCAATTACCCTGTATGGTCACGTATGATGGAAGTAGCCATTGGTGGCCGAGGTCGGACGAGCCATATCATAAGTGAACCAGCTCCTCCATCAAAACTGGATGCAGCATACCCAGAATAGGCACAAAAGGATCTTCAAGTCTTTGGGTGGATAATCTAGGCAATCGAGCTTGAGCTGGTGAATCAATATATTCAATATCCCAGTGCGAAAGATCTCTGGAACGCCCTTGCAATCACATACTGCAGTGGGGAAGATGGATTACAAATTTATGATCTCATGACCAAGGCCAGCCGACAACAGCAGGGGCTTTAGTCGTTGGAACAATACTTTAATGCAGCACAAGGAATATGGAGGGATATCGATCGCCAGCAACCCAACCCTATGAAGTTGCCTGAAGATATCGAAATTTTCAACAGATTGCACCAAGAGACGCGCCTCTTCCAATTTCTGTCAGGATTAGATGATAAGTACGGTGCGATTAAACGAGAAATTCTCAGAGGGACACCTTTACCCTCAATTGAAGTGGCATATGCCACTGTCCGAAGGGAAACTGCCAGAATGAGCATCCTAGGCTCATCAGTAGATTCGACCGGTGAACCATCATCGGGAATCGGTAAGGGCTTTGTAGCGAAGGAACAGAATCGACCAGAATCAGCCGGAGCCACGAAATTCAACCAGTCAGAATCCACTAGTAAAACTGGGAACCCATCATCCCGGAGAAATCAAGAGAAGGGACGTACCGATAAAACATGTGACTATTGTGGAATCAAGGGACATCTGAAAAGAGATTGCTTTCACCTAGTGGGTTACCCAAACTGGTGGGAACACAGATCCGACATTCATCGTGGCAAACGAGGAAAGCCAGCAGCTGCCGTTGACAATCATGAGATCACCGGCACGGGGGCAGATGGAGTGGAAGGCGACAGTGGTGGATTCGCAGCCGTGGGAGTAGGAGGAAAGAAGACGGCCGCCGCTAGACAAAATGAATTTGGGGGAAAAGTTTCAAGTTCCTTGAGCTCCTCTTTTTTGAATCCCCAATTTTTTAAGCATGAATGTTTTGCAGAAACAGAATCCTGCCTTGATACCTTTGAAAATATTGAACCTGACCCACTGAAAATGAATAGTGTATGTTCTGATCATGTAAGTTTTGAGAAAGTACAGGTTGATCCTCACACTTTTGGAAATGTACCGAGAAGGCCCAGTTTTTTTGGAAATCTCAAAACAACCCTGAAATTGTTAAAAAAAGTACTTTCACATGTGTTGCTCGAGCACCAAAGGAAAAAAAACTACACAATGGCTGTTTGATTGTGGGGAGACGGACACGATAACATATGACATGTTTGATTTTGTTAAATCCACTGTTTCCTGAAAGACTCACATTCAGACAGCAAGTATTCTTTCAAGAAAAAGGGTTAATTCATTAAACTTCATGTCCTAATACACCCCAACAAAATGGGGTTGTTGAAAGGAAAAATAGGTTCCTACTTGAAATTACCCGAGCATTAATGCTTGAATCTCATGTACCCAACTATCTCTGGCCTGAAGCCGTAGCCACCGCTGTATATCTAGCCAACCGCCTCCCTACAAAAAACTTGAATCTCAAAACCCCTTTCCAAATCCTATCTGACCATACTCAAGTGCCCCCAGCCTTGGCACTATCACCTCGTATCTTTGGTTATTCTGTCTTTTTTCACATTCCAAAGGCAGATCGCACTAAATTTGATCCTTGTGCTATTAAGTGCGCGTTTGTAGGATATGGTGTTCACCAAAAAGGCTACCGCTGCTATAATCCTCGTACGCATCGTATATATACTACTATGGATTGCAATTTTCTTGAGACCGAATACTTCTATAACCGGGCCCCAATCCAGTGTTCAGGGGGAATTGAGTCTATGGTTGAGCCACTGAATTGGTTTCTTAGCCCATCTCTGCCTGCTGCTGTGTCCGAAATACAAGTTAGTAGGTCCGCTGAGCATGCCTCTAAAGGCGAAGGACAGCCCATCGTGCTTGATGACACACCCCGAACACCCTCGTCAAGTATCCTGGAGGTAAGTGGTAATGTGAATCTTACTGATGATATTGATGTTGCTTTTGCTGCAAGTATCTCTGATCATGCAGAACCTGAGATAGAGGGACCACTCATATATAACCTACCTCCGCGGAGTACAAGGGGAGTACCACCGAAGAGGTATATACCAGAACATGAACCAGTTGATCGAGATACCCAATAGCAAACCTTATCAGGGGAAGAAATTTATCGGAAATTGCAAAAGCATTCACTGCTGCACTATATGTCGAGGACGTTCCTAGAATGGTAGATGAGGCCCAACAAAAAAAAGAGTGGAAACAAGCTATAGAGATAGAGATGGAGGCTTTGAAAAAGAATGGAACGTGGGAAAAATGCGCACTCCCTCCCGGGAAAAGAACAGTTGGATGCAGATGGGTTTTTTCTGTGAAACACAAGGTAGATGGGACAATGGAAAGGTATAAGGCGAGACTGGTGGCAAAAGGGTACACCCAGACATATGGAGTGGATTACTCAGAGACGTTCTCACCAGTTGCCAAGATTGATACGATCCGAGTGTTACTTTCTGTTGCAGAAAATTTGGACTGGCTCTCCATCAATTTGACGTAAAAAATGCATTCCTTTATGGAGATTTGAAGGAAGAGTTATACATGGAGGCTCCCCCAGGATTCTCAGAAGACTTTCTAGAGAATGATAACAGTCTCCCCGAGCATGGTTTGGGAGATTTACTATGGCAATGAAGAGATATGGGTTTAAGTAGAGCAACTCCGATCATACGTTGTTCATCAAAAGGCGGGGTAAGCTAATAACATGTCTGATCATCTATGTGGACGATATGGTGATTACTGGGAATGATGAGGAAGAAATGACCAGACTACAGACAAACCTCTTCAAAGAATTTGAGATGAAGAATCTGGGAGACCTGAAATATTTCCTCAGAATTGAGGTTCTGAGATCGAGTAAGGGGATTTATATATCCCAGAGGAAAAACATACTCGACCTCTTGGCAGAAGTTGGAATGATTGACTGTAAACCAGTTCAGACATAAATTTTCGTGAACCATAACTTGAAAATAGTGGAAGGATCAGAGATGGCAGACAAGGGGAGATATCAACATATTATGGGAAAACTGATATATCTTTCACATACCAGGCCAGATATAGCCTATGCTGTTGGTGTTGTCAGTCAGTTCATGCATAAGTCGCAGAAAGATCATATGGACGCTGTCATAAGAATTGTGAGATATTTGAAAGGGTCACCTGGAAAGGGAATATTATTTCAAAAGAACGGTCACTTGAGAGTTCAACCCTATACAGATGCTGATTGGGCCGGGAATCCAGTGGATAGGAGATCAACATCAGGCTATGTTACATGTGTAGGAGGGAACTTGGTTACATGGAAAAGCAAGAAACAAAAGGTGGTTACCTTATCTAGTGCAGAAGCTGAGTTTAGGGGTTTGGCTCGAGGTCTTGCTGAGATATTATGGCTTCGGAAGCTCTTGACAGAATTGGGTTACCCACAAAAAGAGGCTTGTCCATTAATGTGCGATAATAAGGCTATTATCAGTATATCTGAGAATCCAGTGCAGCATGATCAGACCAAACATGTTGAGGTAGATCGGGATTTTATTAAGGAAAAGCTAGAAGAAGGGGTGATCTCGCTTCCATATGTGCGCTCAGAAGACCAGTTGGCAGACATTCTCACGAAAGCTGTGACTGGACAAGTATTCCATAATGCATTGTGCAAGTTGGGCGTTGAAGATCCTACGACTCAACTTGAGGGGGAGTGTTAGATAAGGAAAATATTTTATACACATTTATAGAAGATATGTACAGTTATTAGGGGATATGCATATCCCGTAATTATAGGATAATTTAGAGTAATCTCTGATCCCACATATTCTGTAATTCTCCTATTAAAGGAGACGATGTATCACGTTGATTAACTAATATACTATGAACCATTACCCTATGTCTATGTGTTTTCAATGTGATTTCTTTGGATGTGATCAAAGAGAGAATGTTCAATAAAGAGATCAGGAGAGAGGATATAAGTGTTGATAATGTACAGGCTCGTGTGGTAGAGAGTATAGGAAGAAGCAAGAGTAGAGGTCCTAAAAGGTATGTCAAGTGTAAGAATCGGTCTAAGTCTAGAGATGGAAAAGAGACTAAGACATGTCATCACTGCATCAAACTTGGTTATATAAAGAAATTTTTTTCTACAAATGTAAATGGAGACCAAAAGATGCAAGATCATCAAAAAGATGGAGACGACACAAACAATGTAGCTATAACTTCAAACATAAATAATGAGATGAAATTGATTTGTCCAATCAGTGAGTGTCTTCATGTTCGTGAATCAGATACTGAGTGCCTTATTAATATAAGGACTTCCTGCCATTATGTTCTAAAGAAGGAATACTACATTAATTACAGGAGTGGTTACATTGGCAGTGTCAAGATGGGTAATCAGAGTTCTACTAGCATTATTAGTGTTAGTGACAGCTGGGTTCAAACTGATGCTGGGTGCATGTTCATTTTGGGAAATGTACAATATATTCCTAACTTGTGCCTCAATTTGTCATCTATAAATATGCTATATCGAGAATGATAGTGACATACGTTTGGGAAAGGTAAATAGAATTTGTTTAAGGAAGCAATGACAGTTGCTTGTGGTGAATTATGTTGTATCCTATACAAGATACATTTGAAGGTATGTACAAATGAATTACATGTCGTTGAAGAGAACACTTCTTAAAACTTTTTGACACCATATATTGGGACATGTTAATGAGAAAGGGATGAAATTTTGTTAGCTAGTAAATCTCTTATTCCTATAAAGACTACCATCTCCCTCAACCCCTATGATACATTATTTGGCCATAACACAATATCAAGTTTCTATCCATAAAAGGTTTACCAAAAAAATGATTAAGTTGGAGTTGGTGCATATGTGTGGCCTTATAAATATGGAGTCATTGTGATGTAACAAATATTATATTACTTTTATTGATGATGTTTCATACAAAACTTGAGTTTGTATGTTGAAAATAAAAGGCTAAGTGTTTAAGATTTTTTAGAAAATTTATATTATGGTGGAAAGGGAGATCAAGAGAAAATTAAAGTGTTTTCAAACTAGCAATAGAGGTGAATACATCTTTAATAAGTTTGAAATTTATTGTGCAAGACATGGCTTAACACATGAGAAGACAGAACCTAGTACCCTACAGTATATGGTACTGTTGAGAGGATGAATAGAACCATTGTGCAGAAAGTTTAATGTATGCTTAAAATGTCCAAGCTACTAAATATTTTTATGGATGAAGCAATCAAAACCAAAGTATAGTTGATTAACCAAGCTCTGTAAATTCCTTTGAGTCTTAATATTCTCAAGAGAGTGTAGACAGGGAAAGATCCTTTTATTTGCTTTTGAGGATATTCAGGTACAAAGCTTTCAAATAAGTGCGAAAGGTATATAGATTGAAACTAGATTCAAAGACTATTCTTTGTATACAAAGAGTTTGGTTATAGGCTCCCAGAAAAAGAAAAGGTTGTTAAAAGTGTAAATAAATACAAGGTGGATGCAAATCTTGTTAAAGAAGGTAAGACTACTATTAGTAGTTTGTCTTTCAATGCTACAAATGTTTCTCCTATTTATACTTCTCTTAATTAGCCTAAATGTGAAGAGTGTGAAGAAATTAACTGGTATATGATGATAAGGATCAAGTGTAATCTAATGGTGATGAGGTATATGAGCCACATCCTATAGATGATGTAGATAAGGTAAATGAACATCATAAACTGGGTAGGCAACCTAACCTGGTATTGAAAGATATCCAACTTCGAAGGTTAACTAGAGAGAAAAAAAACTTTTATAAGATACCCAAGTTCAGAATATCTCTTATTCACTATTGAGGGGAAGCCAGGGCATTTCCAAGATGTGTAGTCACTCAAAGACAAAGACTTTTGTCTTGAGGCAATGCAAGAAGAGATGGATTCTTTGAAGAAGAATGAGACCTATTAGTTAGTGAAGCTTTCCAAAAGTAAGAACACATTGAAAAATAGATGGGTATTTAATATCAAGAAAGATGGTGACAAGCTAGTGAAGCATAAGGCATGATCAAAGGTGAATGGATGTAATTAGAACAAGGGTGTCAAATTCGATGAGATATTTTCACCAGTGGTCAAGATGACATTCAATCAAACTAAATTGGGTTTAGTTACCAATTTAAGCTTGAATAACTTGATGTGAAAATTGCTTTCTTGCATGATGACTTATATGAGGAGATATACATGAAATAGCCAGAAGGGTGCAAATTTTAAGGAAAAGAGGACTTAGTTTGCAAGTTAAAGAAGATTCTTTATGGGCTCAAACAGACACCAGGTTAGTGGCATTGAAAATTTGAATTGTTTATGACTAACAATAGTTATAAGCAAATTTTAACTGAATCTTATATGCATTTCAGAAAGTTTTCTGGTGATAATTTCATTATGCTTCTCTTGTATATTGATGATATGTTGATAGTGGGACAAAAATGTTGGTATGATTCACAAGTTAAAGGAGGACTCATCCAAGTCTTTGGACACCAAAGAATTGGGTCCTATAAAAAAGATTTTAGGCATGAAAATTGTTCATAACAAGAAGATTGAAAATTTATAGTTTTCATAAGAAAACGTATATTAAAAAAATGATTGAAAGGTTAAATATGAAGCATGCCAAGATGGTTAGCACACCATTAGTAGCTCATTTCAATTAAGCAAGTGAGCTTGTTTTATCATCAAAAAAGCGAAGGCCAATATGTCCTATATTTTATATTCCTCTACTGTTGGTCCTTTGATGAATGTCATGATATGCACTAAGCCAAATATCACACATATTGTTGGATTGGTGAACAAGTATTTATCTAATTTGGGAAAGGTTCACTATGAAGCAATGAAGTGGATGTTTAGATACTTACTGGGTACTTTCAGATTGAGTTTGCTCTTTGGTGGTGGTGAGATAATTCTAGAAAGGTACATAGATGTGGACATGGTTAGAGACCTCAATAACAAAATGTCCACTTCAGGTTGCTTGTTTACATTTGAAGGGGGAGCCATTTTTTTTTGCAATGTGAGCTACAAAATTGTGTAGTCTTGTCTACAACTAAGGCAGAGTATAATGCAGCCATAGAAGTAAGTAAGGAGATGCTTTGGTTAAAGCAATTTATTCAAGAACCAGAAGTGAAATAAGATGAATACATAGTATTTTGTGTCAGTTAATGTGCCATGAATTTCAGTAAAAATTCCACGTATCATTCTTGCAATAAGCATATTGATGTTAGGTATCAGTGGCTAAAATTTATGGTTAAAGAGTAACTAATAAAATTAGAAAAGATCTACTAATAAAATTAAAGAAGATCTATACAGATAAGAATGGTGCTAATATGTTGACAAGAGTATTTCTCATGAGCAAGCTTGAGCTTTGTAGTAAGCTCATCAGGATGACTTTCAACTGATCAATGGTGTGCTTTATTTCTCCTCTGAAATAGGTTGAAGGGGGAGATTGTTATAGGTCCAACCCTATTTTTATAAATGTTCGCTTGATCAATACCACCAAATTTGAAATTTGGAAGTCTTATTGACCTTTGTGGATAAAAGGATAAAAATTAAGCAAAATTAAGGTAGAAAACTGATGAATTGAAGTTGTTTATAAAATAAATGCTTATATTGGGGTTAAACAGTCTCGTTTTGTTAATGGACACGATCATGCATGTGACCTTCTATGGTCCTATAATTATGTACTAGTTGAAGGAAGATGTTTCTCCTACGTTAAGGTCAGACATGCCCGTGTTTTACTAGATATGCTCTTGTCCATATACTGTGTAAGTTGATAGGACTATGTATCTCCACAAATATTGAGTATTAAAGTGAGTTTGAGGGACCCAATCACTAGACTCACCCATGTGGGTAACCATTTTTTTGTGTGCAAAACCTTATTTTTGTAAGTTATAAAAGGCAAATATGAAGATCATTGGCAGAAACATGAAAAAAAGAAAGCTTCAACAAGCAAGAAAATTGGGGACCAATAATATTATTCAACTATTGATTTTTAGGCTTTGAGTTTTAGTATTCATTTAGAGTGGTATTTACTTGGGGTATCAATTTATATTTTATCCTACAACCTTATTAGATAACTTTTTTTTTTATAATAATGGTGTTTTAAGTTAGGGTCAATAGTTTGGAACTTAAACTCTTGTAAATTTGCTATTCGATTTAGTGGTTCTACTTGTTGATTTGGCCTATGATTTTTTCCTCTATACTAGAGGTTTTTTACATAAAATTTGGCGATCTATTTATTTTTTGTCATTTATATAATTTGGGTTAATTATTTGTTACAATTGAGTTGCTTGAAATCGGTTGATTTGCTTTTCACTAATCTTGTGAGTGTTTTCATTTGAAGGCTTACAATGTGATTCAATTAAACTAAAAGATAAAGAAAATAGAACAAAAAATATTTTATAATATTCTACTAACACGACTCACCTTGTAAAGGCCATAATAAAAATTATTAATATTTTCTTAATAATCTCCTAAAGCATTGTTTCCTCCTCCTTTGAAGTTGTTGTTAATAACTGGTTGTCGGAAGTAACTTTTTATGAATATCTTAAGCATTTTATCTATGGTTTAGTTAACTTTAGGTTGAAATATGTTTGAACACTTAATTTTGGCTTTTGATCTATATAAGTAGACCATAAAAATCTCGTAAGCATTTTATCTATGGTTTAATGAATACTTGAGGGAAGGCCAAATGTGACGCCCAGTACACATTGATGGAGTTAAGAAATAAACAAATTAGTTAAGCTCTCCATGCAAGGGACAATATTTTAATGCTCCATCATGATATCTTGGATTGAATTTTATCAAGTGAAGATTTGAAATGGCTATAAAAGAGCTTGGTTAAGTAAAAAAAACAAAAAGCTCTTTTACATAACACTACTTTTAAAATATTATAAGAAAAAGTGATCATCAAATTAAATATGAGTTATATATATAAAAAAATTTCAAATTTTGTATGACTTTCATTACTGAAATAAATAAGAGGGTTTTGTATAAAAGCTTTCTATATCATCAATTAAAGTTTGTATCCTGAATTAAGCTTTTAGGATGTTTCATCGACCTTTGTGATCATTTGAACCAAATATAAATAACCAGTTTTTAGTTGACTAAAAATTAATTACTTTGAAATGAGTTAATTACTTTGAAATGTACAAAGATTAACGGACATAAGCAAAACAGAGAATGGGAAGGATGAAAATGACAGGGACAGACAATAAGCATGTTATATAAAAAACAAATGACAGATAATATGAATCTTACTTGCCAATGTCATAGGCCTACCTGACTCAAGGATGAAACTTTCCTTCGAAGGCAAACATGTGGTGGTAAGGTCATCTCTAATCAAGGTACCAAAACACCAAATTTGGTATTTTGATGCAATAAATCGACTTCAAAGAAGACACCAAATTTTCACACCAAAATAGCGCAATGGATAGTAACACACCAAATTTGGTGTGATACTATTCATTGCACCAAAAGTACAAAAAGACAACTTTATCCAATTACTTTTTAACATATTCCTTTTATGTCCTTTTTATAAATTGATTTATTTACATAATTTACTAAGTAATTGAATTTAAAATATATGTTACTTTACACAAAATATATCATTACAAAGATCTCATTGAGACATTTAAAACGAGACTAATATTGAATATAATATTAAATTTATTTTTAATATTTATTTTTAATTCTTATTTATAAGTGTTATAAATTCATTAATAAAATATGTTAAGAATAAACAGAAAATTTGGAATAAAAAGTACATAAATTTAAACTACATCATTGATTTTAAAAATTAAAACTCAACAAAAATATTTGAAATTACAACAAGATTAAAATAAATTACAACAGAAATTAGATTCGAGATTATAATCAAACTAAAATAAATTACAACGGAAATCAGACTAGAGATAAAGAAGTTCATTATGAGCTTCGTAATGTATTGATTGAATATTTGTGGGAACAATATGAAAATTAAAATGATTAGAGGTTAAATGAGAAGTTTTAATAAGTTTATATTTATGTATGTTATTAATTTGTTGTTACAATAATATAAAATATATTTTTTAAATAATATTAATTTAATATAAAGCATATATTAATTAATTAAGAATAATGATTTTATTTTAATTTTTAATAAATAAATAAATAAAATTATTGTATGAATATAAATTAATTTAGTTAATAACTAAATTACTGTGGTTGTATAAATATAAATTAATTTAGTTAATAACTAAATTACCGTGGTTGTATAAATATAAATTAATTTAGTTAATAACTAAATTATTGTGGTATATTCTTTATAAAATTTTGGTGTAAAATTTTAGTGTAGAATGATTATAATAATATTAAATTTAGTGTAAAAAATTCTAAAAATATTTCATTTTACACCGCATAATAGTTGGAGATGGCCTTACCAAGAACAGAAACTCTTCCCATCACATTCGTCATCATTAGTCAAATCAATCTATCGAAAGTGATGGTTTAATAGACCCGCTTTTGTTTCCACCGTGATATGGTAATAGTTGAAGTAGGCAAGTACGCTAATATCGTAATCATCATCAGCAACCATAATGTCATATATTTATAGATGGACGGAAAGTGCCTACTCTCCTTGCGTAATAAGACCAAGAAAAGAAAAACGAGAAGCCAAGTTTGAAATTGTTACTCTTTATAAGCGAAGGGAAAGGCATTCGGTCATTGTCATTGTCATTGTCTCTGTTTTATTTGATTTGAGGGGCACATGCACACGGGACCAATTTGCAGGTAATAGATTGGTTGTTACTCCAGAACAAGGAAGTCGGTGTGTCCCCTATTAATTGCTTAAATCTTAATAGCTAACAAACAAGCTGTCACTGCAGCCTTGGGGCCGCTATGTTCCTTTTCACTTCAGATAAGTTCAATGTTAAGCCTGATCCATTTATTTATTTTTAATTAAATATAGTTTATATTTTTCATTTATTATCTTGTATAGTGGCAAAGTCATATCTAAGTTAGAGGATAATTTAGGGAAATAATGCATATTGATTCACCAATTTACACATTCAGGGTAGTCAAAATTTTAGGTTGCATAGTAAAAATGAACCATTAAAGTTTGAAAATATTAAGAAATCTAAAAGGATATATACGTCAAAAATATTTTTACCAGAATTTAACATGTGACTCATCCTAGTAATTGAAGCTACTTTATATTTGTTAAACATAATTCTTAAAATTAAGATGCATTATAAATTATTTTAAATAAATGCATTTTAAAAATTATCACATAAATTTATTTATATCTTTTCACCTTTTAGTTTAATAATTTATAAACAATTAATAGTTTAAGATGCAACATAAATTATATTCTTTTTTAATATACAATAAATATGCATAACTTAGTTCTACATTTTTAATAAATGTATTTAAAATTAAGACATAATATTAATCATTATAATTATATTTATGAAATCAACTTATTTTTAATATTTTCATAGTTTTAAATAAATAGACATATAAATTTAAGCTACAAACCAAATTATGTTCAATTTTAACACAATAACTATGTCGACAGGTAAATATACAAAGTTATTTTCATTATGTTTTGAGATATGTCACACATTGATAAGAATAACTCATATATTATATTTATTTAGAAGTATTTTTTATATAAAATCAAGACTAAGTATGAATTATTCTTATGAAAAGTATTCATAAAATGAAGATATAAAGTCAGTTTATCATTTTAAAGAAATGAATTAATAAAATCAAAGACAAAAATATGTACATATTACTTGAATGCATTCACATACATATTTATGATATGACATTACCTTATGTTTATTGTATTATGAATCTTATTTTAATACATGTATCTTGTATTTATTATTATGTACTTTTTAGTGATATATAATAGAATTCTTCGTTAATATTTAGTCAAATTTTAAAATCAATGTATGTTTTAAGTATACTTTGATTATATAAAAGTATTCATTTAAAAATATTTATGTTATATCTTTGATTTTATTAATTCATTTCTTTAAAATGATAAACTGATATTATATCAAAATCAAAATAATTAATCTTAATAATTAGGGAGAAAAACTCTTCATAAAATAATTTTCTAACTATTGCAACAAAAGTGAAATGTAAAAAGAAATGTAATATTAATAAAACTAACAACCGAAAAGAAAGAAAAAAATGAGTGCTGGTATTAATATGCAAATTCATGTTTCTATGTGCCTATATTTATAATGATATCTTTTAGGACATTATTTAAATTTTTTATGCAATAAAATATAGTTGTCCTTAAATATAATTTAATTGTTATCTCTATTAGACACAATATAAAAGGAACATAAGATGCTAGATATTCAAATATTAGCCAATTGCTTCAAGCTTTGTGGTTTTGGCATTTATCAAATGGATACTTATGTTTTAAAAAAAGTTACATATTGATGATGAAAACTTATAAATCTCTATTGTTCTAATATAAGACTAAAGAAAGTGAACTGATTGTTCTCTAATACTAAAGTGGCGATAGGAGTCAATCTTACGTAGAATGGATACAAGTATTGAGTCTAATCTTCTTATGTAGGAAACTTCTACAAACTACAAGTCATACATTAAACTGGACAAAGCTAATCTAGGACTCAACAATTCCACCATCAATCTTATTCCTACTAATAGTGCTCCAAAAACTCAACACGAAAGATAGGATAAAGTTTGATGTAAAATACGCGTGAGTTGTGTAGAGAAGCATATGAAAGTCATAACTATCTATTCTTTTATTGCTATAACTCCAATAGGATATGGTTAACTCATTTGGATATATTTAGCATGCCTCCAATATCAGTAGATTGGCCATAAACCATTCACTAGGCAAATGCATTGAAGTTAAGCTTCGAATAGGATAAGAAGTTGTTCATCCTTAGGATGGGGACAATCATTCAGTTAATATAGGGAATAAGGAACAATTTGATATTCAAACAAGAGTCACATAATTTCATCCTCTGTAAAAATAAGTATCTTCTAGATGATTTAGTGATTAGCATCTTGCTTAAGGCTAACAAGGCTATTCCAATGATATGTATGTATAATGTACATCGACCTAATTAGTTCTAATAAAATGCATCAATTACTTTTAAATAAAAGTTGAGTTTTTGATTGATTGAAATAAGAATAAATTAAAATACCAATTACTTTTGAACTACTAATAGAACACTCACACAATAATCAAAAGAGATTATCAATATGAATAAACATATAAATCAAAATTTTTTCGTAACTTTATTGTTCATACCAATGAGCTTTCCTGGTCTTCACATATTGATGCACAAACACCTATACTTAGATTGATTAATTAATATATGTATCAGATAAACTATGCATTGTATTCTTTGAAATCTCATTAAAGGTTACCCTTATATTGGAAGGTTCATGTAAGTATATATCTAGACCCTAGTTTAATGATTAATATATGTGCCAAAGTTAACTTACATAAAAGTTCTTTTGAATACATATGTATATATATGAATTAAAAGCATAGATAAGCTATAGCTTATATATAATCAACATTAAGATTAACACATATAAATCTTAATCATAAAAACCTTTTATTTAAAAAAATTAAAACAAAGGATACAAATATGTATTAGAGTTCTATCCTATCTAGATACAAAAGTTGCTAGCCTATAATTATCCTTAAAATACTGAAAAGAATAGTTGAAAGTAAAGAAGAATAGTTTTTTTCTTTCAGAAAGTAATTCATTGATGAAAAAACGTATACAACTTTTTCTAGGTCCAATGGTAGATAAGATACAAAAGATACAATGGTTCAAGGCTTCCTAGTTACAACTAGATCAGTGGTCATGCTCTAGTAACCATATATACTTCATATTTCTAAAGAGTTTAGGTGATATTCCTCTTGCTAACAAGTTAAGACTACATTGGAGAATAATGGTTTGGCAAATCCATTCCTAGCTTCTTACCTCCCTCCTGAAAATTATATTCTTTCTTTCTTTCCATAGATTGTACACCATTACAGCCAATTTAATTTTTAAGACTTTGTACTCTGTTTTATTTGCCATCCTAGTAGATGATGCCTATTCTATCAATTCATTCCATGTATACACTACCTTTCTTGTGTTGATTATTTCTTATAATCTTCTCCAAATACTTTGAGTGTATCTGCAATTGACCATAATATGGTCCATTGTTTCAAGATGCTGATATCATAGTTCACAGTGTTTTAAAGAAATGGTGAACTTAATTATGTTCTTTAATATTAACCTCCCAGTTATCCCTAGCCATAGGATGAATGCATGTGAGGGGTTGACATCATCATCAGGTTTCTTCACTTTACACTACTTGTTAATCCCTATTGTAGAAAAGTATTAAATGCTTTAGAGGTAAAATCTTTTTCTTTATTTGCATTCCAGTAAATTTGATTTTGGTTTGAATCTTGGCAAGGTGGTAGGTTATTCATGATTATATCCACTCCTCTACTACGGTGATAGGGCCATCTCCATTAGTTGTTGCTTATGAGCTTAATCACCTTTGTACTAGGATTGAGGATAAGTTTTAAATGTTGGATTTCATCTACTTTGTACAAAGGACCTTTATTATGCCAACTTTCAAATCAAATTAGTGTTGATTCTCCATTCTTAATTCTATGAATTACTAGGTTATGCATCCATTTTCTAGTTCCCAAGATTTGACTTAGAGTTCATAGTATACTCCACATTGATTGACTTATTTTGTGTTGGTCTATTATTTAGTAACTGTAAGTACACAGCGTAGCTATAGCTAGTACCAATAAGTACGGGTCGATCCTACGAAGACAGTGATTATTAGTAATGACCTTTTTTGTGTTATCTAGCCTACAGATTGATTTTGATTTTTAATAAAAGAAAATAAAACTAAAGCAAGTAAGATAAAATAGGTAGCAATTAAAAACAAAAAAATAAGGAAGCACTTGGAAATTTATCATTATCGGAAATGAATTTCTAGGCTTCAAATCCTCCTAAAACCTTAACAGATTCATCTCTTATTATGTAATTTTTTATTGATTTATTGGAATTGTGGAGATTCCTATGGTATGCTAATAATTGGCCTTGAGTCTACTAACAACTAATCCTAAGGTTTTCAATCGAATTACTCAAGTTAAATTAGGATTGCTTTACCGATTTGTGAATCCCTCTAGTAAGTTTGACCTAAATCTAGAAGATTTATGTTATCTTATTTCAGGATTGTAATCAACTCCTTCCAACTACTATAGATTTATTCATCAATAGAATTTCTCAATCTCTATGTATGAAATCAAATTATGATCTAATATTCTCAGGTCTATTAGAATATATATTAACATGTAACTGAATTGTAATATATTAATCAATCTAATTGTATTAATAAAAGAATCAAAACATATTAAAGTATCAACATAAGATTCATCTAACTTAACATATTAAAGTATCAACATAAGATTCATCTAACTTAAACACTAACAAGATGTTTAGTTACACATTATTCAATACAAAATCAAACATAAATAGAAAAAACAATGAATTGAAAACAACGAGATCATTAATCCACTAATTACTATGGAAAAAGATCAATTTTCTCTAATCACTATGTAAAAAACCAAATTGTCCTTTAATGAATTTAGTTCATCAACTTACTGAATTAAATTTCGAAAATATTCCACGATCATCTTATCATCAAAGTGACCATGAAATACTCTAATTATGGTCTATACTTATTGATTGGATGCTTTAAAAATCTTTCGAATGGGTTTAAAATCATTAATACCTATTATTTTCCAAAAAGGTATTTTAGTCCTTAACTTTTGGAATCCCTAAAATCCATCCATTTGGACTTGTTTTTGACCTGGTTTATTATTATTAAACCTTAATACCTATTCCAAACAATTCACTATTCAAGCAAAAATACTTTTCACCAAACATAAAAATTTATGTTCAATGAAAGGAAAAGTTTGGGGTTTTAAATTAACTCCATGCTTGATGACTTTCTATAGAAGATTTGAACGATTAACATAATATAAGTCACTATTAACCATAAATTGGTTATTGTCTTTTAAGATTAAAAATAGAATCTATTGATCTCTAAACCTAAGCATTAGTTTACCTTATATAGAATTTATAACATTTATCAATGTCTACCTAATATTACATATCCTTTATTTTCCTCTTCCATTTCAAGGTTATAAAAATATATGAGAATGTAAACCTATCAATTTTAATAAAAAAACATTCTCTTTAATAATGAGCCTTATTTTTTATCGATTTATTCCTTTATATTTTTGTTCTTATCAAGTTATTTATTGTCTTTTTTATTAATTATATATCATCAATATGCTTATGTATTTTAACTCTTTGACTAGTTAATAATATAATAGTATTATGAAGAATTTAGCTTCCTTATAGGATTAGCATATTATTCACTTTTATATTACTTATTAAAGATATGTGCACTTTCCTTATGTTATATATAAATACATTATGATAGAGAAAACTTTAAAAATATGAATCACAGAACTTTTTGGCGTTATTACTAGGAAAGCAATTGGTGCTTATGAAACTCAAAGGATTTTAGTCTAGTCTTTTATTTCTTTATTTATGTTTATATTCTTTTTTTATATTTAGTTATGTTAGTTTACGTGCTTCTTTCATTTTGTTTTTAGGTGTGAACTTAATATATAACAAGATGTGAACACTCCATTTTTCTAGAAGATAACCTAGAGCTTAAGAAAATAATATGTCAAACTAAAAGAGAATAAACTAAGAAGCCTAAGATATACAACCTAATACAATGGAGTAGGAGCACAAAACTATGCTAGAACATATGGAACCATCTCTAATAGGGATGCAGTTTAATATAACAAGACCAAAAATCAATGTAAACTACTTTGAGATAGAGTCTAATGTGATTTAAATGCTACAATAGTACGTTTAGTTAATGGATTACTGGATAAATATTCCAATGTATATATTGCTATCTTTTTAAAGATTTGTGACATTTTAAAAATAATAGAGGTATCAAAGACCAAATAAGGTTAAGGTTAAGTTTATTTTTATGAGGAAAATCAAGCTAAATAGTGGTTGAAGGTATTACTTGCAGCCTCAGTTGTGCCATAAGAAAACCTAGTAGAGAAATTCTTAGCATTACATTACTAAATAATGCTACGTTGAGGAATGACATCTCTACCTACCTAAAATTTGATAACAGAATATCGTATGAAACATGGGAGAGATTTAAAGATCTGCTAAAGAAGTTCCCATATTACAGCTTACTAAGTTGAACACAATTTAGACATTCTAAAATGGTCTTATTCGTTCCATAAAGTAGAAGCTTGATGTAGTAGGAACACCTAATAGTAAGACTTTATAGCCCCCTTTAAACTTATTAAAGATATGGCTATGAATAATTATGAGTGGTCATCAGGAAGGATAAAATTAGATAAACCAATAAGTATCTATAGGGTGGATATAATGGCCATACTAATAGCTCAGGTAGAGGCCTTAATAAGAAAACATGATAAATTCCAACTCAAGTTATAAGTTGTGAGCTATATATGGGAGGGCGTCATATCAATGATTGTCAAAATGGAAATCTTATGGTTGATCTTGTAGAGGAAGTCAACTATATAGGGAGTTTGTAGAGACAAAATAATCACTACAATAGGACATATTATATAAAGAAGAGGAATCACCCACATTTCTCCTAGAACAATCAAATAGCCTAAAGGTAACCTCCACCTATATATCAATAACCTCAGTAATAAGAAATGAAATAAATAAAGGATTTAATGATGAATTTTATATCAATATTAGAAGCTCATTTTTAGAATGTGGATGCTTTAATTTAAAACTATGAAACTCAATTTAGGTCAACTAACAAAGTTTATAGCTGAAAGACCTCTACAGATACTACATAGTGACATAATGTCGAATATTAGAGAACATATGATGGAAATCAACATAATAAGTGAAGAAGAGCTAACTAATGGCATGCGTGAGGAAGAGAGATGAAAAAACTATTGAGGAAGAAGTCTTAGAGATCACCTTAGATGAAGATTCCACTAACACCCTCTAAGACATATCACATATTTCTTGTAATATTCGTGGTACTTTTATAAATAAGGCATTAACAAACTTCTGAGATAGTACTAATCTGATGTCTTATATTACGATTAAGACATTTAGGTTGGGAGAATCAAAACCTACCAAAATGAGAAAACATCTAGTGGATAAATCAATCAGACATTTTAGAGGTATTAGAGAATAACTTGAATAAAATTGACAAGTTTACTTTCCTAATTAATTTTTATATTTTTTACTTGGAAGAGTAAAATGAAGAATATCTAATCATAGATAGGCCTTTCTTTGATGCAGTTGGAGCAGTTATAAATGCTAGGGAAAGTAAATTAATACTTAGGGTTAGAGATAAAGACGTTCTCTTCTCAATCTCAGCTGAAAATAACTAGTTTATGCTTAATGATACCTTATCCTAGGCTAATCATTCTAGTGTAAAAAGGATATTAGAAGATTATTTGGGTTGGAAAATTCAAGAAATTGTCTAAAGAAAGATTTCCGAATCACTTTAGGGCACTAATCTTCAATCTTTTATAGGTATCGTGGTTTTTCTATTCCTTAACACCAAAATTCCTTCCAAATCCATAAAATAAATAAGAATGTGAATTCTAAGGCATCTTTAAGAAAAATAAATGTTTAAGCAATACATAGACGATCAAGTTTCCAACAACCCCAAGTTACCACTAAAGAGCTCCCATTATTGTTATTCTCTGACCAAGTAAAAACTCAAAGGTATGTATATCTAATTTGAATTAAATAAAAGTGTAAAGTAGTTAGTCATAGATGCAAATGACATAATGAAGGAGGTTAGGGGGTACATTATTAATATGGATTGGACCATGTTTTCCCAAGTAGTAGAGCATGACCATAGAAAATTAACATTAGAAATTTTAACTATTTTTAAGTTGACTAAACACACTAGATTGAATAAGGAGGATGGAATTCATTTAGATTTAAGGGAAGGAAAATATAAATGTAATTTAATGAATTTGGAGTTCAATGTAAATTTTGTACACTAAAGTAAGTAAAGACAAAATACTATAAAAAATGTTAAAATAGAATTAATGATTAAGCTAATTGCCCTTACCCTTAGCATATTTTGGAATTTCTATTAGTCTAGATTGTAAGAACCTTATAAGTTTATTAAAACATAACCACAAACATAGTGTTAAGGGAAACATTTTCTAAGCATTACTTAATCTAAATTCTTTATTTGACTATTTATTTTGTTTTTGTTCTTATTAAGTTATTCCTTTATATAAATTTTATTTTGTTTTATTAATTATCCATCATCAATATATCAATTTGTTTATTTTTTTACTAGTTAGCAGTAGGAAAGTGTTCTGAACCATTTGACTTTCTCATAGGGTTAACATTCTATTCATGTATATATCACTTATCATAAAACATATACTTGTCTTAAGTTGTAAGTAATTAAATTGTGATAAAGAAAATATATATCTCCTTTTAAGTTTTATTTTAACTAATGAATAAGAACAAATGAAGATAAAGGAGATCGTGCTTGAAACCTTACAAAAGATCCATCAATTGAGGAATTTGAGGATAAGGCTATTGAAACGGGTATTACTTAAAGAAAGAATATGAAGTAGACAATCTAAATGTTAGTATATTATGGAAACCTTTTGAACGCATGATTATTATTTGAAATATTATGTAGATGAAAAGCTAGTGTCACAGATAAGTTTTGACAAGTATCAACAAAAGAAGAAAACAAAAGTTGACAAACATAAATAGACCGTTTTGTCTTGATAGATCATGTGTAAAAGAAATATACCTACTGCCCAGTATATTGCATATTACTAATAGATCATAAGCTTATAACCTTTCCAAATAAGGTATATGATTCCTATAAGGAAGGCATATAAAAATCCAACATTAATTTTCTTAAAGCTCTAAGTGTAGAAATGATTATTATGTACTCAATATAATAATTTTTATATAACTTTTAAGAATATCTAGTTTAATATTCCAAGTATTACGTATTTCATATGTAATTTAACTATCTATATGAATAATTATATTCATGTTTGTATAAAATATGTTTCTAATTATTATGATATGATTCTGATACTATCAATTTAATTATGTGATATGAATTTTCATAATACTATTACCATGTTATCTTTGACTTCAATTGAGAGTCCAAATAAGAAAATACAGATAATTATAAAGCATTTTGAAGGAAAAATATCAATTTATAAGTTTCTTAAAAATAATTTCATAGATCTAGAATTACATATTAGATACAATGAAAGAATACATAATTTGGAGAAACCCATAAAAAGTGGTTTAGTTTTTAAGGTTTAGAGTTCAAATATGATCTCTTAATTATATATGATATTAATTAGAAGCGGAGTAATTGCTTCATAAACACTTTTATAACCCTTCATTAAAGTTTAGAGTTCTAAAAAAATTTTCCTTACTTTTTGAAGTTTGGTTGTTAAGTTGTAGGTTTTTATGAGAGAAGCTATAGTTCCTCCAGCCTTTCTTAGATTATGATTAGTCCCCCCAATCCTTTCCTCTAGTTTCTTCTCCCAATTATAATTGTCCCCCATTTTTCAATCCATTCTTCTAGCCTTGTTATTCAGTAAACTTCTTTCTCCTTTGAAAACTTTCCTTCCTTTTTATGGTGGAATTCTTTCAATCAACTCAAGCTTTTGTTCTCCACTCCCTGCTACTCTAATTGTTCACTGGATCTTTTTATGTTATTATTCCTTCCTTTTTCTTTGGACCTTTAGTCTTATGTTGGGATTTTCTAGAGAAATTACTCAGGCTAACTTCCCTTTTCCTGCAATTTTTTCTTGCCTTGTTTGGATTTATCTTTTAAATTCTTTCCTATTATCATGTTAACCTTTTCCACTTCTAGTAGTATATTGAGTTTTACACCTTCATACAACATTTCATCAATTTATAGTCCTGAAGCTTTTTCCTCCTCTAATTTATGTCCCCCTACCATTAGCTAGCATTATCATATCAAGATCTATCCCTAGCACCCTCACCATTATCTTCTTCTCCTTTACCTATAAACATAGTAAGGCTACTCCTCTTGAATATATAACCACCAATGTCTCTTGGCACCAGTTTATAAGTTATTCTTCTCCTAATATTAAGTTCCTTTTTTTTTGTTTCAAACTCTTAGATGGAAGCTCTATAGTGGATCCTCTTATAGAAGTTTTAAAGGATGGAGCTTACAGATGGGAATTGACACCAGTTGGCTTTTTCTTAAGTAAGAGACCATCTTTCACTTTAAGAAATTATTAGGCTCAATTTCATTGGAAGAATATAAGTTCAAAGGAAATCTTGAAGCTAGACTTTTAAATTTCAATAATAAGCCTTGGTTCCTTCAAAAATGGAAGCCATGTATACAATTTTAGGAGCTAAAACAAAACCAAAGGCTGAGTTAATTGGTAAGTTATATGGGCAAACCTATATGCATGGATGAGGCCATTACAACAAAGGAACATGTCAGTTATATACTAGCAAGAGATTTGCAAAACGTTAATGCCCAACTGAACTAGAATGTGCTAAATAAAAATTGCTTGGATAATATCAACGGGTTGTTTCGTATATATTTGTAGTATATTGGACAACTGTTTTTGGAACACGTGGAATAGTAAAAAAAATCAAAAGAAAGATAAGAAAAAAGCAAATAATAGGTGTAAGTTTCTAGTTTACCTTATGAGGTAGCAACTTTAATTAATCATTAGTAAACGTTATATGGTTAGGTTGTTTTACATATGGTGAAAAGTTTAGGATAATCTGGGTTTTTTTACGGTCATCAACAGGAACATCCGAGGTTGGCGTAAGTTGTGGTTTAATTTCTTTGAATCCTTAGTCAAGACACTAACTCCCAAAGAAAAAACAAAATTGTCTTATGAAAATATAAAAAAAGTATATAAGTAGAGGTTGGTTTGGGGTGGAAGGGGAAAATAAAAGAATCAAGGTATTGGAAAAAACATAATAAACAAAATAAATAATAGACAATTATTTAATTTGCACAAAAGAACTGACAAGAGATAAAAGTGACCACATAGGTAAATTGATGGACATTAAAATATAGTTATATAAAATCCGCAGAAGTAAACATTATGAAGTAGTTTGAAGGGTGAGATGTAAAATAATAATAATAATGAATCTATAATAAAAAGGTATATACTTAGCTATTGCAAAGTGTGTTTAGAATTCATAATTGTAGTTTTTGGTGAAATTATCAACAAGAAAATTGAAAGCTATTAGCAGTTCTAGTTCATTATTAGCATGAGATTCATTTGATATGTGAGGGGTGAAAAAAAAAGGAGAGTTGAAATAGTTTGATGAATATAAATACTAAAAACATGTTTGAATAAATAAGGATAGGTACCTGAAATAGTTATGAGTCTTATTTCATCATTGTCATTATCTCCTTTTTCGCTTGAAGTTGAGCCTCCCTCTAATTCAGCATCATCATTCTGGTGGTAATAGATAACATTGAAGCTTTGTCTTCCTTCCGATTTTTGCATGTGAATAGGTTTGATATGAACGAGAAAGGTTTTTGTTTTCAGTTCATCATGGACCTTATCAAAAAGAGTTCGATACTCTTTTTACCAAAGAGAAAAGTGTAGATCATTAGTCTTATAATAAAGATGTCATAAAAAATAATCAAATGTATTTTATTTGTAATAATTATAAAAATATAACCTGATTATAATACTGCATAGCTTCAACTGCACTGAAGTTCAAGAGATTTTTGGCTAGTTCACAAAAAATGAATGCTGTGACAGTTCCTATGTTGTCAGTCAATTCACCATCATACTGACATCTATATTTAGAAAGGAAAAGTAAATGAGAAAATGTACAGTTGAATAAATAAATAATATTAGAAAATTGCATTTACAATTGATATGAACGATCTTAAATTTAAGTTAACATACAAGTATCTTGGAAATGTGTTAAAATCACATAAGGACATGTTTTGAACCTGGGTTCAGCTGGATGTTTCTCCTTGCAAGAATTACATATAAATATAACCTCATATGTAGTTGCGGTGGAGCGAAAACATTTTTTGCAACTCATATACCAATATTTTTGCAGAATGTGTTGAAAGGAAATATATGCTTTAATCTATGTTGTCTGGAAAGATACAAATATATGTTCGTTAGGAATATTCAAATTAAATAGATAATAGGTGAGAAAGAAAGTTTATTGTAGAATATAAAATGTATGTACCTTGTCGTTGGACTTAGGAAAATGATCTTTGAAATGTTTTGGTTTGATCCAAAAGATACATCAGGATCATATTTGAGGTAAACCTACTTAGTAACAAGGTCTTTTAGCTGCTTGTTAATTTTTTGGGCCCTAAAAAATGGTAATTATAAGCATAAACATAAAACCATATAAAAATGTGAACAGAAGTTTGTTTATTGGAAAAGTAAGGATGAGAAATGTGGAAGTACCAAATTTTAAAATCTACAACTTCTTGTATTAGTAGATCAATAAGAATTGCAAATTAAATCATGTGTATAAAGCGACACCTGAAATGTTTAAATTATAAGACTAAAAAGAAAATACAAGGATAATTATAGAAAATATAATAGTAAGACGAAAATGAAAATAGAATTATCATTATAAAAGTGAATTTTTAGCCTATGACACACAAGCACTGGATAAGTATGCAAGGCCTATATAATTTGTTAGCCTCCATTTGTAACAAAAGCGTCCCACATTGATAGTATAATGGTTTTTTGTCTAATATAAAAATGAAAAATATCAAAAGAATCAAATGTTATCAGAGTTCACTAGTTGTAGAGAATAATAGGGAATAAAACATGCTATTTGTTGGCAAGAACACAATTTTGGACAGTCAAAACTTTGTCATCTTTGTTGATGTGTTGCACATCCAAAACTTGAATAACGACAACCAAAATATCTATCATATGATAAAGATCAGTATAATCAAATGTAATGGAAGGAAAAAAAGTTGTTGAGAGAAACAAATAAAAGATCTAACCGACTGATTTTTTCCTTGTTATTGATAAACTTTATGAGATCTGTAAAGGATGTATAGCTGAATTTGCTTGGTTGGATGTTGTCGTCATCAGTTACAGGCTCGAAAATAGTGCAACTTGTAATAATCTATTGAATTTTCAAGTCTTCAACTTGGAACTAAGGTGGAATTTGCTTGACAATGGAATTATAAATGATTTATTTTTTATAAGGCTGCAAAATGGGGCTCATTCTTTGAATACCATTGTTAAATACGAAAGCTTCGACGTGTTATCCCTGTTGAAGAAAATTGAATTAAAAAAAGCTAAATTATTCAAGTGATAGAGAAAAGTAACAAATTCAAAATTTGACACATGAAATACTAAAATTTTAAACTAAAAATGGTAGCAACATTTCATAGAAAAAGGGTATAGAAATAAAAAAAAACTCGAATATTTTATGACTTGAGTAGTACTATAAAGAGATTTATAGAAAATTTGATTTGATAGCTAGGTTAACTATTATTTTCTAAAGTTAGTGCAAAAAGGAAATGTCAAATGAAGAAAGTATAATTGTTCTATCTCTAAATCGAAAATGATAAACTTTTGCCTCCTGGACATCTTATTAGGTGATGTAGCAATTTGTTGTTTTTCTTGGATGGTTACTTTGCATAGCCACCATCAGAAACTAGTAAAATGTCCTTCATCAATAAGCGCTTTTCTATCTTACCCAAAAAAAAAGGTTAAGAAAACATTAAAATAAAAAAATTATTTTGTAAATTGAATAATACTAAATACACTTGAACAGAACAATCAATATACCTTTTGTCTATTTTATACGTTATAATTTAGCCAACTGGAAGATTTCATGGAATACAATATTTTTTATTTTGTGATCATTTTCTGAAGACTCAAAATTGCCTGGAATAATTAGAACTTTAATCGATTCAGGAGTTCTAGCTCTTGACAAAGCAACATATGATTGTCCATGTGAAAATATTGGTTGACAAAGATAAATTCCTACATAATCAAGCGTATGACCTTAGGGACTTATTTATGGTCATCGTGAAGCATAGACTTACAGGGAACTATGTTCTTATAAAAGGTATTCCATTCTTTTCATTTTCAGAAGACTGTAAAGGAATCTTAGGTATGGAAACAAATTTTCCTTTATGAGGTCCATAAACAATCTCTGCAAAAATTGTATGCTCTTTTAACTATCTATATATTAATCTTATGTCATTGCACAAACTCTCTGTTGGATTCAAATTTCTTAGAAGCATAATTGGACATCTTTCTTTCAGCAATGATCCGTGAGGAGTAGACCTTTAGGATTTAGAGAATTGAGAAAATCCCCACAATCTGCTTGATGTCTTCAATCAACGGTTCTGTCAAAACTTACAGATGAATGTAGATTTCCAGATAATTTATTGATCATCATGTCATTAATTTCACTAACACAGTTGTTTGTTGGACAGAGTACGCATCTATTTATCATCTGGTATGGATAAGGTGAATATATGCTTAAGTTAGGGAAGACGTTTTGAACTAACCTGGTGAAACCAACATTGCATTTGAAAGATGTCAACAAAAATTTTAAACAAACAACAAAATGGATTGTAAACAATAAGATATAAAAAGTATAACCTGTTGAGAGATTCATCCTTGTTATGATAAGGAATAACCAGTTGTTCAGGTAAGGAAATATGATCTTGCTTGTCAACAAGCTTTATACCTTCTCCTACCCTTAATAAGAAATCACAAAAAGCTGGATTTGATTTAACTCTCATATTTACGGTTAAACATAATTTACGCATGTGTAGCTAGAGATGTGAATTTACAAAACTTGAATCAATTAACTGTTCTTTAATAACCTGGTCTATAACGGGTAAGGTTTGACAAAAATCACCGCCAAAAATAACAATCTTTCCTCGAAAAGGCTTATTTGACTCAATGATATCTTGTAGTAAATCATCAAAAGCTTTAATGGCTTCTCGTTTTGCCATTGAAGCCTCGGTCCATAAGATGAGACTGGATTCAAAAATCAGTTTTCCAATACTGCTATGCTTATTTAACGACAAACTTCAAAAATCAGTTTTCCAATACTGCTATGCTTATTTAACGACAAACTTTCTTCTTTGAAACATCAAGTGGGATCCTAAATCTTGAGTGTGTTGTCCTACCACTAGGAAGTACTGATGCTGCAACACTTGATGTCGAAACATCAATTGCAATATGACCATGTGGTCGTAAAACTGCAAGAAGCGCTCTGTATAAGAAAGCTTTCCTAGTTCTACTCAGACCATCAATAAAAAAGCTACTACCATTTGAACCAAAAATTGAATCTAAAATCAAATCAAATACGTATTCCTATTCCTTGTTCAGTCTTGAATGTAATAACAAATCTTCTAGGTCAATATGTATATTTTTCTCACTCTGTATTTCTCTAGTAAGATGCTCATGAAAATCAACTGTAAAATCATATTCAACAAAATGATAATTTCTCAAGCTCTTCCTTATTTGTTCTAGAGATCTATTAATATCCTAGAGGGTTATCCTTGTAACGTCCTCGAATGTATATGCATTATAAGAGGAAGCATGTTGGTAATCAAAACAAAGATAGTATTTGAATGTTTCCCAAAGTTGGTTAGGATTCGTTGGTGAACAATAGAATAGGAGTGTAGCAAATAAAAGTCTAAGTGAAGCTTGCATCTGAAATAAAGAAGCCTCCTCTAGAGTTTGTTTTATATAAGAATCAGATGTTAGCAAGCCTAATTTTAGCGCAATCTCCCTAAAATAGCTTGTTTTTTCATCGTCAACAATCAATAAGTGATCAAATGATGTTGGTCTTTTAACATGCATAAGTAATAACCATAGGTAATACCTCTCTCCTTTTTTAGGGTCAATGGTAACTAACCTTCTTATAACTTTTCTTCAACTCCTTATGTTCTTATTTTTGGGGTCCAAACAAAATGTTATAGGAAATCTTTATACAAGCATTTAATCTCCTAAGCCTTTTTATTTTTTGAATTCATTTTGAAAATTTTAGTTAACATTGTTCTTGAGAAGTCAATTTTCTCAACAAATATGACAATCCTGTATTTCTGTCAAAAGAGATAGATTGTTGATCAAGAATATGAACATGAAGAAAATAAATTGATGGACTCATCTCTGCTAGATGAAACTCATATAGATGCTAAAAAGCTCCTGGAGGCGAAATCTAGCGACCTTATTAGAAATTACTAATTTCATCAATATCAACATCGGTCTGTTGATGAACAATACTGAAATTAACAAGATCATGGCTCTTGAAGACATACTTATACAAGTACTTAACAAGCTTAACAATAGAACATATTTCAACATTTATGTGGCAATCAATAAGAAGCAAAAGGTACGGACTATGAAGAACCACCCATCTATTATCAACCTTATGCTTACAAATCTTAACTTTTCGACCATCATCTCTCCTTCTATAACATGCATAACTATCCTCACCATGAACAGTAAAAGGAGCAAAAATTTTAGGATAATGGTTCTTGCAGACACCATTTCTCATATAAGGGCTGTCATTATTCATATGAACACAAGGATCGTGGATCATGTGTTTAATGACAAGAGAATATAACGACAAATTTTGAATAGAGTCTGGTATTTCAGCAGATATGACTTTGTCATATGATTCTGGATTAAGTAATTTAGAATGCAGCTTCAGTATCAGCAACTAATGAGCACGAGGGAAACCATGCTTTTGGAACTCAATAATATAAGCATATGTGGCAACCTTTCTAAAGATCTGTTTTTTGATTAGTTCATTATGAAGGATCTCAAATTTAGCTCTAAAAATGCTAGCCAATAAATTAGGCCTATCTTGTGGCTTTTCATGAAACTCAAGGTTATCTTGAAACTCCTTCTATAGTGGGTTGCAAGTCATGGTGAGGAAAATGTCAGGTTTACCATACTTCTATACTAAAGCCATTGCATCAAGATAACAACGTTTCATGCTTCTTGGGCCACCGACAAACGAAGCTGGGAGCATAACTTGACGGTCAATTCAATAACCTTCACTCTGACCGATGGAAATATTGTCCAAAACACCCTATAATATCTCTATCCTTATCTCATTTTGTCTCTATCTATAGAAATCGAGTCTAGATGTTTCAATCTTTATATAAGCACCCACAACAAATTGTTGAAGTCGCCTTAAGCTATAGAGCAACATTGACTGATCATGTTCTCTTATTTGGAGCCTATAACTCTCTAGCAAAAACAATGCCATCTTCATAGTATTCTTAACCAGAAACTAAAAATTATATAATGAAATCGAATAAATAAAAGGATAAGGTTAGACAACACTATAAAAATGAAATAGGAAAAGAAAAGGAAAAACTTGCCTATATTCTCCATATTAAACAGATCAGATGGATCACCAAAGAATTGAAATTAATATCACATCTGTCATTTGAAGCAGTGTTCCTCATTCTCTTTGAAAACAACTGCTTAATTTCACGATGCCATCTAGATTCACCACGAGGAAATAATAGAGGACACTGAAGGGGATCATAACAAGAATGATAAGATTGGATTCTATAACTTGTGCTTGAATGACTATAGACTTGGATGTGGGGAGACTTTCATTATCCGCCTCAATCCATGTAGCAGCTACTTGTGATACAGTAGGAAGATTGTATACATGTTGATCAAGGTCAGGATAACACCTCAAGACTATTGTATGATTGTCAAGTGTCAAAATGTTAGAATGTCCCTAAGATTCCTGAAGAACTTAGCATAGGGATTATGTTCTAGGACTGTCATAGTCAATTTTAATATATCCTCACGAAGATTATCACAACTTTTTGTCCTTCTTGTAAGTTCCTAATCAATATAAAAAATAGAGTTGGATACCAGATACTTTATTAGTTATCGAAACTAAACTGTCAAGGAAATGATAAAGTTGAGCTTGAACACGAAATGTATAAACACCTTTCTTATTTTTTGTTAATTCTCGATCATTCTTAGCTCCATACGAAGTAAAAGCTGCATTATTATTATTATATATACGAACATTCCTCCTGAAATGCTCAGACTCTTCATCTCCATTAATAAATAATCGTTTTTAGAGTATGTGACATTTGATGAGCAACAATGGAAATATCTCCTGACGAACAACAAAATGATAGGGGGCTCTAAATAGAATCTTTTTGCATGACAATGCTCACTGTTGGGAACAAAAGGAAGCTGTAGAGATTTAGCAGGACAATTCTTTAGGGACGCTAATTTTAACTGAGAACGATGATGTTTTATCCCTAAAAAGATTTATAAAAGGGTTTATCACATTAAGGAGCAATAATAATAGAAAACTACAAAGAATATAGCTAAGAAGATTTATACCTTGATCTTTGACAGGTGCCATTGAGGTGGATATAATAGAAGAGGAAGATATACTTGGATAATCAACAAATTATTAAACACTTCAACTGCTGATTTTGTACTGACAACTTCTGTAAGCCGAAGAGAGGAATGATTCATACTGACATGATTCACGCCAAAATCAATAGATGGATTTTGTACCCGTTGACTACTGGATAGATGAAGAAATAGTTGATGACCTACAGTAATGTTATTAATGGTAGAATAAGAAAGTTTATCACGAACTGGTTGACGTCGATGTTCTCCTGTAGACAACTCAGATTGATCTAAATTATCTATCATCTTGGACAGATCATTTTTACACCTTATATTCCCATGACCAAAAAAGGATAGAGTTGCATTACTCTTTTTTGCAGCATAAGTTTCTCGATGCCGTTGTAAAAGCTCAATTTTTATTTTCTAGCATTTTAGCATACTTTTTATGCCTCTTGGCATTTCGATCCGTCTTTGAAAGTAGACAAACTTAGAACGAAGGGGAAAATAACCAACAACTACACACACTAAAAAGATGTTGAAAAAATGAAGGAAAATAAAGCCATAAATTAATAAAATAAAATAAAATTATCATAATGTAATTCATTGTATAATTATATAATAAATTTTAATATATTTTTACAATTAATTATATATTAAATATTTATATTTTACAAATAAATTTAAGTAGTAAATGATAATTTAGTTTAAAATAATTTTATACTATGTTGGAAAATTTTTAGATATAGTGTAAATTAATGCAAACTAGTTATTGAAATTAATATAAATTTTCAGCTCAAAAGAAACTAATAATTTTGAAATAAAAATATCATATAAACAACATTCTCCATAAGTTTATATAACTTTAATTTATCAAAGTCTCTCATGATACAATTTAAGAAGTCATTGAAAGTAACTGTTTGAATTAATTATTGTTTAAAATATTATTAAATTATCAAATAATTATCAAATTATAAATATGATATAAATTCATAACAATTTTAAATTTTCAATACTTTAAATAAAAATCAAACTTTTCACTCATTATAATTTCTTGACTTTTATAAGACGTTTTAATTACGATCGAAAAGCTTCATTTGACATTTAAACTTAAAATCATAATAAAAATAAAAACATTTTGAGAATTGTTTGTAATAACTGAATTATAAAATCATATATTTACTAGAAACAGTAAATTTCTTATATATTTAGAGGACATTAGATGTTAATTTAAATTTGTTAAATATTTTAATTTTTAATAAAATAATAGATAACTTTATAATGCATCACACATTAGTCTAAATTTTAAAAAATTTTGCATAACTTTTTAAGATTCTAAAAAATAAATATATGCATATATAATATTGTCTACGTATATTTTAAGTGCGAAAAAATATTTTATGATCATATTGAATGAATAAAAACAAATATATTTATTTTAAATTTTTTTAAGATTCTAAAAAATAAATATATGCATATATAATATTGTCTACGTATATTTTAGGCGCGAAAAAATATTTTATGATCATATTGAATGAATAAAAACAAATATATTTATTTTAAATTGAATACAGGTTAGTATTTTAAAAATAAGTTAATATATTTGGTATTCATAGTAAAATTAATAAATACTTGTATATTGTATATGTAACCATAATCAAAGTTTATGAATAATTCAAAAATGTTATTGGAGTAATTTTTTAAATTTTGTCCGTTGGATAATGTGATAGTGTGATTAAAGTTGTATGTTTGGGGTTAAAATATAGGTCTTTGAAGACCAGTGCACGATGAAGAACTAATGCAAAAGTTTGGGTCATAATAATAATTTAATATATTTAATCTTCTAAATAAAAAATTAAACTTTTCACTTTTTATAAATGGATATTAATTTCTTGATTTTTATAAGAGGTTTTAATTATTATAGCAAAGGTTTATTTGACATTTAAACTTAAAATCATTTTAAAAATAAATCCATTTTAAGAATTGTTTGTAATAACTTTACTATAAAATCATATATTTACTTAAAATAGTTAATTTGTTGTATATTTAAAAGACATTATATGTTAACTTAATTTTGTAAAATATTTTAATTTTTAATAAAATAATAAATGATTTCATAATGTATAACGCATAAGTCAAAATTTTAAAAAAGTTTATATGATAACTTTTGAAAATTCTTAAAAATAAATATATGCATACTATACATATTTTTGGTGCAAAAAAATATGTCATGATCATATTGAATGAATTAAAACAAATATATTTATTTTAAATTGAATAGAAAATAGTATTTTAAATTTTATTTTATATATTTAGTATTTAGTTATTGTAGCAAACTTAATAAATACTTGTATATTGTAAATGCAACCATAAAAAAATTTTGCACAATAACTTTTGAAGATTCTTAAAATAAATATATGTATATATAATATTCTCTATATATATGTTTTGTGCTAAAAAATATATTTTGATTATATTGGATGAATGAATAAAAATATATTTATTTTAAATTGATAAAACTCTGCAAATATATTACGAAGGAAAAGCCTAAAAACTTACTGCGTCAACGAAGCTTAAAACTCTTGTTTACAGAAAGACTGAAGATTCATTACATCTTTAAATATATTCACCGGTGAATATCTCCGAAACGATTCAAACCCTCTTTTTAATTGATGGATAAATAATTAAAACAAAACTCACATGTCGCATCATTTTGAATGAAACAAATCTGACACCTCACAAGTTGCTTACAGTTTGAAATGAGCCGCGTACGACTGAAAAGTTTGTCACATCATTATAAAAAGCTCTTTGGCTTTGGCTTTGGCTTTTTACTGTATACTTTGGCAGGTGTTTTTTGTTTGAATGTCTTTCTTTTTGCCTGTGAAGGTTCGACGTTTAACAAATAACCATGAGTAAAGTTTGCTGCTTTGAATGATTTAATACGTGGGGTTGATAAATGATGTAAAGAAATAGTAAAATGCAGGTGGCTGTCATTTAAATGAACGACAATAGAAGCATCAGTTGTGCATTTAAATAATAAAAAAATGATGTAATCCTGACAGCTAATATACCACGGTTTCAAAACGGCGGTTTACGAGATTGGTTTTTGTAATGCATTTATTGACTTAGAGTGTGTTTGGTTCAGCTTTTGACAGATAGAAAAGTACTTTTTTTTACCACAAAAGTTATTTTAAGAAAAAAAATGAGTGTTTAACTTTAAACTTCAAAAGCACTTTTGGAGTAGAAATAACTTTTTGAAAAGCTAAAATACAGCTTTTTCAAAAGCTCAAATTTGGAGCTTTTTAAAAAAGTACTTTTTTAGGTAGATTTTTTATATCAATTAATGAGCCTATTTTTAATCCCTTTTACCGTTATACGATACACATAATTCTCATAATATCCACAAACACATCTTCAGGTTTATTTTGAGATTTATATAATATTATTTGAAATTTTTATATATTTTAATATTTATTTTTGAAATTAGTTTTACTTATGTTATAATCTATACAAAAAATTTGGTTAAATA
>JANZXR010000002.1:28745011-28756517 GCA_027575705.1 Erythroxylum echinodendron
AAATAAAAGTCATTATTATCTTTATACAATGGTTAAATTGTAAATCCAAATAAAGTAGTTTTTAGTTATTATCCAATAGGCAAAACTTAAACCGAAGCTTATTTATTAAAAGACAACATAAACATTATTGAAAGCCATGAAGAGAGCTTGAAAGACATTAAAGGTGTTTATTCTCTTTATCCAAAGGTCTAAGGCTTCATTAAAACAAAACGGTCATGGCTTTTATTCAGAAACGGATGACAGACCATTATTGGGTAAAGATTAAAAGCTTTTGAAAACCATCTTTCCAACACTACTTACTGTCATCGTATATTTCTTTTTTCTTTTAATTCTGTAAAAAAATTATTAATTAGATCCATAAAACCAGTCAAATCCATCTATAGAAACGATTTCAAGATAATGAAAGACAAAAAGAAAATCATTCTCAATGACCTAATTATGAACAAGTCTCTGATACCACTTGTTAGTTTTTGTTAATCCCCTTAAAAGCAGGATTCATTCATATCAAATCATCAAGAATTAATAAAAACATAAGTATACCTAAATCTATTATGAAATTTGCATTGGAGTCTTATGGTTTTGTCTTCCAAATTAGAACGTAGCCTTTTCTTTAGACTTTTCCCTTAATTCTCTGTTTTCTCTCTGATGATGGGATATCAGAAAAAGAATTATGCCTGCACCTAATTTGGGGACCATAACCACTTTTATTAGGCTAGAACCCTAATCCAATTTCTAGTTTAGCCCGTCATAAAACTAGAAATTATAAACCCAATCTCTATATATATAAAGCCCACACTTTAAATGGATACTTAAAGCCCGAAATACAATAACCATATTAGACCACTTTAATTAATTGGGCTCAACTTTATATGATAGCATTTATACACAATTATACACATATAAGCCTACTTGTTTGATTAAAAATCCTTATAGTTTACAGTTTTAAGTGGGCGACATATGACTAGAAAGTTTTTGTCATATCATTATACAAGGCCTATCATTAATCTTTTTCTTTTTACTGTATACTTTAGCACACAATATTTGGTGTTTTTCTTGAGTGTCTCTCTTTTTGTTTGTGAAGGTTTGAGTTTAATAAATAACCATCGGTAAAATTTTACTGCATTGAATGATTTAATACGTGGGGTTGATTAAATGATCTAAAGAAACAGTAAAATGCAAGTGGCAGTCATTTCATTTCAGTAAGGATCCTTTAAATGAATGACAATAAAGGCATTAGATGAAAAGAAAAAGTTCATTTAAATAATAAAAAACTGATGTAATCCTGCGATAATTATAAAACTATGGCTTACAAGAGGCATAGATCACCTATGCCACTAACGTTGGTCCTATTCTGTGCCTGAAATAAAATGTCGACGTTTTTACTTGTTTTAATTAAACCAAACGTCGAATGCCTTAACTTCGACGTTTTAACTCAGTTTAATTAAACCAAATGTCGAATGCCTTAACTTATTTTAATTTAACCAAGTTGATTCCTTGTCTTTCTTTGATTTTGCTTTTCGGCTCAACTCTTTCCTTCCCCTGTTAATTCATGGAACTTCTCCATCCTAGACCGAGCTTTCGGATTTTTAAAGGCTGAGGTATGCTCTGCCACTCTCTCGCTTTCTTTTCTTCCATGAATCTCGCATGCTTTCTTGTACGTTTTCTCTTTTTCTCTGGCCATTTTCGATGCTTCTCTTTACACAAAAACATAGAGACAGTGATTGTCTAAGTACCCCCTAGAAAAAGAGTTTTAGAGTTTGAGAGAGATGAGAACTCCCTGGTCTGGTTTTATTTTGTGGGTTTGATTTCTTGGAGGAACTAACTTTGTTGGTGAGAGATGGAGATTATGTATTACTAGTTGACCAAGTCTTTATATCAGGACTCTCTCAAAGTCTTGGAGGCTGATATAGCATGCTAATGCTTTGTAAGTTTTGTTTTTGAAATCAGTTTAAGTTATTTTCACTTTGTTTCAAAATTTCTAGTCTTTTTCTTTTCTTCTTCTTCCTTCTTTCTATACTTTTTGAGATGGGTGGTTCTGGTTTTTGTGCTTCTCCTTTTTACTTTTTTTAATGTTGTATCCACATGGAATTTTCACAGTTTCTATTATGATCAATTATAGGAATTTGGCTACTCAACAAATTGGCAAGAAGGAAGATTATTGTTGTCTTTTGTTCAGGCTTACGCATTAAGTGACCTTTTATGTTTGTTAACTCAAATTTGTGAGCATTTATAATCATAGGAAGCAATAGCCTCTGAGTAATCGATTATTTCTGAATGACTTCACCAGCTTTATTAATGAAAAGTAAAAAAGATTGCAACTTTCCATGTTTTTTAGCCTTATCACTGCTCCGTACGTAGAAGATTGAATTTTGATGTTGGTAACAAGAAGTCTATGTAGTTATTCATAGCTAATGTAGCTTGCTTTGACTAATATTGGATTTTCATGCTATTATGATTAACAATTTTGTGAGTATTTAATACGGCGCATTACTGAGGGGATTTTATTTCTTCATTTCCCTTTCCGTGGCGGTTAGAGGATGTGTCTTACTCTTACACTTATTAATATTGCAAGGATATATTCAATAGATTTTTTTTACTTGATGATTGATCAAACAGTGTTTTGGGTTTTTTCCCCCCAAAAAAGGAAGGTTTTTTGGATTACAAAATTTGAAGGGGCATTTCTGCATAGTTATGATTAATCAATGAAAGATATGGCACTGGTGTGCCAAAAGCTATAAGTGTAGTAAGAGATGCCATAAAAATAAGCTCGTTACTGTTTGCTATGGAATCTCTTTGGCCTATTGAATTTTAAAAGATGTCTTCTCTTGCTGGAGCATTATTTAGATTGATGCTTCAAGTTCTCCCTGCTTATAACCTTTCCAAATCATCTCAAATTGAGTCATTTATGAGGATGTGGTGCGGCCCTCCTCTAATCGTGAATGAACTCTCTCAGTTTTGTTTAAATTGGAAATATTTATTGAATTGGTCTTTTCGCTTGTATATATTGCACTTCTTAAAGGAAATTTCCATGTTCTAGTATCCCTGATCCTCAGATCCTGATTTTCAGTTGGGAAAATTAAACACTTCTTATTATATTACAATCAGTTGCTATTAGAACTTTGTGTGAACCATCTGTCTGGCACCCATATTTTTTTTAGTCAATTATATACATCATATCTCTTGGTAGTTTTACGCTTTTAGTCAGTGATGATAAGAGTGCTAAAGCAAAACCAACTTTGAGTTCTTTGTAGTGTGTATTGAAGCAGTGACATTTAGTTCTTAATGCAGATAAAAAATGCCAATTTTCTTGATGAGAACTTTTCAGTTAGTGTAAACAATTCAGCAAATGAGGTTGTTGCTACATATATGAAAGATGAGACTAGAATGGATCTAGTTATTCATCATCCTGTGTCTTACCCTTTACGTGCTGTGGATGTTGAATGCTTGAGAAGCCTAGGCATCAATTAGGTGGGGATAAGTACTTATCTATCACAGTTTCCAAACGTAGTCACATGTTTGGATTTGCAGGTGAACAATCGAAGGTTGGAGGAAAATGTGGTGCCATCGTAGAAATTGATAAGTAGAAAGAGGGTTGCGGTAGGAAAGTGCTTGTGCGGTATAAATTCTACTTTCCATTAATAACCTTCTGATAATTATTATTTTCCATTATACCTTTAACTAACAGAAAGAAAGTCCAATGTATTGTCTTCTTCGTTCTCTCTAGCACTCCATGTTCCTCATCCTTTTAGACATTTGCCACCTCACTCGTCTCTGTGTTTTTTTCTTTATTCCTTTTGTTGCAATAGCTTTTATATTTTAATTTAGTATGGAGTTTATGTAACGACTACTTGGTATTCTTCCCATAATATGAGCTAAAAAATGAAAAATGTTAGCTCCAATATATGAGTTTTTGCATTTCTAGTCCTTGATTAATCTTGCAATTAAGATAGCAAGCCTTTGGATCAAGTATTGAACTCGAAGATGCTAGTCTTGCATTATTTATAGGTTATGATGTGTTATCCTGCTTGGCATACTTCTGATATGAAGGCTTTTTTCTTTAGACTATTATTTTGAATGGATTATTGCTTTATGATAGTTGCACCATACCATCTATTATCTTTCTAATTAATTTTTTATGTGTTATTTGTAGATGGCGAGTCAAAAGAATCGTACACATCCAGAAAAAGCTCAATGGGATAGTCATCTCACAAAAATTTTTATAGATGCATGGAAAGTTGAAGTAGAAGAGGGTAATCGCCCTACCTAACACTTTAATAGGACTAGGTGGGCCAATCTGGTTACCAAGTTTAAAGCAATAACAAACAAGATTTATGACAAAACTCTGTGGAAAAATAAATAGGATGAACTCAAGAAGAATTGGAAGTTATGGAAGGAACTCAAAGGAAAAGAAACAGGTCTTAGCTGGGATCCTGAAAAATAGACAATTGCTGCATCTCTTGAATGGAGGGAGGAAAGGTTGAAGGTACATTGTACATTAGATAATATATATTTACTATTATAACTATAATATTTAATTTACTTATTTGTATTAACATACTAAATTTTGTAGGCAATACCCTAAGTAGTAAAATTTTGCAACTGAGGCATGGAATTTAAAGATGATTTAGACATATTATTTATAGATGTGGTTGCCACAGGTGATGCTACATGGTCACCATCTATTGGGGAGTTACCATCATAAAATTCTCAGTGGACAATCAATTTAAGTGAAGATAACAATGACCTAGAAGAGCTAGATTTGGATGATCCTACTTTGCAAGGTAACCAACAAAGGAATAAGAAAAGATCTGCATCTCAATTTCAAGCTATAAGAGAGGGTAAACGAAAAGTTTCTAATAGTAAACAAGTATCTCATTCAATAAATTTTGTTGTGGAGATCTTGAACAGTAGAAATGAAGAAAGAAAAGCATCTAGAATGGTGAAAATAAATCCTCCAAGTTGTAGTTGGGAAGAACTGGTCACATAATTAAATGCCTTAATGGAAATTAAACGAGGCAATGATTTATATTATTTTGAACTTGAGTTTTTTGAAGACAAAACTAAGCGAGAGTGCTTTGGAGCATTGTCAGATGCAGCTATTAAAGTTGGTTGGCTTTAAAGGCAACAATTGAAGAAATCAAGTGCTTCTTTTTTGTCTATAGTGTCTAATTGGCGCCATGATGTTTTTAGGTGGTTCTTTGTTATCAGAATTGGCACTTCGAATAAATGGATAGCATTAGAACTTTTAATTTTGTATTAGACTTCTTACTTATTATTGCATTTCTTATTTTCTTATATTGGATTATAGCTTATTTAATATTATCAAACTCTTCTCTATTTTTGTCATTTTCTTTGGTGTGTATGACTTATGGATATTGTCATTTCGTATGCCATAGTTTTTCAGTTTATAATATGTAGTATTCATCGTTGCAAGTATGGTATATCAAAGTGATTCTGGTGAAGAATTTGAGCATGTTGTGATTTTAAGTGCAGCCAGTTGCATGAGCATAGATTGGTATAATTGGCATATAGGTAAGGAACCATGTATGGTTTTTCCTTATTCTGGAAGCTGCAAAATTGATGAAATCCTAGGTGGAAATGAATGAAGATGTTTGAATATGTTTAGGATGGATAAAAGAGTATTTATGATGTTATGTAAGGAGCTCTAACTCAAATGTAATTTTAGAGGCATCAGGGATAGTCCTATGGAGTTATTAGGGATGTTCTTATATACACTTGGATATGGAGTAAGTACTAGAAATGTTCAAGAAAATTTTCAACATTCTAGCGATATTGTCTCTAGGAATTTTGCATTCGTATTGGATATTATAGCCACTATGGCCATAGACATCATAAATCCAACTGATATAGAATTCAAAACAGTTCATTTGAAGATAAAAAGTGACTCTCGCTACTGGCCTCACTTTAAGGTAAATTATTTTCAATTTTATAGAGTTCATATTTATGAAAAATTTTAGCTAACATTTTTGCACATACTTTTTTGCTTATATGTTCATAATTGCATTAGTGCTATCGATGGAACTCATGTAAAGGCAACTTTACCGCCTTCACTATAAGTGCCTTACATTGGACAAAAAGACCAACCTACTTAAAATGTAATGGCACTATGCAATTTTGATATGCTATTCACATTTGTTTGGGCTAGTTAGGAAGGGTCTGCACATGATGCTCGCATATTCAATAATTCCCTCAATTCACATTGCGTAAAATTTCCAAAACCTAACAAAAGGAAAATTTATACATATGTCGATAATTTATATGATTACTATGTATACATGACTTTAAGCTCAATCTTTGAAAACATTTCTTCATTGTACACCTCTAATATGCATTACATATTACAGGTAAATATTACTTAGTGGATGTTAGATATCCAAATAGAAATGGTTATTTAGGCCCTTATAGAAACCAAAGGTATCACCTCGCAGAATTCTCTCGCTGTAGTGCACCGAGTGGACCAGAGGAGACTTTTAATCATATTCATTCATCATTGCGGAGTGTGATTGAAAGGACCTTTGGCGTATGAAAGAAGAAGTGGCGCATACATGAAACAATGTCAGGATATCCATTTAATCACCAAGTGAAAATTGTGGTCATGACTATAGCACTTCACAACTATATCCATCGTCATTCTTAAGATGATCCCATTTCAAAAAGTATGACCTAGATGGAGAGCTTAATTTGTGGGATGAAGATGATGTAATACATGATGATATTTGCACCCTGGTCAACTAGACAAAATGGTTAGTATTCGTGTTGCTATTACTATGAGCATGATAAATGCATAAATTTTATTTGCGTTTACATTAACATGAACAATTATATTTTATCAAATAGTTTATTCCCAATTTTTATTTTCTTTATTTTGATTTAATATTTTACTATTTATGATTTTAATTATATAATATTAAAGATACCTAAATTTATCAAATATCCCAAGGACATCTTGTTACCATGGAATTATAATTTAAATTATCATTTTTTAATAATATAAATAAGCACATATCAACGAAAAGATAATGATGGATATTATATTTTTTTCTAATATATCCCCTACCAATTTCTAAGTAAGGTGAAATATTTTCTTTACTAAATTTATTTTATTTATATTTTTTATTATTTTAATTTAATAATTTAATATTTATAATTTGAATTTGTATGACTAATAATATTTTTTATGAAATATTTTATTTACTAAATTTATTTTATTTATATTTTTCTTATTTTAATTTAATATTTTAATATTTATAAATTGAATTTATATGATTAATAATATTTTTATGAAATATTTCATTTACTAAATTTATTTTATTTATTTTTTCTTATTTTAATTTAATATTTTTTATTTATAATATGAATTTATCTGACTAATAATATATTTTTATAAAATATTTTATTTACTAAATTTATTTTATTTATATTTCTTATTTTAATTTAATATTTTATTATTTATAATTTTAAATTTCTATGACTGATAGCATATTTTAATTATTTATGAAACAATTAATAGTTTATTAAATCAATGGGCTTTTTTAGTCATTTTATCTCTTTTTAGCAACCGAAACCGCTCTTGCAAACAATTATTTTCACGTTTCAACAGTTACCAAAACAGCAACCCCAAACAAGTAAGTACTTATTGAGAATAAGTAATTGTCATTTTAGCAGGTTGATTTCAGTTGGTTATTAATGGAAAAAAGAATTTCTACTGTAGAAGTACTTTCCTAATGTAACCCTCTTTCTGCTTATTGATTTCTGCAGTGGCACCGCACTTTCCTCAAACCTCCAGTTGTTCTCCTATAAATCCAAACATGTGACTGCGTTTGGAAACTGCGGTAGATAAGTACTTATCCCTACCGCACCGCAAATCCAAACGCAGCCTAAGTCCCTTAAATGAATAATAATGAAGGCATATGAGTATTTGGTATGGTCATATGAAAGAATGCATTTATATTCAAGTTGAAATTAACGAGAGTCAAAGATTGATAAAAAGTGTTGGTTAAGTAGGAGAGTTCGTAGTTCTCTATATATGTAATCTTCTTCTTTTAAACAAATTAGCTGGCTTTTTCGTATCTATTTTTTATCTTGATTTTCTTAAACGGTCTAGTTACATTTGTTCTTCCCAACTTTACTATCCATAACACTTACAATAAATGTTGAACTATTGCCATAATTTTTGTTAATTAATCAATCATTTATATTTTAATTAATTATATTTTATATTGTGTTAACTACATTTTTACCAATCAATCAATTTATTATATTTTAATTAGTTAATCGATAAATACTATTTGAATTAATTAAATATATTTTTATTATATTTAAAAGCTATAAGAACTTTAAAAAGCTTGCTATATAAAAAAATTATGAAGTGAAACATATTAAGGAATGCATAAATTTTTAAAGGTATTTGATCTTTTTATTTATTAAATGATAAATTTTATTAGTAAAAATACAATATACGACATATTGTAGTAGTTAACGACAACAACAATAACACTCAAAAGGACTCCTGCTGAAGTGCGAGATTTTGAGAGGTCCAGTAGTATAGAACTTTATCCCTACCTAATCGAGAGGTTGTTTCTGATGATTATAGCAGCCATTTAAAGGAAATACTAATATGACATAACTCATTATGTTATTTATATTAACAAAAAATTTAATATTGGACAATTTCCCAAAATTAAAAGTTAGGGTACATTAGCGTCACCTTTTAAAATTTGAGTTAATATCACAAAATTAAGTATTTTTTATTTTTTATTTAACCCTTGCATGTAAGTAAACCTTTTTTAAACAAAACTAACAACATTTTATGTAAAAAGAGGAATAAAATATTCTTTTTACCTACAAAATCATTACTACGATGTTGCTAAAATTCCCCCTTATTATATTACGATCATGTTCAGCAGATTTAATTCATATAAGAAGATTTGTAAAATAAGGTCGAAGTTCCTCACACACAAAATATTTAAAGAAAAGGATAACTTATCCTTACAGAGAAGCTATTTTTCTTTTATTCCAAACAAACACGTCTCTAAGGTTTTAAGCTATTAGATAGTATATATATCACTACAAGAAAACTGTCATTTCAGGACGAAAAATCTCGACGAAAAACATAAATATTTCTTCAGTATCAAATATTATCGACAGATAAAAACGTCATAGAATCAGCTGTAGCTAAATTTACCGATGGTACAAGAATATTTCGTCGATAAATTTAGCATTGGAGAATGATTTACCATCAGTAAATGTAGTGAAAATTTACTGATCGTCATAGTTGTTCCGTTCATAAATTGCCGACGGGTTAAAAATTTTCCAATGCTAAATTTAACGATGGTAAGTTTTTTAACTGCATGTAAATTTAGCTACGGAATGTTCTTGTACCGTCAGTAATGTTTTCCATTCGTAAATTTGCTTAACAATTACCGATGGAAATTTATCTTTTGTTGGTATATTTTATTCATTACTGACGGAATATGTTCTTCTACTGTCGGTAAAGTAGTTAGAATGTACCGATGGATGCTTGTTTCCGTTGGTAAAGTTATTGCTTAATTTTAAAAAAAAAATTATTTTCATTTTATTTAAATTATAATTGATGCATAATTTTAATAATTAAATATTTATAATATACATTTAATTTGTTTAAATAGAAATTTTGATGGATGATTAAAAATTAAAATATGTTAATTGATAATAAAAAAGTTACATTGTAAATAATAAGTATCTGTAACACAAACTAAATGACTAATACTACAGTACTGATCAGGAGCTGGTGGATCGTCTAGATGGTGCGGTGACCTGCTGCCCTTACCCCTCACTTCATCCATCTCCTGACGAAGTTGAGCGTACAGCATTATTGATTGTTGTTACGCTGCCATCGACTATTGCAATTATTCCAACGTCTTTAACAACTGAGCCGACAATGTCTACATTATGCTCTCAAGTGCTTCCACTTTATTGTTGTTGGCCCACCTAGCAGATGCTACTGTACTAGACACGGAGGATTGTGAAAAGCAAGTATTCGTAAATGTTCCTAATCCGAATATCCTCCCACGACGATCCCTACTACCTACTGTTCAAGATAAGTGTCAGCCTCATCAACATTTTCAGATTTCTGAGACCGCCATTCAATGGTTTGTTGTATTTAGTCCAATCAGAAAGCAATATTTATATATTAGTACGTGATAATTATTAAGCATATTATTAATATTAAATCATAAATTTCACTTACATTGCCTTTTCTACAACGATCGTTGACAAATGTCACCCCGTCATGCTTTTTAGTGTGAGTGTGCAGAAATAGTTGAAGGGGTGTAGGTGCCACGCCCATAGACTTTTCCTGCATAGGAATAAAATGTTAATTATAAGTAAAATAGATTTTATAAAGCAAATTCAATTAAAATACAGCAAAGAAAAGAGATGAGAATATAACTGTTAATTGTAGATACTTACAAGTCTCTGTGCATGCTCTTGGTGGGTAATAAATCCTCCTGTATGTACGGAAAAACTCTTCCCCTCGGGTCCTACACGTCTGTTGGCCTAATTACGCTATGAAACCACCATCGCCTCAGGTGATGTCTAATATTGCAGCCAACGACTCCATATTTCTTCAGAAATGTATGGCGGTCATATAGTCGCCCTGCATGTCGCACCAACAAAGTCGCGATAACTTGTACACACTCTCGACTCCCATACTCTATATATCATCCCATCCAATTGAGAATTTCAAAAAAATTCTTTCTGTAATAAAAGGAAAAATATGTGATAAATAATTTTGATGTAATAATAGTTATCAAATTAATGTATAAAAAATTTAATTAAAAAGGAAACATTAATAATTTCAATCGTACCTCAAACTCATAATAGTAAAATTTCTTTATCGCCTGAGTGACATTCTTCTAACAATAGCCCTTAGCATCAATCTTCTCCTTGAATTTTGATGTCATATTTCTAGAACAGGGTCCAGATGGAAAAAACCTATAATATAAAAATAAATAAATTTATTGTTGGATCGCCTATGGCCCGGGTATTTGCAATACGCGGCAGAAAGGACCATACTACACAATAACCGAAACTACACAACATGTACTGATTTACCTCTTTGATGCGAATTGATACTTGTTTTTCATATTTGTAGACGCTGCAGTGTGCGAACGTCCTCTAGCGTATCCACACGAGGATGAACGATCTGGGCAGCGGCTAATGTGTACTAGCACATTCCAAAACACCTTTTGAACGCTGCATAATTTTTCTCTCGGAAAACGAACAGCTGGTGGCTAGGGTTTTTCGTCTATCTTCTAATAAGACATAGTTTCTCTATTTATAGAGAAACCCTAATCCTTATTCCCATTAGGAATAAGAATATCATAATCCTAAACCCATTAGGATTATGAAAGCCAAATAAGTTTCGACCCATATTATATCTTATATAATAAAAGCCCGACAACTTAATTCAATCTAGCCCAATAAATATATCCACATATATTTA
>JANZXR010000002.1:28776031-28791385 GCA_027575705.1 Erythroxylum echinodendron
AGTGCTTTTTATTTTTATGTTGCCAAACAGTCTATTGTATGAAGCTCTTTTTAAAAAGCTATTTTTTTAATTGACAGTCAAACAGTCAACTGATTTTTTAAAAAAGCTCTTTTCAGAAAAGCTTTATTGACAAAAGCTCTACTGATATAAGCTCAACCAAACAGGCACTTAGTAATTAAGATTAATAATTGGTCAAAAGAAACAGTCAAATGCAATGTCGACTGGAATGAAGGCATGCAGTTATTTGGTGTTGTCGTCCGAAAGAATGCATTTATATTCAAGTCAAAAACTAACGAGAGTCAGAGATTAGATCAAAAGTGTTGGTTAAGTTGGGGAGTTTGGAGTTCTCTACTTACGTAATCTTCTTCTGTTAAATAAATTAACTGGATTTGTATGTTCTTATTCTTAAATTATCTTTATAGATTAATAAGAACATCAAAATTTAAGATTGAGTGTGTCAGATAATTTAATGTTAACAGTGAATGTGCTATTTTCCCAAGCCGCTCAGGTTTTAAGGATGTGAGCTGTGTCAGATAATTTAACGTTAACAATGAATGTGCTATTTTTCCGAGCTCCTCAAGTTTTAAAGACCTAAGGTTACCAATATATAGCAAATTTATGTCAGCATGTGATCAATTCTTTTTATACTGGATTTTCCCATTCAGTTACTCTACTCAACAATTCTTAACTACTAGATATCTCCACTCAATTATTACAAAGATTTGTGTCAGATAATCTAATGTTATCACCTATCAAGTCATATTGCATCTCAAAATCAGCGGCGTACATATTTGTTGCATTTCTCTGTGTTTTTATGCAAGTGTAGATTTCAGGTTGATAAGTTAAATTGTTCAGTCAAATAAAGACAACCAAAATTTATTACTCAGAGGGCTTCCCAACTCCATAACTCTTAATGTTTGTGCCACGATGTCAAAATTTGACATTTTGGCTTATTTTAAAGAGTTTTGGAGAAGATGAATCGATACATATTTCTCCATTTTCATATAAAAACAAACAGGAAAAAGAACAAAAAATAAACACACCTATTGGTGGTCGATGTGGAATAAATATCCTTATTAAAATAGCAAGAAAACTAGCAATATTATTTTTCTATACTTTAAGAATCAAAACAAAAATGTTATTGCTAAAACAATAATATTAGCAAAATGCAGCTAGAGTGCAGGGGCAACAAAAATATTAGAAAAAAGCAACTAGAGTGTAGGGATGGTCCAACTATGTAAGTGATCCAGATGAGACAGGCGATGATGATGATGGAGGTGTCGGGGCAAATGGTGGGACGTTAACATGTTTTGACCAACAGTGCAACCATAATTGAAATTACAGAGGAAATAGTTTCCCTGTTTTGAATTTAGAGTGATTGGAGTCGGGTTTGTGGAACCAAAAAAATAGGAACCTTGCTAACTTGAACAACATCATGAAATTGAACGGTGGACATCGATCAATCAAGAAATTTTTTTTCACTAATTAGAATTTCGTGCATTCGTAAGACCTATATGTGATAGCTACGTATCTCAAACTTACAGAAGCCATATCTTCTATAGATTTTTTTAAAAAGGACAACTTCAACCAAAGGCTAGTTTCAATAAAAGGAAACCTCTGATAGTTTAGATTATAAAAGGTAAACATTCTGACAAACCTTTTCTTCATCCATAAGTTCTATGTTATCATTTGCATCAATGTATTTTTCACGTAAGGCTAGGACAATTTCAACGACCCCTTTCTAGTATAAATGCACTTGAGAGTCAGGCTGTAAGATAAATCTTTGAGTCAATTACACATTGTGATTTGAAATATGAAAAAGCAATGCTTTATATATTGTTCATAACTATATCAATTGCAGATGATTATTTCAACAAATCCCAAACACAATAAACTTAGATGTTAGATTATGGATATTTTAATTGTAAGAATGATTATACCTAAACCGAATATGATATTGTTTACTATTAGATCACCATTGCATTTTATAAGTATAGCCATATTACTCATTTTACTGCAACATTGCCTCTCTTTCTTTCTGAGTTGAAAGGGAATACAAGGATAATGGTAGATTGAGAGTGGATAGTGTCAAAATTCATTCCCAGTAACCTATGTCAATGAAAATGGAGAACAAATCTTTGATCTTAAAACCTTGATTTTAGAGAAATCTGAAGTTCAATACCCACCTGCAATAGTTGCGGTAAATCATCACCGACAATCACCATCGCCACTGAAACTCCGCTCCTTCTCGAAGGATTCCTGTTCGAACTCCTTCCTCACATGTCTCCATAACATGGTCCTCGAGTTAGGTCAGACGAAGAAGTGAGTGGGCTATAGCATGTCTCAGTATAAACTGAAGACCTCCCGTTGGGTACCAGTGACTCGCTGGTAGTTCAACAAATCCTCTTCTTCATCGTCGAGCAATTTCTCTTTCTTCATGACGTATCTGTCATCGGGCCCTTGTGCAAAAAGTGACGATTGATGGTTGCACGACATGGATTTTCACCAGAACCATGACATATGATGGGAGAGGTGACAATCTAGGTTTGAGAGAAGGAGAAAGAAAGATCCATCATATATGATGGTAGGGGCGACGATGACGCTGAAGGTAGTGTTGCGACAGACACTAGGTTTGAGAGAGGGAGATCGTTGCCATCTTTTTTGGGCTGTTTATTAAGAATGACAGAGAAAATATCTCCTAGAAGGCTAGAACTTTGAGATAGGGAGGGAGAAAAAGGATAGAAATTTAGAGAGTTTTGGTATTTTATCTTTGATGTGTATCTCAATTAAATGAAGCTCTGTATCTCAACTAAATGAAGCTCTGACATGATTAAGACTATTAATGGGAAGAGTATTGGAGAGTGAATCTCAAATAAATGAAGCTCTGACATAATGAAGACCATTTAATGGGAAAAGATTGGAGAGTGAAGTAAGAAGATGAGGACAACAACCATTGGATGAATTAGATGGTTGGATTACAATTCTTCGTCATCATCCCATTCACACTTAGCATATAGAAGTTAAAGAATATACGATATAGTTTATATAAAATAAGATTTGTAAGAGACTATCCCACCAAAGAGGCTAGGAGAAAATGAAAAAATCTTCAAGGATTTTTTCCATTTACATATCAATGACGATTAAACCTTAATCACTGAAGGGAAAAATGGATAACTACAAGAAAGAAGTTTTTGAGATGGAAATACTATGAATTAATGCAAATTGAGTTACTAAAAGGAAATGAAATAATCATTAATAATAAACAAAGTTTTAAGTAGAATAATTCGATAATAAGTATGCAAAATATGATTATAACAAAGGGGAAGAAGATAGTAACTTAACCGAAGAATGTAGAGTTTGTTTCCAATCTAGAGCTGAATGAGAATAAGACCAGAGCAACTGAATTCACTCTATAACCCTAAAGACTAGAAAAATACGTAATGCAAACTAGTAATCTTATCAACTCCCTAAATGAACTAGCAAATGATCAATAAGAAACAAGTATCATAGGTAACGAATTTAAACTTACTACTATAAGGAAGTCAAATAGGAAACATATGGGAAACAACTCTAAAACCACTTCCTCTTGATGTTAATACTCTTAGGGAATGTTAGAAGGCTCAAAAGTCCCAATAATCAGCAAGTGATACATAATTACTTACAAGATATCAAACCTTTCGTTATTAGTCTTTTTGAAAATAAGATTAAATAAAAAATTGAAGAACATAACTTTCTTAAAGATAATGATTATTTCTAATCATTATTCCCATTATAATGGCATATTAGTTTTTACTTTTGAACTTAACAAAATTAAGGTTCTTCACTCAGTTACCTTTGATTAGTTTATCCACTCATCTATAAGAATTTTGCAAGAAAATATTACTCACTAGGTCGTGTTTGTTTATTCTTTTAATCTTACACTTCAAAGGATGTTCTTATGCAATAAGCTAAAGGAAATTAATTTCACTATAACACCCCTCAGATCATTTTTGGAGATTTTTAACAACATAATTCATCCTTTATAGGTACGGAGAACATACCTTAAAAACTACTCTTAAGATATATGTAATTATGTGACACATATTAAGATTACTGATTTAAATATGAATATGAACTTTTATACCTAGAAAAATAAGTAAAATGGAAGATGATTTTTAAGAAAGAATCTTGATAAAGCTCTGGTCAATTCATAATGGCTATCATATTTCCTAGAAAGCAAGGCATCTTTCAATAACCCTATGTTCTCATATCACACCCCTATTATAGTTCATAACTTGATCTTAAATCACCAAAGGGAAAATTCATTTAGGTTCAATAATTCTTAGTTAATGCTAAGGACTTTGAAAAAGTAATAACTAGGGGATCAAGTTATGATTTCCAAAGGCATAAATAAAAGTCAAGGAAGAACTCAAGCTAATCGATCTCAAAAGTTATAGCAATACTCATCGTGATGTTATTAATGCTAAGGTAAAGCTAATTAGAGTTCAAGATAACCTTTAATAATCTCCAATAGATGTAAACAAACACAATAAAGAAAATGTATCCTTTTATAACAACATCCAAGTAGTAAAACTAAACTTTTCCTTTGTAAAGAAAAGATCAAGAATGTAGTGGCTTCAATAAGGGGAAATCATAACAAAATTGCTTATCATAGAAAGGAAAATGGACAATATACTTAATATTAGGTTGAAATATTATTGGATACATTCACTTACTTCACAAACATAGTTAACACTCCTTCTAATAGTTATTCCTCCGTGTAAGTTCTAAAATATTTTATTAAAGAGCATGTTACTAACTAGGAGGGGGAAATCCTAGCTTAGGCCTTTCAATGTTGCAAATGTGGAGAAAGCCTTATTTAACCTCAAACTTAACAAAGCTCTTTACCTAATGGCCTTAATCCTTTTTTTTTCAGAGTCTTGGTATCATACTAAGAACTATATCACTAAAGTTACATTAGAGTTATTAAAAAAAGGTAAGATGCTGAGGGAATTCAATAAGACTTTTATTAGTCTCATCCCCAATATTCCTAATCCAACGTTCCTAAAGGAGTTTAAACCCATTTCATATTGCAACATAATCTATAAAATCATTGCAAGCTCATAACTGTTAGGCTAAAAGCTATTTTAAAACCTTATATCAATCCATCAAAAGGGGCTTTTGTTAAAGGAAGACAAATTGGGGATAACATCTTACTAGTTTAAGAATTTTTCAAAATTTGTAATATATGATACTTTAACGGAACTTCTGCAATTAAGATTGAATTACACAAGGTATTTGACACCATTGGTTGGAGCTTCATAATGAATACATTGTGAGTTTTTAACTTTTTAGCAAAATTTATATCTTAGATTGAATAATGTATCACAACTATCTCTTATAGCATATTAGTGAAAGAAAAGCCAACTAAACTCATAAAATGTCTAAAATGATTGAGGTAAGGAGATTCCATCTCCCCATACATGTTTACACTATGTATAGAAGTCCTTACTAGATTAATTTATTCATATGCTTGATCAGGAAAGGAGCTTCAAGTATCACAATGAATAAATTTTTTTCACAACTTATCTTTTGCTGATGAATTACTTCTCCTCTTTAAGGTTAATGTAAGCTTAGTAGATGCTTTAATATTTGTTATTCATATCTTTAAAGAACTATTTAGTGTCTCCATAAACAAAGATAAGAGCTTATTATTTGTTTCAATAGGATCTAAATAATCATTCTAATTAACTTTCTAATTTGATAGGACCTAAGACCATAAAGCCACCATATATATATATATACATTCTAATATCTTCCAAAAGACAAATTTCCAATGATTTTCAACCCTTGATTAAAAGAATAAATAGATGAATCAGTAAGTGGTGTAACATAACCCTTTTATGTATAAGTATAACATAACTTATTAACTTAGTGCTCAATATCATTCATATATATTGGTCTCCTAACTTAGTGTTTCCAAAGAGTTTGATAAAAAAATTGAGAAGATAATAAGGAAATTCTCACGGCCATGAGATACATCAAGTTGAGCAATGGTTAAAGTGAAATGGAGCGATGTATGCTTGCCAAAGGAAGCAGGGGGGTTAGGAATTAATTCCATTAGTACCTCAAACAAAATTCTAATGATCAAAAAGATATGAAGAATCCTCATTGATAAACAGGCTCTCCACGAATCCATCTACAGTACTTAAGGAAGGGAAATTTTTAGAATATTCAACTAGAAACTAACTCTTTTTGGACAATGTTACACATTTTTAAGTTAAAGGAGCAAGTTAGGTTGGAATTCAAACATAAGATTAGAAATGGTTCTTCAATTTGATTTTCATACTATAATTAGAATAACAACAGCCCTTTATGTAAAATTAGTGAGCTGTCATTCCTCAAGAATTCCATTATAAATGATGTCAAAGTGGGAGATGTCCTAATAAGCAACTAGACTTTCTTCAATCGAAGGGAGTGCTCAGAATTTATAGAATATATCCTAAATTTTAGTTTATCCCTAATAGAGATAACACTATACTGGTTTAGATAGGCCTTAGGGATCTTCATAAATGACTTATATAATATCTTCATAAATGACTTATATAATATGCTTTTAAGAACCCAGACTCTAAAAGTGAATTAGCCAAAATAGTTTGCTTCTAGCAAGCTAGTCCAAAAATGTCATTCATCTTATGACTTACTATAAAAAGGAGGTTAACCACAATATATAGATTTGTGCCTAACCTCAACTTACTAATTTTTTGTATTTTATGCACATAAAAAGTGTTTGAATTAATTAAATTGTCCCCATACATCCAGGGAAATACATAGGAGCTCTATATTATCACTTTTCCCCTATTGAATTAGTAAAAGATCACCAATTTAATTAGTCAAAGGCATAATATATGCAAAGGAGATTTTCTTATCTACAAAAATCTCATTTGGAAATGTGATATACGCCTTATAGAGAGAAAGGAATTGGAGAATGTTTTAAAATAAGGCCTTATTGAAACATCAACTCTTATAAGAACTGAAATGCACGATAAAGGAACAAATTTAATATATATATCACACCTTTTTATGTGAATATATCTGTAAATTAAGGAATACCCTTGTAATGATTATCAAGAGTATGGAGAGTAACAGAAGAGCCAAAACGTCATAATAACATTAAAGAAAAATGCTTTATATTACTGTAAATATAGCAATTTAACCTAAGGATCGCTTAGACCTATTTCCTCATGACTAATCAATTTCTCCATTAGCTATCTTTCATGTTCCTTTTACTAAAGGCTTTTGTTACAAGCTGTAGCAAAAGTTAACTAATTTCCTTTATTGTAAATGTCAATCTGAATTTATATTTGTAATTAATATGATTTTGTTCTGCTAGACTTGTAAGAACTATAGCTCTTATCTTGTTCCTCTTTTAGGAGATTTTACTCTTTCAATATATTTTAATTTCTAAATAAAAGAGAGAATGCAATAACATTTAGAATTATTAAGAAGAATTTAGTAAGATTGCGATTAAAAGTTTGTATGAAACAAGTATAAAGCACATTAGATATTTAAAAAGATAAATTAAATATTTAGTTCTTAATAGATTACATAACATAGTAGTGTAAAATAAATGCATTATAATCATAAGATCATAAATCTAAAATTAAAGAAAGAAAAAGCGATATTAGGAATTGAAATTAAAAAGTCAACTTAAATTATAAAAAATTGAGATAATTTCATCTCTGAATTGTGAGAGTTATGGTATCAAAACAATTAAGATCTCTTTTATGAGTAGTAAAAGAAAATCATATTTGATACTTCTTATACATATAGATATTAGAAGATTCTACTTTTAGTTAAAAACAAAGGTCTTGAAAAATAATATTAATGCAACAAATGCTTTTAAAACTTAAAACAGTTAAGTATAGAAAGATTTCATAGTTTATGAGGTGTTAAAGACTATAATGAAAATATATAATGCTCGTACTACTAGATTTAGCTCATAAAAGAAATAGTACAAAATTGAAAATTTCAAGAACTAAAAAGAATAAAAAATATTCTTATATTGAAAAGGAATAAAATGAAAAAATTTTGCAAAGCATGAGACAAATGAAAAAAAGTCACTACTTAATAAAATGATTCATAAAACATAGATTGCATTAATAATTTTGAATAATTGGCCCTTACATTATATAAGTTGTGTATAATAGACTTGTTCTTATGTAAGATCATAAAATTTGACAATTTTTTGCAATAATTTTTTAAATTTGTGAAAATATTCAACTTGAAGTACGTTGTATATTTTGTATTTTTCTATTTTTAAAATATTGGACATATTTAATGAAGTATAATTTAAAAATTAGAGCAAAAACCATATCTTTTTCTAATGTAACTATAGTAAAGCAATTTGGAGCAGACTTATGGTTATGTTACAACTACCTAGGTACACTTTTGAGTGGATGGAGACTTTGAATCTAATAATAAGGTGTACTAAACATGGTCAGAGGAATGATATGATTATTAAGACTACTTTTCATATAGCCATTTACTCCATTTAGAGAGAGAAATAGGAGAATATACAAGGGTATGGACAAAAGCAAACGGCAACTTGCGGAGCAAATTGTGATCTAGGATAGAGCTGCCATTATAGCCAATGACAAACAAAGCTTAGTTAGCTAAGAACTCAAAGCGAATTGGTTGTTATAATGCTATCTATTGTAATTAAATTGTGTACTGGTTAGTTTAATTTGTTTTAGATAATATGATTCATTATAAGGATTTGTGTAATAGCTTTTGCCAAGGTAATATAGTATTATTTTTAATTTTTGAAAAAAACTTAGCTATAATATATTGGAATAAATAATAAGATATTTATTATTAATAATTGTCTTATCATACTTTTTAAAATAAAATTCTAGGAGATATACCATTTATATCTCATTATTCTTTTATAGAAATTTAATAAATGTTATAAATAAATAGAATAGATATAGCATGAGAGGAGAAACTAGTCTAAACATTTGGAAACTAGTTCTACAGGATAGCATTACTAAATCAGTCAAAAGATTTTATTTAAAGTCGAAACTTAACTATCTGATATAGAGACATGATACTAGCTTTGGAAGACAATTGACATTAGTTCCTAATTTCAAATTCCTAATAGAATAAGTCGACAACTACCAATTTCCAATTAGAACTTAGGCTCAAGATAGACATGATGATCTATGAATTGAAGTATGATTGAGTCAATCAACCTGAGTAGTATTTTTTTCCTTCTAGATTGAAATCCCCTTAAATATCTTTTAGTTTTTCTCCCACCAAAGATGATATATTATGTTAAAGAAATTTTGATCACAGACTAGTTCACATCTTTGTCTTCCTAGTTAAGTCCTAACCATGTAATGAAGCTCTATTAGGTTAAATTTAGGGCTATAAAGTTGCTGAGAATTTGAATCCTTGTCCAGGTGAATAAGGAGAAATTATAATCAAAGAGTGGGTGATTGATTGATTCAAAGGCTTGACTGTAAAGCACACAATTATCCGAGATATTAATAGGGATTTTTGTTCACCTGCAAGAATAGATAAGAAATGAAATGGTGATTTTTTAAGAATAGAATAGATGAGGAATATAATAGAAAATGTATTATTTAGTTTGGTTTATTTTTAAGAATTTCTAATGATGATGTAATGTCAATATTTAGTTTGAAAAAATAAATTTAGAATAATAAAGGAATAACTAACAGAAAAACCAAAATATCAATTAGTTCCCACTAACTCATCATCATCATCAAAATCCTCATCATCATCATCATCATCATCACCATCATCATCATCATCATCATCATCATCATCATCATCATCATCATCATTATTATTATTATTATTATTATTATTATTGTTTTAAAGCAATTATGTGGATTTCTTAAAGATATTTTGTCTAGCAAGTCCTCATTTTTATTCCCAACCCATTTATAATAGATAAAGATAGGAGAGGATGAGTTTAATTATTTCCCGAATTCAAGGAATAAGTAAACTCTTAGATTATATATTTTGCATGTTTTCTTCAATCAAACAAGGGAATAACCTATTATCAAAAATAAATCAAGAATAAAATGATGATTTTAGCCAACCAAACACCTTATAGGAATCTTTTTAACTCGATATACACTACAACAGATAAGGTTATTGGCGACGAAATCAAACGTCACTAAATATTAATTTTTTGTCTCAAATATTAATTTGCGACAAAAATAATCGTCGTCGTAATGGTCACTGAATTCTAGTAGCAAAACAATATCCACAACGTTTTCTTAAAATCGTCGCAAAAAGGTTTTGGATACACAATAATTTTGTCGGTAAAACATATAACCAACAAGAATGAGGAACGTCGTACATAGGATTTTGGACGTATTTGTTTGTAGATAAAAGTTTTTACCTACTAAGCAATAGTCGTAGGTAATTATTTTTAGTGATGATTTTTTTGTAGCGGAATAGTTTTAGCTACTAATTTTTTGTTGTAGGTAAATATTTTTAGAGACGTTCTTGCAAACATAGGTAACAACATTTTGTGACGATTTTTTTTGTAGCTAATAGTTTTTAGTGACGATTATGTTTTTGTAGTAGAATAATTTTAGCTACTAATTTCTTATTGTAGGTAAATATTTTTAGAGACGTTCTTGTAACCGTAGGTAATAACATTTTGTGACTATTTTGTTTTAGTAGCTAATATTATTTAGTGACAAAATTTTATTTTAAATTGAAATATTATTATAATTATTAAAAAACACGTATTTTAATTTATTAAAATTTTTAAGACAGTTTGAAATATAAATTAGTTACATTTTATAATTAATATTGGTGACATTTTTACATGATAATAAATTCAAATAAAATAAACATTAACAATGACATGCATTTTATATAAAAAATAATTACAAATCGCATACAAACTAGGACTCCTCATCGTCGTCACTACTATTGACATAGTTTGAGCCTAGTAATTGTTTGACCATCTTTTTAAGCTTGTTCCCTTATTTTACATCATGATCTATCTTCTTTTCTGTACATTGTAACTTAGTCTTTAATGCTTGGTTCTCCTCTTGAAGCACCGTGACATATACTAGTCATGACGAAGATGCACCGACAGCCTTAGGACTATACTTAAGACCTTTGATATAGACCAATCTTGTACCAAAGACATTGTTGCAAATGTCATCGACATTGGGATGATTCCCCTCAGACAATGACATCTGCAATAACTCCTGCATCTTGTCCTAGAATTTAAAGAACAAAATCGAGTTAACTAAAAAATTATTACTTAGTATTACATACAAAAATAAATTGTATTATTAATTTGTTTGCACTACATAATTATTTTATACTTCTTCAGACATCTAGCCTTGACCTTTCTTATAGTGTGTTAGCTTGCACAGTATGATCCTATTACATTCTTGTCCTTAGGGTTGTGTTTGGCTCTATTATATAAATTTAAAAAATTAAAAGATAATAGAATTTATTGTATTAAGAAATAGAATAATAAGTTGAAAACGTTACACTTAAAAATTCTTGTCGAACGACAACAAATGATTTGGAGCCAGTGTTATGAGGAGTCTTCATTTTTGCTCTGTTCACCTTGGCTTTCTCACACTTTTCCTAAATTAAGAGAAGTAGTCATGAAATGTATAAACAAAATTAATAGAAGGAATATGAGGAGAAAAAAACTTAAATCTTCGGTGAGGCCCAATAATCACACATTTGGAGTCACCGGTTCTGGAACATATCTCCTTGCCTCTTCACTGGAAGGGAAAGAGTGGTAATATTTATGAAGTCTATATTGATGATCCTTTACCTTTTGTTTCAACAGTGAACTAACACTGCTTGAAACCTCAGGCATGTCGATATCAACAATGTTAAGCTTCATCTGTGAAGAACACATATAAGTTAAGTTACCATTTTTGTTAAGTAAAATCGCAATACATATAATCAAGAATTGAAAAATTACCGAAACTTTGTCCAAAGCATTTTGGAGCAAGTTGTCTTCCTTCAACTGTCTGACATACTAAAGGCAAGGCAATTCATTCCTCACAACGACACCCACCTAACTGAACAATTTTACAGATTGGATCTTATCCAAAGGGCGACATTGTGTAGGGTCAATGGTCATAGATAAATTGCTGTTCATTGCAACATTCATCCATTGTAACTCAGCTCTTTTTTTCTTACTTCTACCTCATTTTCTAATGCCAGTATTAGAACCTGAAAACAAAAAATCATAATAAGAAAAGCACACTAAACATGTAATGAGTAATTTTAGCATCAATGCAAACATATTTGGTTAATAATAGCAGACTTGAAGATCCCTCATGACTAACAGATGATGTTGGTAAAGGTTGTTGCTAACTGTCTTCATTCGAGAATGCAATTGTTATATGTTGAGTAGGAGGAACTTCTTCGGTCGTTACCACCCTCTTTCCCTTGTTTCTACTAGATGCCATTATATTGAACCTATGTAAAACAAAATATGAATATAACGTATAATCTTAACTCAAACATCAATTTTCCATATGAATATAAGGAGATTAGTAGTTAAATACTAAAAATTCGACATAACATTCAACAAAAACATAAGTGAAACATTAAAAATATGCATCTAGTTATCGTAAATTAACATAAGTAAAACATCAACAACATAAGGTAATTATGAACATAACATTTCAAACAATACATATAATTTATTTACATTCAGTCATCATGATCAAGATTTTGAAAATCATCATCATTAAGTACATTATCTTTGGATTCTTCATCACTAATATATTCGAGCAAAGTATCATCATTATCATTCATTCAAATCATCCTGAGTATAGTCTTCTTCTGTTTGAAAGACAAGATGGGCTTGTACTTCATCTAGTTGAGCTATGTTGAACTTGACATCTCTCCTATTGAATGATGATATATATGCATCTTCTACTGGAATGCCTTCGTTATTGAACTTCAATCCAATATCCTGATATACTTCATCTGCATCCTCATCCAATTAACCAATATCCCTTTCACAAAAATCATACATTCCTTTGTTGAAACTTTTGAACAACCTTCCAATTGCTACGTAATACATTATCGTTGATGTAGAAAAGTTGTTTGACTTGACTTGCAAGGAAAAAAGGATTATTATCATATCATGTCTTGACTATCTCGATCTTGTATGTGAAACCTCACCTCATTAACAATGCAACTTGTGTATTTCTTCTCACAAATATGAGGCCCACATGCCAAAATATATATTGTTGTTGTCGCTTCTTGCACGTTGTGGTTATATAATTGCATCATCTGTACGACAAATCGAAAATAAATATTAGGATGAGACATATTCTCATATTTTCATAATATGTAATCAATATGAAACTTACTCGATTTCTAAACCATGATACAAACTTCTGCCTATGTCTTTCTTCAACATTAATAATTCCTTTGCTGCAAATTGTGTCTTTATGCTCTCTATTTAAAAAAGACAACGACAGTAAGATCTTAGAGTGAATGAAGAAAATTGTAATATGATTGTTTGAATGAAAAAGAATATACGCATTCCATGTATGTATAGACTTTCTCGCAATTGTTCAAAATATACTAATAGGTGATTTTGAATTCGTCTTTAGTTAACTTCACATATTTACCAACACCAATTAGCCTAACTTTTTAGGAGAAAATAGACAACCCACCATCGTCATAAAAATCAAAGTTACATTTTGGTGTATTAAATCTTGTTTCCATATCAGTCAAGTACACTGAACAAAAAGTCAAGCATTCATTTGCTATATAAGCCTTTGCAATAGACCCCTTTAGTTGAGCTCTATTATATACATAATGCTTAAGAGAGCATAAAAACTTGAACATAAATAGTTATAAACTTAGGAATTGTTGCAAAAAATTAACATAGAAAAAACTTATTGAATTTAATATGAATTACCTTTTAATCAAAAACATCCATCGAAATTGAACCGGTCCATAAAGTTTTGCTTCATATGGTAAGTGAATTGCCAAATGAACCATAACATCAAAAAACGATGGAGGGAATAATAGTTCTAGCTTACATAAAATCAATGCTATGTCTTTTCCATTTTATCAAGCTCTATAACTTTAAATGTCTTACAATATAATTGCTTAAAAAACTCTCTCAATTGAACCAAAGTAATGGAGACATCCTTTGGTAAACACCCATGTATTCCAAGAGGAAGTAGTCGTTGTAAAAGTACATGATAATCATGACTTTTCAACCTTGACACTTTTCCCTCTTTAACATTCACACAATGACCTATATTTGATGCATACCTGTTAGAAAATTTGACTGATTGGAGGAACTGACAGAATGATTGTTTCTCACTTTTTGACATGTTGTATCGAGTAGGAGGAATAATGTATGAGTCATCATCTCTTCTTTTCAAATGCAAATCCTTTCTAATATTCGCGTCTTCCAAGTCTAGTTAACCTTAATTGTGTCTTTATATTTGCCATCAATTCCCATGACGGTCTCTAAAATGGACTCACAAATATTTTTCTCAATATAAATGATATCAAGATTGTGCCTCAATAGTAATTCCTTCCAGTATGGCAAGCTAAAAATATGCTTTTTTTATCCAATTCAGTTCGGGATCATTTCTCTTACACTTTCTATGATTTACGTATGTGCCAAATGTGATAGCTGGTAAGTAATATCATCACCGAACAACTGCATCGGAGCTTCACCCAACTCTACTGTGTCATTAAACTATTTACTTCTTCGCCATCAATGCCCTTGTTCTAAATAACGACAATGACCCGTATAACATACTTTAATTGGTATCCTTTTCTAATATGTTTGATGCTTACATACAGGATAAGCCATATACCTTTTAGTGCTCCACCCAAACAAATTCCCACAAGCTAGGAAATCATTTATAGTCCACAAAACAGCAGTATGCATTATAAATGTTTTGCCTTTAACAACATCAAAAGTTCGTAATCCAAATTCCCATAGATTGTTTAAGTCATCAATTAATGGTTGCATGTATACATCGATTATTTTGGAAGTTTTCAGGATAATCCATAAACTAGCAAAAGTCTTAATTGCTTGGTCTAGTCTTTGCTCAAAGGGTGTGATATTTAATTAGCTCTCGAACTAGGTTAATGTCGGATCCTATTTTCGGTGTCTGACTCATACTTGCTTTCATGCTCTGATACCACAAACTGTTAAACCCCGATATGGGAGTCCAACTCCTACTTACTCTGATACCATAAATCTGTTCGACCCCATTTTCGATGTCTAACTTCTCATACATGATTATTCATGCTTGCTCTGATACCAACTCTGTGAGAGCCTGCTCCCCAGAGCCTAACCTT
>JANZXR010000002.1:28791485-28802270 GCA_027575705.1 Erythroxylum echinodendron
CCATTGAACTCAAGCCATTGCTACATCTTCAAGAGGAAATGGTGCTTAGCCAAGCATTGCTTCGGGAGAACTCACAACCGGAAACTACATTAGTTTTCAGTATCAATTGTTCTCAGAAAATTAATTAGTGCAATGAATACTGATTTGTAACAATTTTTACCTTTAAACTACATAAAATAGAAGCACACACTCAAGAATCAATTTAAGCACAAAAGCTAGAGATAGCAGTCAAAAAGTGTAGCAAAAGTCATGAAAATGTCGCCAATTTATGTAATAAACTTGGGCTCAATCAAGGAGAAACTTCTAAAAAGAATGGACGAAGAGAGCATAAAGGGGCAAAAAACATGTGGTATAGAGGAGGAAGCAAGAACTTAGAAGGCGGGGTGGGGGAGGGGCTTCAAGTTTAATTTTTCAGACGCTATAACATAAATTTTTTTTGTCGTTACAATATTTGGTAACGATATCACATTTCGTCATAAAATGCCCAACATTTACCTACCATATTTAATAACCGTCACCAATACATTTGGAAAAGGTGATGTACGACCATCATACAAGGAAAACAACGTCGTTTAATTTTTCTAATCCGGTATATTTTGCAATGAATCTACATTTCGTCGTCAAATGTTAATCGTTTGTTACGAAAATAAATTAACATCACAAACAACAATTTGCTACATAATTGTACAACATTTTGCTACCAAATTGATAAATCATCACCAATACTAAACCTTTAACCTTTTTCCTATGATCAGAACTTTCATCGCCTATCACTCCAATTTTGCTACCAATTATACACAACATCGCCAAAACCCAAGCATTTTCCTTACAGTCTTAATTTTCTTAATTGATTAACATATATGAGTCTTTCCTATTACCAATAACAAAATAAAATTTGTCTTTTACACTTACATATGGAGATGTTCTTGATATGCTTAATTTTTGGGAATTACTAATCTTTATTTTTAATTTGGTGGATAAACAAAATAAAATGGGAAAATTTTTAAATTTGCATCTTCTTTTTGTTATTAGTTGAATAAATAAGGATTGCAAACCACATTTTATGTAAACCAAATTCATCATTAACATGACAATATATACCTTTTAGCCCTTAATCTACCATTAACCTTATTATTTGTATAAAAAGATAAATTTAATTTAAATACCCGAGGGTTTTTGTGACAAAGTAATTTGAGTCGCAGAAGACCATTTTCGCGACCAACCACCATACTTAGTTTCATATGGTACACAATTTGCTACCAAGTTTCCACATCGTCACCCAAAAGGGAAGCAATCTCTTTACTTCCTTAATTTTCTTAATTGATTAATATATATGAGGTATTCCTAATACATCATACAAAATGATAAATTAATCTTCTCACTTATCGATGCAACTGTTTTTTATTTGCTTAATTTTTGGGAATAACTAATCTAAGCTTACATAATTTGTTAGAAATAGTTGTCTAATTATATTAACATGTCTTGTTAAATAATTATAATTTAGTTTTTCTAAATTACAATAATTAAAATGTATAATTTTATGAAATACCTTTTTTGAATTTATAATAATCAAAACGTATAATTTTCTGAAAATTGTAAATCAATTACAATTTATTAGAAAAGTCATCAAATTAATTAGCAAATAGTTTTCAATTGAATAATTTAATTTTTATTCAAATTATGTTTTATTTAGAACAGGAAAATAAATTTAGTAAAAATTATTTATGAACTAGCAGGCCTTACAACGAACCATGCATTGGTCGTTACATTAGACGTTTGTTGACCAATTCAATAGATCGTAGTAAATTAATTAATACTACTTCCAAACAACTACAATAAATAATAAACGACATTATTTACCTAAACAAGAAAAACAACTTCGTTTTGTGTTAGGTTTTCAATTACAACCACAATAAAAGGCTACTTCGTTCTCGTTCAAGCCATTAATATTTCTTAAAATCCTCTTTTCTATTTGGGTTCTATATTATGGTCATCAACGTCAAAGAACTATTATTAATTAAATTGGTATTATTCTTTTGTTCTATTTTCATCAACGAAGTTGTGCTAAGTTAAACTTATACCTTTAGGTATTTATTGTGAGTTCTTAATTATGCATTTGATGTATAAGTTGTGTTTATGGTTATGTTTCGAACATGATTTACTAGTTGTCTTTGTTATTTGTATATGGGTTGGCTTCTTCCTAAGGACCTTTAACGCTTCCCTCATCAAAGCTTCGTAACTATTTGATGAAAGGTCTTCAAGAGTATTTTACTTTAATTCTTTTCCATTAATATTCATATAGCCCAATATAGATAATACTATATTCCTGTATGTCAAGAACATAATCATGTCTATTCTATTTAAAATTCTAAATTTTGCATATGATACAAACTACGAAATAGATTTCTGAAATTTTTAGTAAGGGTAACTTCCATAGGCACATTGAAGATGTATAAGTGCTAAACTCGACTACTTTCATTTATTATCGAAATTGGAGTGGAACATATCATCATTTTATTCTAAATCAAGATTTGCATAATATACCTCTTAACATTATTAATCAAGGAATGTCAACATGGCAACTAGTTTCGAATAGTCCTAATTCTTTTTTGTTGGGAGGAATGTGGCAAAATTATCCCTAGTAAAAAATAAACAATGCAGAAAAATCTCCACTTCATACAATAATCATCGTTTGCCTTCCATGGTCGATCTTCCGCTTCAAGGTGTGTAGTATCATCCGAACAATGTTACTTTACTTATTATGTACATCTCATTTCCTTTTATGAACCTATTATATATATTTACATTTGATGGTATATACTACATGTTGTTTTAAGCTTTCTTGAATCTCGAAGATGACATGTATGCTTATGGAGGCGGGAACAATGCCACAACGGTCCGTAAAGGATTAGATAAATCAGTTGTTTTGGAAAATTCGTCAATTCCATAGACTTCATCTGGTCATTCATGTATACATGTCAATCCAATTTCAGTTCGTTTAATGGTTTAGTAATATGATAATATATAAGTTCTTTACTAATTGTGTTTTAGGTAAACCGTTTCGTACTGACAGTTCATCTGGAGAACTTATCTTCCAAACTAAATCTAGCGACTCATTTATTGTATCCTCTACAAGTTTAGCCATAGCAGAAACATTGTTGTAAGAGGGTGTGAAAAACCCTACACCTGAGGGAAGAACTATTACTGTTTCAATTGGTGCCTTTAAACGTGCAAGGACCCTTCTTGGGAATCCAAACATCGAGGACTAATTTACCTTTACCGACTCTCATGTAACTTGAAATCCAAAAAGATAATTATATCATTTTCATTTATCGATGCAATTAACTGGACTTAGCTTTAAAGTTGAATTATTATTGTATCTATAAGAATTTGTAAAACAAACTCTCTACTATTTAGGGGTCAAGCTGCACACTAATGAATGTGGAGTGTTATTGTTCTTATTTTATGACTGTATGAATTGTTAAACTTCTAATTCAAAGTTCATACTACTCCATATATCATATTATTATATTGATACAATTATTTAATTTTTTTATAACTATATTTTGCAATGTTAGTAAATATTAATGATTAATTGATTCATTTGTTTAACACTTAAAATTATGTTATGTATGTTTTTTCAACAATACGTTGTAAACATTTAAAACAAATCTCCAATAAAACATATTTTAACTATTATAGATTATAAAAATGTTAGTTTAATAATTTTGGTAAATGTCAACCCTTTAGTGACGATTTTCGAAATTCGTCAATAAATGCTGATCTTTTGGTCACGATTCCAAATATCGTCACCAAATGATCACTTTTAGCGACAATACTAAAACGTCGCAAAAACCCAAATGTCGTTTTACTGATGATTTCGTATAATCGTCGCCAATTTTGAACACTTTAGTGACGATTTCGTGCATTGGTCATCAAATGTTTCACAAATTATGGTGACAATTTTAGAAAAATGTCACCAAAAATTCATTTAGTGATAAAATTTTGAAATCGTTACCTATTGTGGATCATTTTGTGACAATTTCTATTAATCGTCACTAAATGTTCAACAATTGGGGACGAGTTTTGTTATTCATCACTAAATGTTGTACCTTTAATGGCACTTTTTTAATTAGCTGCCAAAGGCTTAGTTTTAACAACGCTTTGTAAAATGGTGGCAATATGGTAATTTTTTTCCAATGATTTTGCTAACGTCGCGAAACAAATGTAACTAAATGTCTACTTTGATAGGGTATTTAGTCTTTCTTTAATTGAAACCCAAACAACGATAAAGGATCTAGGACAAAAATACTTAAACCACATAACTTTATGTCGAGGACTTTGGGGGCTTCAGGTCTAAACCGTTGTCTATATGTAGCCATTGAAAATTTTCCAAATGGATGCCTATTCCATTTATCAGGAAGCTAGAATTGAGTACATCCTTGACTAGAGCCATATCAGAGTTGAGTCCCCTTAGATGTGAGAGTTCATATAGGGATATCTTTATATCCCATTATTCTTGTAGTCATATAGTTTGTATATTTTTTTTCTATCAACTTACTTGATTTTGAAAATATTAATACATAATAAAACATATAAAGGAAAATAATAATTATTTAATAAAAAACATAAAGATATTTTAATATTAATTATTAAATTTTATGATATATTCTTTATCACATATATTTAATTAATCTTTTCATCCAATTTATTGTACACGTAATAGGTTTATGTCAATTAGTTCAATTAAAATACGTTATTTCTACATATAATTGGTTTAGGTCAATTAGTTCGATTAAAATATTTTTATAAACGTGTAAATTAAGTTAATCACCTAATAGTATGTTTAAATTTGAATAATAATTTTTACCATTTGAGGTACTAGCACTCCTCTCTTTCAATTATATGTATTTATTACATATAAAAACATTATGAATCCGCAAACGGAGGAATCGGGTACAGGGCAGCAAATTTCGCCCGCGGGCAGACATGCTTTAAAGTCACCGCCCATCGTCAACTTCCTTCGCTTTGAAAAATATATGAAGATGAAGGGAGAGTATAAAATTAAAATTTGATGATACAATACTATATTTACTGATTTCTACGCCGAACTGAAGGCACCAAATTGAGAAAACAAAAAATGGCTGAAGATGGGAAGAGTAGGGATTTGACGACAGGCAATTCGCAGGGACAAAACTATTACGGCACGTTTCAAGGCGTTGCCAACTACTATCCACCACCTCCGCCGCCGCAGGTGGTTGGTTTCCCCCAGCCGGTTGTCCCACCGGGCGCTACTTCCATTCCCCAATACTATCCCCATGGTTACCAGACCATCGCAACAGGTTCTTACCATTTTACGAAAACGCTCTTTCAATAATTAGTGTGCGTTTTTTTGATATGAATGAATTTAAATGATTTATGAAGTTGAAATTCGTTCTCAATTAGTTGTTCTATTAAGATTAGTAGGATATTGTTTCATTTTCTTTTGCTCCATCTTATTTCGTATTGGGATGATGGACAAATTCTGAGATTTCTGTGCGTGTGTGATTGAGGTTTGGGGTTTTCTTGTTATTGATATCAAGTGCTTGATATGCTTGCTTAATTAGATTGGGAACTTATGTGTTTAGGATTGTTTATGTTATTCACCAAGGTTATGCGGTATGTGACACCAGACCACCTCCAAGAGAAGGCAGACTTCCGTTCTGTGGTATAGGCGTCGGATGGTTCTTGTAAGTTTGTGATTTTACCTCTTGCATTCCATTCTTTACTTTCTGAGTTTCCATGACATGATAGGAATTAGATGAACAATCAAGGAAAAGGAATCGTAATTCTAAACCTAGTAGTACATCAGCTGATTGAAAAACTAATGAAAAAGTGAACACAACAAAAATGGTTCTTGCTGGACATTATCTTGTGCTGTCATAGTGTTTTCATGCTTGGTATTTCTTTTGAGATAAAGTTTTTGAGGCAAGGAGCAAATGAACATTGTTGCACCTTTTGATATTATGAGTGATCAAGCTGGATTTAACAATTATGATCAAAATGGCAATCACCATAGTAGCACTTTTGGGGTAAATCTAGCATAGGATAGCTTAGTTAGTTATGAAACATGACTTATGTTGTCAAGAGTTACCAATTCACTCTCCCTAACAATGAATATCTCAGTGCATGAATGAATAAATAATTTCCTTATGTTTGAACTTTGAAGAATTATGGCCAATTAAGTCCTTAAATGATAGTGTGGAAAAAGATCTTGGAAGTATCAATTAGAAAAATCTGAAATGACTAAAATCTTCAAACCTTGTTTTAGGTGATAAACCTAGCTGGTTATCCAATTACCTATAAAATTCTATTAAAAATTTGCCTTTCACTTCCTAACCACAAAATGCCCCTCTTTTTTTATTTGTGTGTGTATGTATTTAACTTTTAAAATTATCTTGGTAGTGTTTCGTATGTTGTTTAGATGGGTGATTCCCTAAGAAGCCTACTCGAGGGCAACTGCTTTATGATGCATTTTACCAAGGCCATTAGTTAAAACCATCTTAATTTGTATGGTAATAATACTATACACGGGAGCAATGTGGGGTCTTTTCTCCTATGTTCATCAGATATTACCTACTACTCTTAGAAATGAAAATAGTCAACATATCTAAAACTTCGCTTTGAATAAGCTTAACTATAATTGCAAGAATGATATGGCTCTGTTGGAAATTACTGAGGACATGGCAGGCAATAGAAAGCTTTGGAGCACTAAGATACGAATTAAGGATCTCTCTTAGACTGGTCATTCTCATTCTCTTAGGTATTTTAAACATTCTCCGTCGAGCCTTTCGTTTTATAGTTAAGCCTTAATAGTTTGATTACGTAGCACTTCCCTCCTAATTATTTAGCCTGAACAGTTTCTTATTTAACCTAATCACTTTCTTGTGATGGTTGGTTTGATTTATTCTTTTACTTGTCTTTTTTTTTCTAGTTTGTGTATTTATTTACTTATTGAATCTTTTATTGTTAATATTACCATATTCTATATGTAGGGTATTATGTACTGCATTACAATTTTTTATTTTTATAAATTTTTATTTTTCGTATGTATTTATATTTTGTATTATCAATATTTTGCATTACCTGTGAGTCTATTGGAAACAGCTTCTCTACCAGGTAGGGATAATGCTGCGTATTACTAGATCTTCCCAGATTCTGCATTTTAGCAGGATTCTCTCCGGATGTTGTTGTTGTATAGTTTCATTTACTTTTCTTTTTACCTTTAACAATTATAATTGAAGTTTTCTCCTTCTTTCTTTTTCAGGTTTTTCTTTGGTTTCTTTTTAGCTGGCATTCCTTGGTATGTTGGGGCCTTCATTCTTCTTTGTGTACAAGTTGATTACAGAGAGAAACCTGGATATGTTGCTTGCACAATAGCTGTGAGTGATTATATTTTCCATTGCACGGAAAAAGTCATATTATTGTGGTTGTTTAATTTATGATCCCAAGCATCCTTTCAGATAATAGATTTATATTAACTAGCTCTAAGTATACTGTGCTTAATTTTTCTCATAATCACATGTCTCATGATTCATTTTCTAGAACCTTTATAAATTTGTGATTATCAATTTTATGATTGTTCTAAGGCAAATTTCTTATGCTTGGAAATGTATGTGGTTTAGCTTTACTTTTGAATTCAGATGGCATTACCTTACTCTGGTGGGTCAGTTGTCCTGTGAATACTTTGGATACATAATTGCTTGTCTTAAGCTATGTTTGGTTGGACGTAAAATTTTTAATGGAATAGAATGGTTTATAATGGAATGCAATATAAATGGATGTAATATTAGAAAATTGTTGTTTAGGAGGGATGGAAGAGTTCATAATGTAATATAGTGAAATGTTGTTTGGAAGATGGATGGAATGAAATATAATGTATGTATAATAATAATGAATGACTATTCTACCTTTGATTGAATAATGAGATTATTATATTGCTGCTTGTTATTAGAGTTGAGGGTATAATTGATATTATAAAAAATTATTGAGGGTATATTAGGTAGTAAATATTTGTCATTTTACATTCTCTAAACCTTTCAAATTAGAGGTAACTCATTTTTACTGTTTAGGATGGAATAAGATATAATGTGAAACCTTTTCCTTCCATCCTGTTCCATTTCATTCTATTATAAATCTTCTTCCTAAACGATAGAATAATATTACATTTCATTCCGTTCCATTACTAATTGCCTTACTAAACATAGCCTTAGAGTCGGGGTCTGTCATAGCATTATATGACAAACTGATTAAAAAATGCCGAAGGCTTGAATATCCTGGCTTTTCCTTTTCTGTAGTGGATATATCTATGCTAATGATGAATATTATTACCAATGAAGCTGCTTTATTTGGTTAACATTGCCAAAGAAATCAAACCATAGGACTGTCATGCCAGTTTCCTTTTTGGTTAGTTTCCAGTCGTGTGACACTAATTACATAAGCAATGGAGATTTTGTATCATGCAGTGTTTTGTTTTTATCTGAATTATAAGTTTTTTCTAGTCTGATTTACTTGTGCTGACTTTTTTTTCTCTTTTTTTTTTTTCTACTTGTTCAGTCTATTCTTGCATTGATCGCTGTTACTCTTGGCCTATCGAAGGGAGCTCACGGATGGTAATCGTGGAGAATTGAATGTACATTGGTATGGTATTTGGAATGTGATAGAAATGTGGATGGAATTAGTTTGAAGACAAAAGTTGCCTTTCTGGGGAGGACTCTCACGTCATTCAACTTTTAGCAGTGCAATTTGTTGGCCTGGAGAAGTGGTAAAGAAGATGAGTTGATCTAATTGCATTGCTAAAATTTGGTAAACGACCTCTGACTAAAATACTCTTACTGTATCTGTGATCCGAACTTGAGAATGTTCAGGCCATGTCTGGTTTAAAAATGTGTTGTTCTAGTTCAACTCCTTTTTATTAATTAAGACATTTTATTTTATTATGTTTAAAGTATGTTGTGGCAAAATTTTACAAGTGCATCGCTGCAATCCCAACCTTCAGGTTAATTAGTGTGTCATTCAGGTGAAATTTTGTTTTTGTACAGCCTTCCCTTGAATTCTATTTTGCTGAATCGTGTGGGCACTATGTAATTCTCGCTTTCAATCAACGGTTTGGCCACGGGGCCCGCATTTCCCTTCTTTGCTACTCAATGTTCATTGTTCCTTCAAAAATACTTCCAAACTGCTTTTGATGATTTCTTCAGTCCTTCTGAGTTCAACTTCTCGCCTCTAGTTTCTTCCCATATCTTAGAAGTTTGTTACAACGACTACTTAAGAGTGCCCTCACCGCTGAACTTCCTACACGTGCCCTTGGTGGTTATTTCTGTTACCAAAATTGAAACGACGCTTGTTGACAATAATATTATATAACGATTACAACGACATTATTTTATCTATTAACGGTTGCTTCTTCTGCAACAGGTCACCAGTCACCACCATCCAATTATTTCCGCTAAAATCTATTACAACTTACAAGGCCTCCGAGTTTTAGGACGTCAACTTTATGCTCCGGATCATGTACTTCTTTTGTAGAGTCAATGGCAGGGATATTGTCAACTCGACCAAAGGTTACTTTAACGACATGTCTTCGTATCATAAAGGGCTTTTCTTGGTTCAAGAAAGGACCATGAGTACGTGTACGTGTATAGCCGCAAATTCCTACGTGGGATTAGATCCTTTTATTTTGGGCTCTTGATTTCGTGATGTTTGGTAATTCACTTTATAATTCTTTGGTTTCTACATATATACATGGTTTGCTCGAGAAGGACACTGAATTTATAATATAAAGAATTTACACAAATTTGTTGTATTGGTTTCGTTAAACTATATTACAGGTCTTATGGGAGAGTCTATAAGTAGTGATGACAAAATTGATACGGCCATGTCTGCCTGGCCCGCTTTTAGCCCAGATTGATTGAGCCACAGGTGAGTCACGGGCCGACCATGATCTGTCCAGATTAGGCCATGAGTCGATCATGGTTCGCTCGGGTTAGCTACGGACCGACCAGTGGCTCATTCATTTTTTCTAAAACGAAGTCATTTTAGAAGTTTTAGCTTAAAAAAACAAATGACGGGTCCTAATTACGGGCTAGTGAGCCCACTTGCTGGTAGGACTATGGGCTGACCCATCCCAGTCTACTGGGCCACGGGCTACCATGGCTTGAGGTAGAGCCAAGTCGAACCCTGCCCATTGACATTCTTAAGTAAAAGGCTATAAATTCTGCATTAATACCCTCTTATTACTAATGTGAGACAATTAGATCGTAACATTTCACAACACATCGCAATCTGGGCACCTGTGTCTGACTGTGCACTAGACTTTTTCTATCTCCGGGTGAACACTGTAATATAGACGTCACCGCCCATGGCCCTAAGACTCAGAGGAGTAGTGTTAGCTCGAATACATTACAGGTCTTATTGGAGAGCTCAATCCTAAAAGCTAGCTTAAAAGGTGAGAGAATTTATAAACCTATAAACCAATTTTACGAATACCATACCGAAGTTGGTATCAGATTGGGTTCTGGTACGATACTGTAAAGGTACCTGTAAATACTAGATATCGTTTCGGCTAATTTTTTAAATTTATAAAATAGTCCCTGATTTTTTTTAAAAATTGCAAAATAGCCCATTGTCATATTGTACAGTTGTACTGTATATTTTTAACCCTGCTTTAAAAAATCAAAATAATAAATAATAATTACAATTAATATGAAATAACAATAATTTTTAGATATTTCACATATAAATAAT
>JANZXR010000002.1:28890782-28907697 GCA_027575705.1 Erythroxylum echinodendron
TAGACTTTTGAGGTAATTTATATTCTTTAATATTATTATCATTTACTTAATTTTATTATTTTATGAATTTATGATTTATATTATTATACTTTTTTATGATAGGTTTATTTATGTGCTGACATTTTATATAAGTGAAAAATTGGCAAACGTGTTGAAAGATTGTTTGATGAGTGTGAACATCAACAACAAAGTTTCCTCTTTCATAGTCGATAATTGTAGCATAAATGATGTCATGATTGAGAAGTTGAAGGGTAAGATGCGAGTTGGGAGTTTACTGACTGGAAGTAAGTTATTTCATATGCGTTGTTTTGTGCATATTTTTAACTTGATTGTGAAGGCTAAGTTGGAGACGATAAAGAAAGCAATAGAGTGCATTGGAAGTAGTGTTTTATATTGGAGTGCAACTCCTAAAAGAGTTGAATCTTTTAAAGATGTTGCAATGATTTTATGCATTCCCCGCACAAAGAAGTTAGTTTTAGATTGTCCTACGAGATGGAACTCAACTTTTAAGATGTTGGAGTCGGCTATCCCATATGCTCAACTATTTACTAGATTAGCTGAAAGGGATCCTCAATATATCTGCGTACCATCAGAGGAGCAGTGGAACTTAGCTAAGGAACTTTGTATGAAGTTGGAATTATTCAATAGTTGGACTGAATTGTTTACGGAGTCCCCTTTAGATGAGTTGGATTTCTTTACCCTCTAAAGAAAAATCATGAATGATAAGGCTTTTTTCTACTTATGCACTTATGTTGTCATTTAAGTATTAGCTTGTATAAGCCATTATCGCGGCGTTATTTGGTTGTTCCATAGATTTTCTAACATTGTCGTTTTAGCTTATCCTGGATGTAAGAGAAGCATCTTGAACTTGTATGTTTATATTTCATTATATTTCAATAAATTTTAATTTTTCAAGTAAAACTTTATCTTACGAGCCCTTTAACTAGAAACTTGATCAATGATCTCAACTAGAAAACATACAGTGATTCAAACTTAATTACCTTGAATTATATGTCAACAAAAAAGGTTAAAAAATAATAGAAAGCAAATTTAAGCAAAGAGATAAGAAAAGTAGAACTCAAAGAATTAGGCAATATTAGACGTCTATAAAAAGAAAGAAAGAAAAGAGACTTAAGAAAGAATAAGGAAAGTAAAGCTAAGGTTGAAAATGATTGCAAAAGGAAAGAAAATAAAGCACAAATAAATAAAAAAGAATTAAGCCAAAAAATGATTATAGAAGGAAAGAGGATAAAAGGAAATAATGCACAATTAAGGAAAGAAGAATTATGGTAGAAAATGATTACAAAAAGAAAGAACATAAAAGGAAACAATCTAAGGACGATAATAGAAATTTTGATCCAAATGTAAGGATTAACACCAAAAACATACGCAACAGTTAGAGATAAGCAAAATCTTGCAATTTTTTATTGAAAAATATTTATGCAATAATTAAAGACAAACGATTATTTTTATATAACTAATATGACTCAAATTAAAGGAAAATAGATGAATAGAACAACTCTGATGTAATTTTGGCTAAAGAGAAAAGAAGAGCATAAGGAACAATATACTAAAAAATCAAAGACTCAAGAATAAGAAAACAAAAGCAAGCAAGATTGAACAAGAAAATGAACACAATGATAGATGTAACTTGATTCAAAGAGTTTAGCATTGATATCAAGTAATATGAACCTTAGTGAAGGAACACCTAATGCTTGAAATTAGAAAGGAAAAGAAACTCTAAAATCTTTTTGAATCAAGAAAAGAAGCCGACCCCATCCAAACTTATTGATTGGAACCAAAGTTATAAGTTCATCACTACAAGTTACCTTAAAGAGACTGGATTTAGTTATTGGCTAAATAACCAAGAGAAAGTTCTCACAACAAAGAAACCTTCAAATTTTATTGATGATAAGTTGATTTTTATAATACACTGGATTGCCTCTTTCAATAAGTACCAAATGATGAAAATCTTATAAAGAAATGTCTTCTTAACTATTCCTATACATAACTAAATAGGAAAGACTTGATTTCCTTAATTAGTGGATACAAATTAACGTTAAATTTGAAATCCTTCCAAAATTAACTTGATAACTAATAATAATTAATGAAAGAAAGTCAAAACATAAAATTGCCATCAAATCCCACATTTTTACCCTTTTCAAAAGGACAATATGCAAATTATTAGGCTTCATTAAAAACAAAAAAATGTGACTCATCCCTACATTTTGGGCTTCAAGCATTGTTTTCATATGTTGGGCTTTGTCCATCATTTTGAGAAGTAACAATTCCTTAGATTCTCCAACAATAGTCATATTGTCTTAAATGTTCATGACCAACCTTTGCAAAGCCTCCTTCATGTGCTTAGTTCTTGCTTTTACCATAGGATCTCCAATGCCTTTTAATGGACCAATGAGTGTTGATGCAAGCTAATCTCCATCAATTTATCATATACGCCTAATTATGAATAAGATTAAAATACCTTTGAATAATTATGCACCTAAACTATAACCAATAAATTAGTTGTAAGGCAAAAACTAACATTTTCACCATAACAAAAGTAAAAAAGAAGAAGAAGAAGATAAGATTCTCTCCTAGATAGCCTTTAATTGTTCTATTTACAATATTTAAAATGAAAGGAATAGTGAGAATTTTAAGAATGACCAAACAAATGTCAACACCTTATGTCAAAGGTTATTCTAGTCGATTAGAAAAATACTGATAGCCGAAAGATTATTTATTCTAGTCGATTAGAAAAAAACTTATAGCTGAAAGATTATACAACATATTTAGCACCGCTATTTCAACAATTTGGTTGTGTGATAATTTGTAACTCGTTTTAACTCTCTCCGTAGCTCGCTTCATTCGGTACGTATCGTTTCACTTTGGTGGTTGTTAGTTTTTATTTTGTATAAGGTGATGTTTTTTAATCAATTTTTATCAAAATGGAAAAAAATAAGGAAGATAATTTGAACACATAATCATTTGTCACAAGCCTAGGACTTGAGGAAATATGGATCGATTAAATATACTAAAAAATAGTCATATATAACATTTACAAAACTCAAATTTACCACTTAATTGTAAATTCTATTATTCTTTTAAATCTTCCATTTCTAACAGTTATTGGAGCTGAAGTTATTACTGTAGATCTTTTCAGCTAGCTCCTTTAATATGATTTTGGATGAAATATAGTATAGGCATCTTTACGTAAGTATTATGAAAACTGTGCAGGAGCCACTGTCAATTAAAAATCCTCTGTCCTGGAGATAGAATCATTTTTGGATCGAACTCAGCTTTCCTTGCCTGAAAGGTTGCCCATTTTGAGCCAAAATTTTTCATCCATCCCTCTTTGTCAGTATAATGGGCAAGATACTGCTTGGCTTTAATGCCGAAATTGTCAAGAAACTCCAATATTGCCTTATTTTGATCATCAAGTACCTGCCAACCATCTACTGTACCCGAAACCAGAAGCGCTAGAGTGTAGAATATATCTTCATCAGGTGTAGGCGCCGACATTCTATCATCCCATCTGCAATTTAGTTGAGAAAATAGATATTAGGAACGGTTATAATGTCTTCAAAGAAAAATGTGTTGTATATACGATCACATACTTGTTACGGTTCATTGGGTAGAAAAGAATAGGTCCTGTGGTGATATTTCTTTTAAGAAGAATGTCCCTGATGACACCTGAATCAAACTCTGATACCCTTGATCTCGGTATCATGAGGTTAAGCCATGGATGTGTTTCGTTGTTCACTGGTCCGATGTCTACCCGTGTCAAGAATTTCACATAGGAGACGTCTTTTTCGAACACGAAGCCCTGAATAAAGTTAAGGTCCTTGATGATGTGCTCCAATTCCTGTGAGAAATGCTCGAAACATTTCAACTCATATTAAGTTGTCAACTAACAAAACATATTCTACCATTTTGTATGACTTCACAGTAATATTTAGGTTAACTTGCAGTATCACAATCAGATACGTGTTCAAAAGTAAACGACAAAATGTATATACAATCTTACATGCACCACATGATGGTTGATTTAGTACCTTTTTTGCTGCGATTTCTGTGAGATCGCTATAGTGCTTTGCCATCTCTATATAGTAGACAATGCCATGCTCTTTCACCAAAGATAGTATTTTGGGAACATCTGAAGGTGGGAAGAAGGAAGTGCTCCAAGCATTAGGAGTGCCGTTGTCTAATAAAATACCACCTTCTAAATAGTCCACTCCATTTCTTTCTTTTCTTCCACTAATTGCAATTAAACTCTCTTGATCTTTGGTGAAAGTAGAGAATTCCGTATACAACACTATTGTCCACTTGACCTGTGATTGGAATCATCTCAAATATCAAAACGTATTTTTAATTGCTAGAAAAACATTAAAAGGCAAAGGAAATAACAATCTTTTCTCCACGTACCCTTTTTGGTGCCGGTGCTATAGCAATTCTTGCCCTCGTGATGACGCCAAACTGCCCTAAACCTCCCAATACACCGAAAAACAGCTCAGAATTTTTATTTGCTGAGCAGGTGATCAGCTCTCCTTTACCTGAAACATAACGAAGAAGCTTTCATAATTTGTGTAATTTTGATTTGTACGTTATAATTTAAAATCTTGGACTTTAGGAGAGTACGCAGCACTCTTTGTTGGGATATTTAACATAAACGTGAAGAGTTTAGTTTTATAAGTTAATCTGTATCCATCGTTGACTTTTGACCACTGAGTTGTTTTTCTTTTTTCTATTTCCTACTCTTTAATTTCTTATAGTGAATGAATTATTTCTTTTATAATCAAAATAAAAAAATACTTTACAACTTCCAAATATATTTTTTTTCTTTAAGAGTTGTTTCTAAGATACTTTTCAACTTCCAAAGTATATATTTTTTCCTTTGACTTTAATATTTTTCTTTATTTAATTTTTGTTAGTCTGCTTGTTCATGAATTAAGGATCAGTTGACATGTTCATATATTTTGCCCATGTCCACACACATGTATAAACATCTAACGTACGCCAAATTGCAGTCAAACGCAGGAGTTATAGTTGTAATTATTAATTTTTAATCCCTAAATTGTTAGTATTATCTAATTGTCAATTTTGGATGTCTGCATTTCAAAAATAGTTCAACTAGACGATTTTTCCTCTCATTTATTAACTAAAATGTTTAACAAAATTGGCAAATCATACGAGCTAATTCTAGCCCTAACACAGGGGATGTAAGGGAAGAGCATATGGAACGCACCAGTAACAACATCAAGTTCATAGACATTGCTGATTTGAGGTCCAAATCGAAATGTTTGCCCACTGATTCCTGCATTAGAGAGTGTACCACCAACGCTTAGGTACAAATAGTCCGTCCAAGACACAGGTGCATATCCTTCTTGAAGGGTAGCATTTAGCACATCAATCCACAACTGTTCGCCACCAACGTCAGCAAACAAGTGGCTTTTCGACACCACTACACCCTTGCAGCCGCCGTTATTCAGCTTGGTCATAGCCACCACCACTCCATTCTCGGTCATGTCTTGTCCCCGGATGGAATGTCCAGCACCCCTAGCAGCAATACTGAAGGGATTAGTGCAATTGTAAGAAGATTTTATCAAACTCGATACATCCTCGATCGATGATGGATATAGCACTGCCTTTGGCTTGTCATGAACAATGTTACCGTAGTCGGTAGAGGCCAATTCTATGACAGAAGGATCATTGCGAAGCTTGCTTCTCAGTTCCGGTACTTGTGCACACGACAATTTGTCTGGTTGAGCTGCAGAAAATAAGAGTTGGGAAATAAACAAGATGATGATCATTTTTGCTTCCTGGATTGGTGCCTATTGGGTTGTGAAGAAATAAGAAGGGAAACGTAACAAGCCGAAGCTGCTGTCTTTATGAGGTGGTGTAGGGTATAGGAAGGGGCCGGCTTATATATAGCAGAGGATAGGAGTCATATAGTTGTAATATGCCTGTTATAACCCAGTGTAGGAGTTTAATGATATTTAGAGATATTACAAGTATGGGAATAGGTTGGTTTGTTTTACAACTCTTAACTATTTAGCCAAAACATTGGCTTTCATGTATAAAATCTTGCTTCTTCTTACCTTTAGAGTAAGGTAATAAAGTACCTTATGAAATTTTCTTTTTTTAAAACATGGATGTTTAATATTTTCAAATACAACCAATTTCTTTTAATATTTATTACAGAAAAAGGTTTCATAAAATTTATTAAATTATTTTTTAGAGATTTCATTAGTCAAAAATTTGTTAATGTAAAACGAGAGAAAAGTTCATAGAATTTGCTATAAAAAGGATAAATTAATTTTTAAATTTTACTTAATTTTACAATACTAATATAAATCTATCAAAAATAGTAATAAAATACTTAAATTTTTAATTTGTTACAAAATTAATTCATTAATTAACGGTGCTGACATGGCATACTATGCCATTAATATGTAAATTTTTAGAGACAAAAAACTTATACATCAATAATTTTATTAAAATAAACTTAATATGTAACCCTAATTTTAACAAACGTTATAGATAAAGTAATTACGAAAATATAATATGTTGGAAAAAAAAAATATTGGATAAAATTTTTTAAATAAAACATTTAGGTCTTAGATAAAAGTTAATGTCATGCATTAGTTTCTTTTTATTTTTTGAGTGTTTTTTTATCACATGAAGGTTTATTTATCAATAAGTCTTACTGATATAATGTGTTATGTAAATATCAGTATTTAAAGTATTAATTGTAAATTTATATTATAATAAATTAAAATTTTAAGTGTTTTATAGTTATTTTTAATAATTTTAATTAATATTTTAAATATAATTTTTAAAAAAAAACTTTAAAAAGATTTTCTTTGTAGCCTCTTTCTGTAATCATTAGAATAGAGGCATTGCCTAAAATGACGAAATGCATCTCAATGGCGCATTTAATGTTCAAATCTTTGTTGTATCAAACAACAAAAGGTCGATTTCTTGCACGTTCTTCTTTTAAATGACCAAATTGAATCTCAATGACGCATTTTTAACCCAAACAACAAAAGGTCGATCTCCCTTTTTCTTTCTTGCACGTTCTTCTTTTTCCCACATTTTCACTCCTTAAAAGAAGATTCATGGAACTTTTGGCACGATAAAAATCTTTCATAGTTTCTTAATTCGTGTTGGCCTGATGAATTCACGTAGCTGTTGTTTACGGCAAAGACTCGAAATTATGTAAATATCGATAAACTTAATTATGTAATCGATCGTTGTACCATTTACTTTTGCACATATGCATTTCTAGCAATTTAACTTCATCGCTGTCTAGCAATATACATTAATAAATCAATCATCAAACGTTTAGAAACCAATATTATTTGTAGCTTCTTATATACGCTTTCATATTTTCAATCACATCTTTTGCTTTCCTTTCGTATTCAATTAAAAATTCTGAAAATTCCCAGCAAAACCAGGGAGGGATGGTTATCATTTTGACTTCTGGCCAAGGGAACGATTACCGTTCTGTACCAGCCGGTATTGGCCAGTATGTACCGTATCGGCCGATAAACGAAACAGTATTCATTATGTGAGTACCGACTAGAGATATTGGTTCGTATCGCTAGTTTCGTTCAGTACTGCTCGACATCCAAAATACAGGTCACATATCGGCCGGTACTATAAATTTGGAAAATAGTAGGGACTTATTTGCAAGTTTTGAAAATTTAAACCTAAAAAACACCCCTCTCTCTCTACTGCATCCCTCACTCTCACCCTCCCGAAGCCTCCTTCTTCTCATTTTTCTCTCTATCTCTCTCGCCGACTCTCACTTTCACTCACCACTGTCTTTCTCTTTCTCTCATTCTCCTCTTCGTCTCCGATGGTAGTGCTCCCTCTCTAGCAGTGCTACTCCTTCCCTCATCCTCCCCGATCCATGCTAGCATCGAAGATCCTCGGCTCCTCCACACGAAGTCCCCAAGACGCCACCGTCTTCAATCCTCCTCATCGCACCACGTCGTTGCTACCACTGAACATCTGAATGAGGAAAGAAGGCGGCTGCTTGCCCAGATCTACATGAGAAGTTGTGACCCGTCACTCAATCCAAAACCCCAAGCTTGTGAATTGGTTTTTGGGTGTATTTTTTGAGGTTTAGATTTTTTCCTACTTAATTGGATTTTTTATTGTGAATCGGTTGGAACTTGGATGTTAAAAGTTGGATATTAATTTTGTGATTCAGTTGGATCTTGGATTTGTGATCGGTTGGAACTTAGTTTTGTGATTTGCAATTTGCGGGTACATGGGTTGGATATTAGAGTTGAATTCACAATTTTGTGATTTGAATATTGGAGTTGAATGAGTCACAGTATTGTTTTACTTTTGTGATTTGCGTGGGTTGAATTGGAATTGATATTGGAGTTGAATGATTGTTTGGTTGATTTCTGGTTTGGTTTTGAACATTAGTTTAAGTTTAACCGATTAAGAGAAATTTATGATAAGTTTTTTGGTAAATGAAATACACGGCCTGATGTGAATATATGATGATGTTGATGAATTGAATTGATTTAATTAAAAGTTTGTGAGTTGAAAGTTGAAACAAATTAAATTAAAATTTTAAACCGAAAATATTAAAGTTGCAAACTTACAAAGAATTAAATAATTAATTAATACATTCTTAAAATTTGTGAAATGGTATTTCATTTTTAGTATTAGAGTTTTAGCTTTAAGTAAATAATTAATTGAGTATAAAATTATGCAACTGTAAATTAATAATAATACTGATATCAGTATAATACTATACCAAAACTCAATCTAATACTAAGTTCGGTATGATATTCGTAACTTTGCTCCTGACCGTCTTTTCCTCTTTCACCAAAACTCAACCGTCCCCCTATAATTAAGTAAATTTCGTCCATGATAATTCAATAACAAGTTAGGACTGTTTTTTGTCCATTAATTACGACTACCTCAAACAAAGGTTTATCACCGAAATAATCCAATCTATTTTAAAATAAAAATAAAAATTCATTGCTGAAAATGGGAATGAATTGTACAATAACCCGTTGACTTAGTTAGAGGATAAGTACCGCTAACATGCTCGATCGGGTGCTCCAAACCATTAAGTAAAGACCAAGTGACCAGATGAAGAACAACAATAACGGGAATCCACATGTTCTGCCCAGATAAACCCACCTTATACTCCTTACATTTCGTTACTGTTCGAGTTGTTTCCGATTCTTCATCCACAGTTTTCCCTTTTCTGATCTCACTCCATTGCCCTAAGGTACAATCCATCCTAGTTATTAGAAAAAGAAATATAAGTAACTGAGCTATATTCTTATGTAAAAGTCATAAAGTCTAGCTTGCATTTACATTTATCCGCCTTTCACACAACTCATAGATTATTTTAAGAGGTCAGGACCAGGGAGGCCAAGGGATGTTTAAAAGAAATATAAAGATTAAAGAAAACGGTTCAGAGCTAACAAATTCTGTAGTTAAAGAAACCATTGTGAAGGATCGATGCACTTAACTGATTCAGCTCATTTAGTCACGGGACGGTGCTGATACGTTGAACCGGATTATACAAACTGACTTTGTTTGTATGAAGATTAAGACCCACGCGAAAATGACAGGTCAATGGGCGGATGACTTGAGAATAAGATGAAGCACGAGTTTGACTCCTGAAACCCACATTGCAAAGAATTAAACAATGCCGTCCTTTTGTATAGAAAATAGAAAAGGGATTTTGTTAAAATATTAGAGTTCATCATAAATTAAAGAACTGTGTAGTTTTTGTTCTTCTTTACCTAAATCGATGGTTAACTACGTATTGATAAATTTAAATAATTATTTCTTATTTAATGAATGCAATTAATATTAAAAAAATCAATATATATAATAATAGCTTAATGAAAATCGACACTACAACATAACAGAGCTTTTGCCACTTTTTGAAATGGTCGCCAAAAGGTAAATTCATGGTAGAATGTCAAAATTTTGATGACATTTTATATAATAATCACTAAACAAAGCTATTTTGCGACTAATTTCGCAAATCGTCGCAAAATGATTGATATTTAGTGACGGGTTGCTTAACTCGTCGCTAGGTCTAGAGCATTTTATGATGGTTCATCATAGTAGTAGTTAAAAGTAGTATTTTTGGCGATGAATTAAAAACTTGTCACCAAAAGTTAATATTAAAGATTTTATATCTTATGTATTTCTTTGGAGAATTTTGATGATTTTTTTGTGATAATGTTCTTAAAAATAATATTGTTAAAAAGATAATTTTTAATGATAAGTATACTTAATAATTTTAAGGCTAATTATAATTGACATTTATATGATTTGTCATATTTTTTCATTTACCTTCTTTATAAATTTTTTAAGTGGCTAATGCGTTCAAACTCTATAAATTTATTTAAATTTATGAATTTATACACAAATGATTCTTTAATGATGTCTATTGTATATAGTACTACACCTCGATCCGTTCATACAAAAATTTCATAAAAATATAATAGAGCATCTAAATGTTATAAAATGTTTTCGAAATTTTAAATATATTGTTAAAAAACATATACATGGTAGTTAATTTAAAATTTGAAAAGTAAATACTTTTTGGACATAAAAAAAGGAAGCATACTTCAAATTTTAATGTTAATAAGATCAAAATATCATAAATTTAAGTTGACTAGTGTTCTTAATCATTAATATTTATTAACAACAAAACAATAATACATATAAATATTGAAATATGGTAAGCAATATAATATAATGATATATAGCAAGTACTACAAGATGTTAATTAGAAGTTTAACAATTTTTACAGACAAATAATAAAGAAAGTTTCATGCCAAATATTTCATTGAAAAGGAAATGAAATAATTATTTTTTTAATTTAAAGTGACATTAGACTCCGTAGAAAAGATAAATGAGTTTCTAATGTCTGGATTTTTAGGAAAGCTTCTTGCACATCTCAACCTATCAATTGGAACAGCTAAAGAACTTCCCTTCGAGTATGGTTTGTTGATACTCTCTTTCAACAACTTCTTTGCTTTAGCCAAATTTACAAAAGATGCAATCAACAATTTCCCAGATGAAATACGGAAGACGGTATTACATGGACTGCACTTACCATATCAGATGCAATATCAATGACCATATTAGTTGACATAATTTAAGAAAGAGTAATATGGAGAGAATGAAGGGTAATACACGAGATTAAAGCTTTCTTTTCTAAATAGAATATTAAAAGAGGATCACAATTGCTTCATAGATAGCTTGGGAAGATCATGAATGTAACGGACGTGAAGATTTAGTGGATAGTTATATACATAGTAAAATCCAACGTATAGAACTTCAATTCTGGAAAGAAACAACATGCTCATGACAGAGGTATCGCTGACTTTTTTTCATGCTTTTAATAAAAATTAAATTAACAATTTATTTAATTAATGATAAGGTCGTCACTCTCCCTTGTTAAAGAGCGAATCTAGGTGTGAAGAATTGAACTCTCTTTGAAACGAGATGAGTTTAAATACGAAAGGTTTAAGTCCTTAGAGGTAGGGTTCGTAATTTGAATAAAAGAAACAAAGGGTCAAAATCAGTCGAAGACGACTTTTCTATAACTTAGTGTTTAGAAAAGAAACAAAATGGGTTGAACTGTTTAGAGAAACGGAATGAGCAAAAAATATGTAAAGAAAAGGGTTAGGTCGAAGACTATGTGAAGGAAAAGGCTAAACCGAAAATATACATTAGATCAAAAAGGATGTCCTAAGTAAGTTGGGGGCTTATATGATTAATCCTTTGCTTCAATTGGATCTTATGTTGTACCAAATTGTTATCTCTAAGTTATTTTATTAACGTTTCCATTTTGTTCTCTCATAATCCCTTATTTGGGTTATTTAAATCAAACAATTAAATAAACTTATATAATAAGGAAATTAATTTTAGAAAACACTATTTGATAATCAAGTGTTCAGATAAGTTTATTTATTTCGAAAACATGTGATTACTATAAAAATTCTCAAGTCCACGTAAAAATAAACAGGAAGTCCATTATAAATCATTCACCAAGATAGACCCAAAGCCTTTATGAACCTTTCTTCATGGATTGGTAGATTTATCTTTTGGGCTTCTATCTTTTGAGTGCAAATTGGAATGTACAAAGACTTGTCCCACTCCCCTGATACAATTACATGAAAATTAATGGTCAGCCAAGCCTAAACAGTTAAATGGGCCTAACTAGAATAGTAAGCCTATGAAGTAATCTATTTCAATAAATTAAAAAATAGACCGAAACTACATAACAACTTAATTAATTACTTAAATGATTTAAGGCCAGGCACAAAAACATAAAAAATCAACTTAAATGATTTAAGGCCTGGCACAAAAACATAAAAAATCAATTGATTCATATCACAAATGAATTATATATGGAATTTATAAAAATAATGCATCCTAAGAAAATAATAATAGTACATAAACCCCAACCTCTAAGAATATTTGGTGATGAAGTGGACTCGGTAAATTAAAACTAAGAAATTAGACAAATCAATAGAATACAACCTCTAAATTAAAATATAGTCCATAAAACTACTAAGCCTTTTAAAAATCCTAACAACAAAATATAACTTCTATCAGTATTAAAAAAATATACTTTGAATTAACTTCTAGCAAACAAATAGTAATCAATCATACAAGGAAGCAACTCTATATCTCAAAAAAGAACAAGGGAAATGTTAAATTTGAAGGGTTTTAGGATATCTAGGGAGAAATTAAACCAGATCTAAGTGAGCCAATATATAACTAGGACATTATATCTCAACTCAAAGCCTTAAGACAATAGGTTATGAGTTTCATCCTTATATATAATTCATTTCATTCTTATGTCTCTTTCATATGTGGGATTACTTCGCTTGTGAATTTTTAGTATCTCTCCCTTACAAATGGATCCATCCATATCGAACTAGCTTCCCCTTAACCTATAGATAATATGAAGCCAATGGAGTCACTCCATGAATCACCCATTAATTTGACCCAAATCAATGAATCTCTATTCATCGTACTTCACCAACCTAGCTTTGAAACCAATGAAGGATTTTGAAGGGGTTTAGGGAGAAACTGAACCAGATCTAAGTGCGCCTACGTACGACTAGAACATCATATCTAAACACAAAACCTTAAGGCAATGAGTTATGAGTTATATCCTTGTATATAACTCACTTCATTATTTTGTCTCTTTATGATATTGGATTACTCCACTTGTAAACTTCCAACAAAACTAGGAAAACTATTCAGACCAAAAAAGTAAATCAACTTCAAGATAAAACCTTAGAGTTAACAACTTGTGATATATACAGTAAGAAATAAAATATTTTTGGCGTGCAAGATTATTATCACAATATAGAAACTCGATGGATATGGCAAAACATTATGATACTAAAAAAGGAAAAGAATTCAAGGAGTGGTGATTATAAGTGTATATTTACGACGTCACTATATATTCTTAGTGGTTGTAGAATTCTAAAATTTTGTAAGAAACTTTTGGAATTCTAAAATTTTACAGGCAACTTTGAAGTATGAAAATGAAGAATGCCTATAATTAGTAGAGATCATAATGAGTAAGAAAGAGAGACAAAGGAAAGGAAGGAAGTTATGCCACCTTAGACCCCTTTTGATGCTTATAATTAGTAAAGATCATAATGAGTAAGAAAAAGAAACAAAGGAAAGGAATTCCACCTTAGACCCCTTTTGTGCGCATTTAAAAGAAAAACTTTCAGTTAATTTTGATGAAACATAGTTAAAGTAGGAAAACATATCGATGCTTGAATAATTAGAAAGGGAAGGATGTCATAATTTTGGAAGAGAAGAATCTGCTCTTTCACCTCTACTTATTGCTTTACTTCCATGGCTTATATAGGGCAAGTTAACTCGTGTTTTCTATTTAAGTTATTTGGTGAGGTGGTTCTATATTCCTTTTTCTTCTTTGATTAGTTAGCTTCTTAGTTACTATTTATTGTTCTGGCAATCGTTTTGGCAAGTTCGTTGAGATTCAATTTGATGCGAATGGTAGAATTTCTAGTGCTGGAATTAGAACTTCGTCTTCTAGAGCAATCTCGTGTAGTTCATATTAGAGATCCTAAAAGAAATTATCACTTTTTTTTTATCAACTTTGTGCATCTGGAAGTGTAATTTCCCACTTTCTCACCCTACACTCAAGACTTGCCAAATATTGTTTCCATTTTTGTTGTGGTGATGAGTATTTGTCTATTTGAATTGGGGTGCATGTGCATGCCTAGTGTGCAGTTGTTTCTCTATATGTGCGTAGCTGATTTGCCCTGAATAATTGAATTTCAAGTGTACGGATGCTATAATTTGGACTGTCTCAATATGTGTTGGATGTAGAGAAGTACAGGTTGAATCATCCAAGCCACTTTCACTACTTAAATCAAAGTAAGACAAATGAATTAGATGGGGTATGTAATGCAGAGGAATACTCAAAGACAAGGAGGGCAATGGATATTGTTGGTATCAATGATGAAGATCATGTTTCATCATCATCATCACCCAGTTTAGAATCTCGCACTAACGCGAGGTCTAGGAGGTCTGATAGTACGCAGCCTTACCCCTATATGAAGATCATGTTTGACAATATTAAATCAGTCGCACAGCATTCCCACTTTTCTGAATCATCACTGTTCTTCATTTCTATTTGAATCTTTATTTTTTCTTATGAATCCATTATCAGGAAGCTATTTTTTTGACGTTGGCTGCAATTCTGCATCTTGAGAATATAGAATTCTCTCTTGGTGAAAGGAGCACGATTCTTCAGTTCTGTAGGATCATAAATCCAGCTTTCATCTTGAGATGGTTGCCAATCTTTTTATGTAGGTTCTCCTGTTCAGTAATTTGTACTAGTAACTTTGAAGAAATCGTTGATAACCACACTACTGCATTTAGTTTTGAGATCAATATTGCTTAACCCTTTATACTTTATATTGACAAAATGTATGACTTTAAGCATAGGGATTGCAGCTCTTTCTATGAGTGTAAGAATGTAAAACTTGAATGCCAGATTATTATTGTTGAACTTGTTGAAGATGTTTTGTATAATTGTCTTATGATTTGTTTTTTTTCTTTTTAGAAAGATAAAGATTCCGATTAGTGGCCTGATGCTGCTAAAGATTGAAAGGTATCGCGATAAAAGACAAATAGAACTTGGTCTGTTCCAAATGGAGAAGAAATAATGATATAGAAGTTATAGTCAAATTAGTTTGTTTTTTAAATTACTTGACTAAAATTTCAAATTCTATCTTAATATGCAAAATAAACTTTAAGAAGACTGAGAAAAAAAAAGAAAAGATTTCATTTGCACCTCTGCCAAGCATTTCGGTCTTGTCTTAGAAAGAAACTCAAGTTATTCACGTGATTTAGGTGTTAAAGGGATAATATCTAAGTCTCAAGAAATAAGTCAAATTCGAGCTGAAGTTGAGACTGCAAAGAAACGTGCAAGTGATTTAGATAAAGTTGTGAGACTTACTGAAATCACAAAAATATAAAATGAAAATATTCAAACACAAAATAAGAAGATTCAACCTCACACTATTGAGAAGCAAGCCATGAAAATAAAACAAATTGCAGCTATTTTTACACATTTGGCAAATATTGGAGTAATTCTTAGTTTGTTACCCAATGCTTCTGCCTCAATTGGAGATCCATCAAGTATCACAACATCAAATACTCCAACTAGTCATGTGAGTTTATAAATTTATAAAATCTAGAATAGTTAGTATTACTTCTTATCATTATCATTACATTATTATAAAATGTTAGTACTAAATATAGAGCTTAATATTTTATAAATTAATTAATTGATTATTTTTTATTTATTTTATAGGATACAAATCAATAGTATACTTCATCTAGAAGAATAGTCGGGAAAATTTATCTTTGAGAGTTTTAGATTAAATTAGTACATAGTAGTTTGGGATAATTGTAATAAATATAATTGTCTTGGATATTAAAATTTTCAAATATATATATTGGAAATTAGAATTTTGTGCATTTTGTTGATTTTTAAATAAATATATATAATTTTTACATAAAAATTATTTGCTTGTATGACAATATCTTGGTACTAAAAATTTGTATCATTTGTGACAATTTCTACTTTATGGCCGCCAGTGAAATTTTATTTATTGATTAAACAATTAAATTGTTAAATTTAATAATATTATTTGTTACAAACACGATCACATTAGTGATAAATTTATTGTAACATATAATTTTACTTAGTGACAACATTTTTTTAACATATAACTTTCATACTTGTGACGAAATTTGTTAAACAATATGGTCACTTATGCAAATTTCTTTTACCACTAATGCAATTCTATTGTTAAATTGATAGTTTTATTCATAATAATAAACACATTAGTGACAATATTTTTTTGTAAGAACACATTTTCATTTTTGTGACAAAATGATTTTGACACTTTTTCCTTAAAATATTAGTGACCAAGAAGTAATGAGCACTAATAAAAAAAGCACGAGTGACAAATAGTTTGTCTCTATTTTCAATTATTTTAGAAGCGATGATGTTGTCATCATAAATAAGTACTGTTACGACTTTATTCATCACTTCTTTATATTATTTGTGTCGACAAATTTGTTATAAATATGTAAAGTTATTGTGACCATATAGTTTTGTCATAAATATGTAAAATGATTTGTATTTTATTATTTTCGAGTGGATCTGGGGGTCTATGTTTGTGGCATATTCCATAGCGCTGTTCAGGTTCGAAAACTGTCTTTGCTTATACTTCGTTGTGCTTGTTTCTGTTCTCTTTTTACCGATATGTCTTACTTATGTTGTCGTCGAATTGGGTCACTTCGAGTGGATCTGGGGGTCTATGTTTGTGGTTATTTGATATCA
>JANZXR010000002.1:28907797-28931906 GCA_027575705.1 Erythroxylum echinodendron
AACCTTTAATATTGAATTAGTTATCTTCCACAACTAAAATATCCTAACCTTGTAGGTGAATTTTAAGAGTAATTAATTCCCTTTTTCCATAGATGAATTAATCTATCCACTCTAGACGTTACTTAGCAATCCCTTACTTAAGTTCTTCCTAGAGTTTCTTAAGTCTCAAACCTTCAATTTTCACCTCCTAAGTTTCTTGGATCTCCCAACTCACAAGAAAATCCTAGTCGAAATTTCCTTCAATCTTCTAGCAAAAGCTCCCTTTTTTCAAAGGCGAATTTATACCAAGGTAATTTTCAATAATCCAAAGGAATAACAAATAAATCAAAGGAAAAATCAACAAGTAAATAAATTTTCAGTCATGGATTCCAGCAAAAGTCAATATTAAAGCATCACCAAAATATTAAATCCCTAAGAGAACTGAAAATTTTAGCCACGAATCATCATGCCAAACAATCCACAAGTATACAGCCTAATTAAGCTCATGACAGAATCAATTAAAAATAAAGAACAAGGCTCTCCAAACTCCTTTGCGTGGTTGCTTCCTTGGCGGTGAATGGTGATGAGTGTTGATCTGAAGTCTGCGTCTTTGGAGTGGCAATGAAGGCTTACATCCGAAGGTGGAGGCTGCTCTCTTGTGCGTGGAGTGAGTGAATGGAGAATGCCTAAAAATCTGAAGGAGGCTATGAAAATACCGTGAGTGAGTGGAGTATTTTGCTTGGAGGCTTGCGTTGATGAATGATGAATTACGTCAGTTGAATGAAAAATGAGTGGAGAGTAAGATGCTTGAATAAATGGAGCTGTTTTTGTGTTGTGTGAGGGCACTTGGAGGCTGATTCGTGTATATATGTTGGAGAGTGAATGGAGAGAAAAGCCTGCTTACGTGAGTTAAGTCTTGTGTGAATTTTTTAGGCTGTGAGTGGAGGCGTCAGTGAAGAGCTGGCGTTGGCATGTTTGGAGCGTGAGTGGGTCATGTATGCTGGATAGATGAGTGGATGTAGCTGAAATGTGTGGAGCCTGCAGTAAAGTGTGAGAGGATAGAAGCAGCGTTGGTGACTTATTGTGCGTGAGTGGAGGGTGGCTCCATGTGTTAGAGGCATCTTTGTATGGGTTTATGGACCATAGGCTAGCGCTGGCATATGGGTTGGAGACAGATGAATTATGGTTGTTTGCATCAACATTTCTGCGTCCCTTTTTATTTTTACTCCACGTTTTGCTGCTCCCTTTTTTTTTTCTTTTGCAAATCACGTTGAACTTTCTGCTTTAAAAAAATATATGCTGGCCATCCTCCTTTGTATGACTCTTTTTAGTGGCAGCCCTCTCTTCTTTTGCTACATTTTTCCAAAAAATTCCTAACATTCAAAGATAATTCAAAAACAGCAAATTAGTATATATTTACTCCGAAATACTACACAATTGATCCAAATTAATGCATTAAATAATAATCTATCGGTATCTCTATCAAGAATGCCATGATTCTAGTTGGATGATGATGATAGTTGCCAAAAGTAGTCAGATCATTGTAATGGCGATGAGATACTGATTCATAATGCTGAAGAAAAGCCAGAGATGGAAGAGTTGAGATGTACTTTAGATATAGCAGATGAGTCTGCTCTTGATGGTGAAGTGGGCAAAAGCCTAAATCATATGGTTCCAGGTCCTGTAAGTATTGCTCAAGAGATGATTATTTTATTTTATTTTTCCTAGATTGTTCAATATTATGAATTTTACTTGTCTAAATGTTTTAATCTCTGCACGAATTGACTCTCCTATTTTGTTTTCCAAAGAATGCTCGTAAAACCAACGGACAGGCCATCAGAAGTCGAAGAGGTCTCTTCACATCAAAGGCTACTAGACAGGTCTCATACTGGTTCTTCCTATGCATGTTTTCCTGAATTTAAGCAATTTATTAAATTATGCAAAAACCTGTGAACTTTGCAGAATTTATGATTAATGATCTCAAGTTTTTCAAGCATAGGACGCTAGTTCCGGCACTACTTTAGTTAATCGCGTATTAGATATCTCCGTTAGTTTTTTCGAGCCCCCTGAAAAGTTTGCTACTGCCAAAAAGAACCATCAGTCTTTTCCTGTTGCTTCCCGATATTACCCCGCTCATTTTGACTTACACGACTTCCTGTATAAGACAATGACTGCTATTTTCTTGGTTATAATGGGTTTTCATCAACATTCTCAGGTATTTTTTTTCTATACTCTTTCCGTATTTTATTATTATTATTATTATATTATTATATTATATTATATTTATTTATTATTATTTTTTCTCTATTGGTATTGCCTTACCGATTTGTCTTTATTAACGTTACTATAGTTTCTCTTTATTTGTGTATTTATTTTAATTTTATTTACATACTCTTTTAACACGTTATTTTATTTACATAACCTTCCCCCTTCAGGTATTCCCCATTCCTGGTATTCTCTTTTATTCTCTGTTTTTTCTATATCTTGCATCATTCGTATATTGTCTCATTTGCATGTGGGTCCACCGGAAACAGCCTCTCTACTATGTAGGGGTAAGGCTGCGTACTATCGGACCTCCCCAGACCCCGCTTTAATGTGGGATTTCAGACTGGGTGATGATGATGATGATGATGATGAATCATTAGCATCCGATCAGAAATCGTAAAAATTTTATTTTTTCGCTGTGTCCGTCCTTCGATCATGGTTGGTTTCTAGCAAATAGAGGGAGAGGCTTGACGATGATAACCAAGTTGGAGGTTAATTATCTAAAAAATAAAATTAGATATTGCAATTGTAAACGATAATAGACTAGAGGAAGAGAGACAAGAGAGTTTGTGGAGATTGGGGCGACATCATCAGAACTAGGTTACAGTAGATTAGCTTGTATCCAAAACAACATGGTTTCTTATAAGGGCCATGCATATCATCTTATAGCTGATGTGTAGTTGGAGAAATGCCTTTGGATTTGGAAGCTACAAGTTTAAGAGAGAGTAAGATTCTTTGGCTTTTTTTAATTGTTTAAACTCTAAAGAAGTCTTACACCGTAAAGGAGTGATTGATAATCAAAGCTGCACACTTTGTGAGGTTGGGGAGGAGACTCTAGATCATGTTTTTAGAAAATGCCCTTTTTTTGTTGGTTTGTGGAGTTGCATCTATTGAAGATTTGGAATGCAAGTGTTAAATGATGCTTCTTTTCCCCATTGGTTAAGACATCAATCATCCATAACGAATAGGGTATGTTTAAAACTTATTTGGGGTCCATTGTTTACATCTATCTTATGGAGTGTTTGGAAGCCACGCAATAGATTCATGTTTGATGGCATCCGTCTAAGTGTAGAATCAATATTACAGTATGCAATAACGCTGGCGGCCAAATGCTCTATTGCTCAAACTTGTTCAACATCAACGTCAAATAGCTCTGGCCAAATGATCTTTTGGTGTTCCCCCCAGCTGGCATTCATTTACTTTAATACCGATGGATCCAAACAGCTTATTGATGTTCATGCTTAAGCAAGTGGATTACTTTGGGATTCAAATGGTCTGTGTATTGGTTTATGCCCTTACAGTCAATTTATTTTTGGTTGTAAATTTATTTGTATGACATTATTATTATTTAATAAAAGGGATTCTTTATTCTTGTGTATTTGTTAATTATTTAATTATTAATCATAAAGATAAAATTCATGGAATAATTATTATGTAATTAGAAATTATAATGTGATTATAATTATGAGATTCGAATTGCATTGTTTTGTATTATTTCTAAAATGTTCCTAGTCGTAGTTTCATCAAGACGAGGTATTGATGAAATGGTTAGACTAGCACATGTTTGTTTCTTTCTTACAAAAAAAGTAACTAATATCATAGATTAAAACATGGAGAGACTTAAACAAATATATAGGTGCTTATTAGAGAATAAGTTCACTGAACTGACCCGATTATGAGAATCCCGAATGGAACATTACTTGTGTGTGTGTGGATTATATCATAATGATGGTTGTATAATTGCCCCTTAGACTTGAAATTATCAAGATATCTTATGTGGCAATTACTGTATTTTAATGTTACTTATGAATCATCCTAGGATAATTTAGTCGGTAGTAATTAGATACAATATGAACCATATGTAGATAATTGAGTAAGTCAATATAGGATTCGTCACTTTAAAGTAATTAGAGAGAATATTCTACTGTTCTTTATTAGTAATGATTTATAGAATTCTCTGGCTAGAGTGAATTGACATTTAAAAAGCAAGAACGAACTTGATTGGATGATAAGAGTAGACACTGCATCCATATTCTATCCAATTATAATATTGAATGACAAAAGGATTAAATTATACTTTATAGCCATACATGGACAAGTTAAGTTAATCACTTTGACATTCTTGATATTTGGATAATCATGACATATTGCTAGACGTCATTCATGATTTATGATTATGAATTGTTTAATTGGAGAATTAAAGATAAATTAAAAGAAGTTTTGATTTATCTAATTCTAATTATGAATTATAATTATAATTTATAATTATTACCAATTTATTAGGAACCTAATGGGTCACTATCAAAGAGCAATTTGTGAAAGAAAAATCAATTTAATTAAGTTGAATTTAATTCTAAATTTTAAGAAACTTTGGGGTTTAAATATGATATATTTGATTTTATTAAAATTAAATTAATTATAATTCGAGTTTGATTTTAATTATAATTAAAGAAATCTAATTTTAATAAAAGACTCTTATGATTTTTCTATTTAAACGGGAACAACTTTGAGAAGCTAACACTTTTTGGTCTTCTTCCTCTCAAAGTAGTTTGAGAATTGCTTTGTGGATACCATGCGAGGCTGGACACTTGAACAACTGGTGGTTGATCAATTGCAAAAAATTTCAAAGATTTTTTAATAGGAAAGCAAACAAGGTATGATTTCTAAATTATGTTATGATTTATTCATGTTTATTCAATTATCAGTATCCGTAAAAAAAAAAAATTTTCGCTGCATCCTTGATTCGATCACGGCTAGATTCTAACAGTATGGGTGGCAGGTTTTATGTTGAATATTGGCTCTTCAAGAAGTCTTGAAGCAAAATTATGGGGATAAGATAGGGTTTCTTTTTGACAGAGATGCGTAATTTTAGTAAGCTGATTGATGAACTTGATGCTAAAGTTGTTGTCCAGTTCTTTTGGAGTGGTGTACTTGACTCACATCCTTGTCATACTCTCGTTAGCGATTGTTTGGAACTGATCAAAGAAGGGTGGATTGTTGATATTAGACATATTTGTTGCAAAGGTAATCACTGCACAGATCGACTTGTTGACTTGACACATTCATCACAACAGAGATTTACGTATTGTGAAGACCCTCTGGTTCAACCACATCCTCTCTTTGAGGAAGATCGCGAGGGAATAATTGTACTACGTGCTTAGATTTCTTTTTCTTTGCTTTTATCTGTTATTTAGTAGCCAAAAAAAATATGATTTTTGAACTTTGAATTTGAACTTTGATCTGGGTTATTGTGTCGAATCTTGGATGGGTTATCCAGATCGACTCCTAGCCCGAGAGGCAAACCGAGCTGACCAGGTTATTTGTCGTTCCCTACTCCTAGTCCCACCTACCAACAAATCACATGCAGCCTATTATGTGTCTGACCTCCTAACATTAATAGCTAAAATGGGAATCATTAAGTTTGCAATGCCAAAGAGACACAAATTGACGGAATTGAAGCAGAATTTCAATGGGCTGGTAGGGACATGACAGCCATTCAATGCCTCACCTTTTGACTATTACAAGAAACTTTAGATCATTATTGTGCATAATTTTAACACCAAGTCAAATTCCCAGTCATTGGATCCAATCCACCACCAGACAACTCCAGCTTAGAAGGAGAAAAGGTTACAGTCACGGTTCTTAGTCTGTTCCGCCACATTATCTTTTGAGGTTGAAGACAAAATTCGGTGGTTTTCATTTTTCGAATATTACCAGTTAGTACCAAGAACGAAATTTCTTTGTCAAAAGTACTATGTAATATGTAAGGGAGCATTTTGATACAATTTAATATATAACTCATGTAATTATAAGTAAACACTCTGCTTTGTAGATATTACCAGAAACAGAACTTTACTTGCGAGCATTAGCTATGACAATACTTTGAGAAGGTACTGCTTGGGTTTTATGCCAAACAAGGTAAATGGAAACAGAAGCAACTAAGAGGACCACACCCGTAACACCACACACCAAGCTGGCCACCAACAGCACGTGCCTAGCGTCATTTGCCTTGCCACCACCGGCGTTAACGCTCCTCCACCATGCCGTGTCGTTGGAGTTTAGTGCTCTCGGAAACGCCACGTTGGACGACGAGGATGTTGTTGTTCCAAAGAAGGCTTTCATTCCGGGAGACAAATTCTCTCCCGACGGTGGACTGCTCTGGTAGTCCAGACCATGATACGACGGCCGTAGCTCCCGAGCTATGGAGTCTCCCGCGATCATCATCGCTAAAAACAAATACATAACAAGCAGTTTCGCCATTTTGATATGTTTGTAGAAAATTGTAGACAGCCAAAAGTCAATATATATAGCAGCGCTAGTGAAGGATCTCTATATAAACGTCGTAGTTTGGATGGATAACGGTGTCGTCCCTAGTGGTTTCGTTGTTTGCGCGTGATTTCTTGTCGGGAGAAGTTGTAGGGACCAGCACTTTTAACCGGAAGACTCCTCTTCTCTAGGCAGACTTCTGTACCTCTTATTCTGTACTTATTCAGTATCTATTTGAACTCAACCATTTAATGTAATAAATTGAATGGTTAAGATTAAAAAAGGATAAAGTGTACAAAATAAGGGATACAGATAATCTGCCCTCCTCTTCTCTGCCTTGTTTTTTCAAAGGTAGACATGTATTATAAATAGTAATTAAGTTCAACTAATTAAGGTTTTAAAATATTTCTACATTATTAAGATTTTAATGAAATGGACTGATTGAGATTGTATGCATACTCATGTTCAAGAAAACTTTGGACTTTTCCTGTTGCTTTAGCTTCTTTCTAATGGCATTAGATTCAAAGTGAGGGAGTGAGAAGGGGGATGTGGGTGCTTTTGTGGAACCAATATAATAGTCATAGGCTTTGTAAGATTTAAAGTGAGCCTTCTAACCTTTGGCATCTTCGCCTTTTCCCCTTCATTAGATTGTTAATTTGAGTCATACTTATTTTATTTATGTCAAAACGAAGTAATTTATGTACAGTAATGATAGATTTATTACCAAACAGCCCATAATAGATTTATGTACAGTAATATATGCAATTTAATTTTGCGCCTTCTCATCCACCTTGCTTAACCTCGATAGAGGTTTGTACCAAACCCTTCTTATACAATCTGTAGCAAGTTTAAACAATTGAAGAACTGTTTCGGGGCATACTTTGCAAGCAACAAACATAGTCCACGAGATTCAATGTCCTTATTCGAACTTACACTTTTAAGAAGGGAATGGAAAGACATCAACCACAATAGAGAATCATTTAAACGGATAAACCCCGTATACTTATTGAGCTTTATGTGAAAGGCACAAAAATACATAACCTTGGAAGAAGCATAATTGGTTCTAAAGCTATCAAAACACAGAACTCATTATATAGAAATGGAGCATTACACATTATTAATCAAAAGTTTTCAAAGCATACAAAGTAAGGGTAACATATAAAATTGAGTAATTATATGGGCTTGACGTCCCAATGATGTGGAATGGTCAACATATCAAACTTCATTATTCTTTAAATTGTAAGCATTATAATTAATATATAGTTCGATGTTAGGTCTGTCCAATCTACATGTTCTTTGAAAAAAAAAGGTTAAAATGAATTAATGAAAGGAAAAATTATATAATGTCAAAATATAAGGAACCACAAGCATTCAGAACCAACTTGTAATCAAGCTAACTTAGCCATACAAAAACACCAGCATTGGGAAATTTCATTACTAAGGAGAATCTAATATATGCACAAGGACTTTGGTGCTTCTTTGCATAGGAAATAAGTATTGGGCATGAATAGGAAGCTTAAGTTATTTATAATTGCTAAATTTTGATTGGCTAATAACCATAATAGAAAGAAAGCTTAAGGAGCCACCCTGTGCCATTCTTTAATTTCAACTATTGTCCTAAGCAAATTTATTGTATGATTTATTACTGAATTTACTAGATGAATTCCTAAGTCAATAATACATGTCCTCCTCTCCATATTGGGATAATATTAAGGTATAATATTCTCCAATCAATAAAGATATCACACCATTGATTAGAATCAATCACTTCTTTGACATTAGCATAAGACATTTTTTAATGTTTTATGCTAATGTCATTTTTTTAAAGGATACCCATCTTTTAATGTTTTAGAAAAATTATATCCAAATTTGTTTAAATAGTGCAATTTAGATTTACTGTTTTGTTTTGTAATGCTTTTAAATTTTCCAGACACATAAGATATTCTTATCCTTTAATTAGTAATAAGAGTCCTATTCCTTTTATGACTATTCACTTTGATATGTAGGTTCCTACTCTAACAACTTCCTTATCTGGATATAGATGGTTTCACCTTTAAATAAAGTTGTACTAGGATGACATAGTTTTACTTATTGTGAGCTAAGAATGAGGTCTTTTCTTGTTTTATATCTTTACATAAAATCATTGGCACACAATTTGATGCTAAGGTTAAGATTTTGAGGACTAATAATGACACATAGAACATGAAAGGTAATTTTCGTGACTATCTTGATTCATATGAAATACTGGACCAAAATAATTATGCTAATACAAGTGCCCAAAATGGAGTTTCTAAAAGGAAGAATAAGCACTTATTAGAACTGGTTAGAACCCTCATGTTCACTATAAATGCCCCAAAAGTCCACTAGGATGATGTAGTACTTTCTGTTGCATTTCTTATAAATAAACGACTATAAAAACATTAGACTTTAAAATTCTTTAGGAAATTTTGCAAGGTACAATTCTTACACAATGCCTCCTAAATTTTTTGAACGTGTGCATTTTGTTCACAAGAAAATGCAGGGAAATTAGATACTCATGCTCTTAAATAGCATGCATTTGTTGGGAACTCTACAACTCAAAAAGGTTATAAATGTTATCATCCACTAACTCGAATTTTTTTTTAAGTATGGATGTCAGCTTTAAGGAATTAGAGCCCTACTTTTCTTCATCCTAATCAACTCTTAAAGGGGAGAATAAGGAAGAAGAGGAGTCACCAAATTAATGTGGCTGTCCAGATTTTTTAATTCAGTCATTAATAGTGAGAGTGAAAAACCTAAAAATGTAAAGTTTAATAAGTCAGATTTGAAAACGTATACTTGAATAAAACATATAGATAAAGTTATTGAGCATGTTATACCTAGTCAAATGTCATCTTTGAATTTAGCTCCTGTGAAATCATCCAACGAGTCTCCTTTATCTCTTAAGCCTTTTGATTCTGATTCTGAATCTGCTACTATCAATTTTGATGTTATAAGAAAAAGGTGTTCATGCTTGCCCTAAACACCCTATATCTAACTTTCTTTCATTTGATTCACTATCTCCTTCCATTAAAGCCTTTGTATTGTTGTCGTCTTCTGTTTCTATCCTATAGGATTGGTAGGAAACTCTTAATGAACCCAAATGAAAAGAAGCCATGATTGATGAGATGAAAGCTTTGACAAAAAAAAATAAGTGGGAACTTGTTACTCTTTCATCAAAAAAGAGACCAGTAGGCTACAAATGGATGTTCACTATTGAGCATAAGGCCGATGGAACTGTTGATAGATTTAAGGCATGATTGGTGGCAAAGGGGTTCATCCAAACCTGTGGTGTTAATTATGAAGAGACATTTGCTCTAGTGGTGAAGACTAACACGACTAGAATTATTTTGCCTTATGTATCTAATCTTAGCTAGGATTTAAAATAACTTGATGTTTAAAGTGCATGTTTACATAGGGAGTTGAAAGAAAAAGTCTATATGAAAATTCTCCTTGGATTTAACACTAAAAAAATGAAGGAAAGGTTTGTCGATTAAAAAAGGCACTATATGGCTTAAAGTTGTCTCTTAAGGCAGGATTTGATATGTTACAGAAAGCCATAAGCCATTTTGGGTGCATCAAAGCAATCCTAATCATACCTTATTTATTGAATACTTTAATGGTAAGAACCAAATACTTGTTGTCCATGTTGATGATATTATAATAATAATATGGGATAATATGGAGGAAATGATTCAATCGAAAAAATATTTAGCTCAAGAATTTAAGATTAAAGATTTAGGCAAGCTGTATCATTTCCTTGGAATTGAACTTGTCAAATCTAATAAAGGAATATTTATTTCCTAGATTAAATATGATTTAGATATTTTTGAAAAAACTGGCATGTTTGGTTGCAAACTAGGAGATTCTTTTATAAAATCTAATCCTAAATTACGAGGAGTTGATAAATTTGTTGGCATTGGTAGATATTAACGACTACCTCAAAAGTTGATTTCTCTCGTATGCTAGATCTGATATAACCTATGTTGTAAAGTGTGGTGAGTCACTACATGCTTGATCCTCAAGAGTCACATTTAGATGTTGTACTTCGTATTTTAAGGTATTTAAAATCTACTTTAGGAAAATGATTACTCTTATCTAACATGGTCACCAAAAAATAGAAGGTTTCCCATATGCAAATTAGGCATGATGTCCTAATGATAGAATGTCTACAAGGTTATTGCACATTTATAGGTGGTAATTTAATTACTCGGAGAAGTATAAAACAAGCTATTGTAGCCAGGTCAACTGCAAAAGTTGAATATAGAGCTATTGCCCATTGTATGTGTTGGTTATGGCTTTAGAACTTAATGCATGATAAAAAGGATGCTATTATCCATTATGTGTAATGTTGAACTAGATTATGGGCAATGCTAATAGCTCATAATATATTTTGTTATGTTAATATATTACATAACATAACTAGAATTTAATACGTAATATTAAATGTTTAGTCCCACGACTTATCATAGCATAAAGAATGCTATTAGCATTGCGCATAATCTAATTCAACATAACATAACAAAATATATTGTGATTGATCGACATTTCATGAAAGAAAAGATAGTCGTGGGACTAAACATTTCTCATGTATCTTCAGAAAACCAATTGGTTGACATTTTCTCTAAGGGACTTGGCAATAAGACATTTCATGTCTGCGAGATATCTATCACCATTTTGAAAGGGAGTGTTGACGGTTGTATCTTCATGATCTTATGGGTTAAGTTTTTGTAATTCCTAGTTTATAGGGATTTCTATTTCTCTTTTTTAGAATTTTTGTATATATAGGACTGCTATAAATCACAACAATATATGAGTTACTTTTCTCTTATGTTCTTCTCTTACTATTTCAACAATTATCATTGCGGCCAATCAGTTGAGCTATGATTCTTACTCTCTACTTTGATTCTTTCCCAAATTGTTAGGGATTTGTGTATGAATTGTTCATGATGCAGTTTCCTTGTAGAAAATGTTGCCTTAGAACTTGTGCATAGGAAAGAGTAAGATTATATGGAGTGTTATCCTTTGGTTAGGATGTCTCAAGTTACACCAGCAAATCCTGATTTTTTTAATCATTTTATTTTCTGCAAATGCCAAAATCGTTTTGTTCACTTGGTTATTTTTTGAATTATAGGTCGATCTTTTGGGTGACGAAGTTGATACTCTTGTTGGCCTGCTTTTAACGATATACCCAGCATTAGATCACTACTCCCCAATCTTGAAACATTATCCTGGACTCAAATACTTCTCTTAACTCCTTTATAAAATACAGTGATATATAGAATTTAAGTGTGCTTGCATCAGTGTGAGATATGGATAGCAGCACGTTTTTCTCCGACTTGTTCTAAGAGATTGGGGGTTGGGGTGGATTGTGAGGCACAATGCTTGGTACCATCTTTTAAACATATCATGCAGCCAGATTTAACAGTACAGTATGCTAATGGTCTCATTCTCATTCCTTGAGTTGTTATCTACCTTAGTATTTTGTTGTAGCTTAGAATTTAAACAGACAATTTGTTACGGGTGTTTTGGAAGCTGATTTCCTGGGCTTATGATTTAGAATGTGAAGCCTAAGTTTCCACTGCTGATCTCTCCATTGTCTGACAATACCTTAATGATTTTCCTTGACTCACCTTAAACTCAATTATTACCATGCCTTGCCTCTTTGTGATCCTTTGTCTGCAAATACAAAGCCGAAATTACTTGTGATGATGGAACCACTACAAAAACTTAATCCTCTTAAGATATCTTGACAAAGCTTTGAGAGGCATTCTTGAAGCCTTTGAGAGGCATTCTTGAAGCTGGTATTTCTCAGCAGGTGATGCTTTGTCTTATTGTTAAACACTCGATACATTTGATAATAGATCTTTTCTTTTGCTTTTGTTGACTGATAGTAGTACCATCTTTTAAACATCATCATTATTTACATGTCAGTGCAGTGGAACGTTTCAACCAACAGACGTCTGAACTTGCTATGAGACAATGAAGTTGCAAAATCATTTGGTTAGATAATTTGGGGCTCCTCTTTGAAAACAGAGGTGTGCCACGAAGGTTTCCGGTTAGAAAAAAGATGCAATTTGCTTGTCCCTATCAAAGACATTTTTGAAGAAAAATGACGGGATTCCAATAGGGACAAAAGTGCAGGTAGGATAAGTCAAAGAGTTTGCTTTTGTGGTGCAGTTTGGGACCTTGGTTTCGGAGACCCTATTCCCTTAATTCACCACAAAAATTCTTCAATTATTAGCAGTTAAGCATAGGAAGGTTCACTCACCTATTAGGGAAGCCAACTGCACAGCTGTCTGTATTGGGTAATATTTCCTTTATTTAGTTCATAGCCTGGTCTCTTATGAACTAGGACTGATGAATGATTGGTCAAACTATTTTGTTGGTACGAACGTCAGATGGTCGAGCACAAATGCATTCTTGGTAGCTGAAAATCAAACGATGGTCCCATCATTAATTCAACGTTACCAATCAACCTCAGAAGAGATTATTCAGGTGCTCTGGTCATTTTGTGTCATGCAAAGAAAATAAGAGCCATTTGTTTTGGACGCTTTTACCAAATTTTGTACGTGTAACATTTTTAGGTAGCAAGCGAATCTCCTCCAACGTCCAAAACAGTCTTGTTCTCTGTTTGATCAAATTGCACAGATGCTTCAAACTCAATTTACTCCGTCAATTGGTCTAATGGCAGCTTTTCAAGCATTGTGCGCATAGAAGTCCTAAGAAGTGAACTCCTTTATCCGAGCATCACAGGGTATACATTGAAAATAACTTATCTTTTTAAATTTAATCTTCCCGTATTTTCACAAGAAAAATTTTGGGGATTGCGACGGTCAGCTAAGGATGTTTTCTTTCTGACTCATTAATAAAGAAGTTTCGTGCCAGTAAAGCTGCTCCAACTGCTGGTTCCACCTACAAATGCAAAATTAGATGACAGAATAATCAAACTACTTTAAAAGCAAAGATGCATTGGATCAACTTGACCATTGACTTGAGAATAGATGAGTGAGTAGTAACCTGTGGACTAATTGGAGATGCCCCAGGGAAGAGCTCCTTTACACACTTCACAACTTCTTTTCCAATATCCCAACTCTTATTAGCTTCAAGGAGACCACCAACCATCACAAGAGGAAAATAACCATTTCCATCTGCAATAAGAAGTCAATTTGACCTAAAGAAGTTGAATAAGCAGGTAAAGATAAAGTATACGCGTTCTACACAAAAATTTGTTCAAGAGATTCATACTTACTTTTATTTAGATAAATCATGCCAGTAGTAGCAAACTATAATACCAGGAACAAATATCTATGTTGTCCACAATGGGTGACAAAACAAGCTTACACTATGCACATCATAAGCAAGATTTCAGATTAGTTTACCACCTTCACCACACAAGCCAAGCCTCTCGACAACAGCTTTCACACTTAGAGCCAATTCCTGGACAGCATCATCTAAGATCTTATTTGCCACCTGATCTGAGGCTTCTGCACAAGATACAACCTCTGGAACAAGGGCTGCAATGCGTGCCCAAGATGGATCTGCATATGTCCACCTAAAACCCAGTGATAAAATATCACTTCATCGAGTTACATGCACCACATCAGGAAACCACACATGGACCAATTGTTTTGCAGAGCTATTGCTTTTCAGAGCCATAGCATCCCACAGGTTTAGCAATATAATTCAATTCAAGTGCTTAACATCATAATAATCATGTAAGACACCTTAAGATCTTCTATCAAAGACCAAAAGTTAAATTGTTGAGGATTCGCAACACCAACACCTTCAAGTTCCCAAAGAGATTTATGTGCTTTTTCGCACGTAGAAGATGACTGTTTACCTCTTCTTTGCTTTTGTCATGGCAAAAGCTTTATTCATGGACAGTTCGATGTGCATGCTCCATAGATGATCTCAATCATGGAGAGAATTGACACCATACTGTTCACATTTTAAAATAATGCTTCGATATAGGGATTTTATACAGGGTCTTTAATGTCTTATCCTCTCAAGAATTGTTACTTTTTGTTTTTGGGCCTCACAATCACTTGGATTTCAAAAGAATGAAGTAAAAATAATCATCCAAAATGAGAGCAACTAAAATCTTTTCAGCTTGGTTCCATCAATTCAATTTTAGGACTAAGAGTCAAGAGTATGCTGATTTCACTTCTAGAAGAATTAATGTGCAAAAATGGAAGTACAGATAAGTCAAAGAGCAACAAGATTCCGTAAAAAGGATAGTAGAAAGCACTTTAGTGGGTGTGTATGTGTGTGTGTGTGAGTATATATGCATGTACAAGGAAAAATGAGCCCATACCCAATTACTTCATCAGGAGAAGAAAGACCAAGCACCTTAAGAATTTTGTTTGTAAGCATCGTCTGTGGACCACGACCATCATAAGCCCTTATAACTGCAGTCAACGCCCGAGCAGCAATGCCATAGCCACTGTAAATTATCGAAATTTAATTTCTCAATATGAAGTAAAAGGACTTGCGAATGGAATAGATGAACCAGGCAATACAAAAATAGTTGACAATACATGACAACTCTAAAAGTGCTACAAAAAATCAATGACAAATAAATGGATCATTCTGAAAGAAGTTTTCTTAGAAAGGTAACAGACAATTGTTCAACTATAATAGATAAATAACCTGAAAATGAAGCTCAAAATTTAGGACACTAAGGCATGAGGCAACTACCTCCCCCAATCTCCTAATACAGGCCCTACACCTGAGGCGCAAGCTTCTCTACCATCTTTCCCAATTCCATAGACGATGCAACCAGTACCAGCAATTAAAACACAACCATGAAGCTTGCCCATGGTTCCGCTTGCCAGAGCAGCAATAGCATCATTACGGACATATAACTTCACATGGCTGGGGAATATGTCCCTGGATAAACTTGAGCTAATTCAAAATCCAATTCTAAGGAATCCCTAACAAGAGGGTTCTTAAGGCTGCAAAATTGCAGTATTTAGACAGCAGCAAAGCATCCAAACTCTACCATGCCATTTTGGTGGAGAATACACAACAGAAAAAGCAGACATATTTATAGTTGAACAGTGCAGTAGTTATTGTTAAGTGGTATAGAGAAGTCCTAGACCTGAAATCAAACATTTTCTGTTCGCTGGTTTAGGTAGGGGCTATACAACATTATAAATTATATAATTGAACTTAATTTTCACTTTGATTAATTGTAACCTTACAGACAGATATATATTATTGTTCGTTTCCACTAGTCATATTGATCTTTCAGCATTACCAAGCTTCATGCCACCCATTATATCGGCTAAACCATATTCAATTGTTTGATATATATCTGAACACACCTTAGCCAACGCACAATCTTTTCTTCATCAGTTGGATGGTTAACACCAGATATACACAGGCAAACAGCACAGACAGCAGATAGTTTTGAACCAGATTTTGAAAGGGCTTCACTCATAACCTCCTCTAGTGTAATTCTAGCAGCTGTTTCTGTAGATACACAAAAAGACCAAATTGCACTTTCTAATCTCTCAATTTAGTGGATAGAAATAGGTGATTGCAAGCAGATATAGCAAATGACAGATAAAAACGTAAAACATAACTTTAAGTAACATCATCAAAAGTGTTTTCTATACACATATTTAGACAATAAATGATTTGTTTCAGTCCTTTGGAAATAAGATGACAAAAGTTTAATCTTTCTTTAAACCTATACTAAAAAGGGTGAAATCCATGAAAATTTAGAAGCAAAATGGTACACTAGAAACTGATCTCCTATTTCATAGAAAAGGAACAATGGTTATGGAAGGGAGAAGACAAAATGGCTGTACGTTGAACGGTGGTTCCAGCCACTAAAAAGCAACAAGAGCTAGGCTAGCACGAGAAAGAATATAAAAGAACCAAACTTTTGAAGGAGAAAATGTTCAGAGAACATTGATAAACAGAAGCACTCATGCGTTAGTAATACTGAATATTTTCTTAATTGTGGAAAGAAGTCTGGCGCATCTCTGTGAAGGTTTATGAAACTCGATGTTCTTCAAAGGTTAGTTCCGACCGAATGAATTTTCGTAATCATCATGGGCCTCAAAACCTGTTAAACATAAAAGCTAAACAACTGTCCCCAACCGAAGGATAAGCTGATCACAATTGCTCAATCTAAAAAAAATAAAAACTTCCAATTTTTACATCAGCCAGACAATATCAAAATGAGAAGAGAGATCTAGTTCAGTCAGGAACAAAAGAAAAATACCTCCTATGCTGTTGTGATTAGAGCAACCAGCAACTGCACGAGCTAGAATCCGAAGAGGCTTAGGAAGACTGTCTGAGACAGGGAAAAAAGGCATACACACACAAACTGTTGAAGTAGTACCCCCATCCAACCCCAAAACCACCCCATCATCAGTCCCATCTCCCTTTTCACAATTATATACAACTCCTACTCCTTTCTCTCCATTTATTTCCGCGGAATTCTCCATGGAGATCATTCTATGCTTGCCGTTATTAGAGTGTGACACTGGACAGTGAAAAAAAAAAAGAGGAACCGGAAAAGAACCCACAAAACTATAATCTTGACTCCTAAACGATGAGAAGAAGACAACAGAGTAAAGAAATTTGATCTTTGGATGGCAATTACCGACGGAGTGTTGGACCGGCGAAAGTCTACGGGCAGTTGGTCAAACAGTTACTTTTTGGTACGAGTAGAAGCCCTTCAATGTTTATTGATGTTTGATGCGGCAGACGTTAAGATTTGATCCAGCTAAGATATTAATATTTATTATTATTCAAAAATTTTAATATTAAAATTATATATTTTGACCTTAGAAAGAATCCAAATTTTCATTATAGTTTGTCAATAATATTTAAGAGATTTTGAACGTTTTGAGAAAATTTTAGTTTGGGTGTTTCTTTCTGTTTTATTTTCCTATTTTTATTGAGATTTTAATAAAAAAGTGAACAACATATTAAAACATATCTTGGTTGTTTTTGTTACAATATGCTATTTCTAAAAATAAAAAAATTACAATAAATTTGCAGAAATATAAATTAAATATTTTTTAACTTTTCACAACAGATTTTTGTTTTCTTTTCTACTTCTTCGTCTTGTAAACTTCCTCCATCATAGAAACTCTCATCTTTCTCTATTACGTCCCACACTCATATCTTCTCTCTCTCCTGCTTCTTTGTTCTTCTCTTCTCTCTTACGTCCCTAACTCATCTTTGGTCTCTTTCCTAACTTTTTGGTTTGCATTTCTGTATTTCTAATTTTTCGGTTTATGTTTCTGCATTTTTGGTTTTTTGGTTTGCATTTTTGATTTTTTAGTTTGAGTTTATGCATTTCTAGTTTTTTGGTTTCCATTCCTGCATTTTTTATTTTATAGCTTACGTTTCTGCATTTCCAAGTGTTCTTTTACATTTTTTGTTCATTGTTTTTCATAGATTGGATACAAAGTTCAATGGCCAATAAATCTCATTTAAACACGTGACGAGAAATCCAGTTAATTTCAAGGTTATAGCTTCTGCCATTGATTTCAAGTTAACAATGTTTCAATTGACAATTGAGTTTTTAAACATATTTTTATTTTTATTTTTTATTACAAATCTCAACCAAATAGTTTTTTTCAGTTTTTATATTTCAAATTTCAACCAAACAGCTTTTTGTTTTTTAATAAAAACAAAAATTAAAAATAGAAAGTAAAAATAAAAAACCACAATAGAAAAACAAAAGTAAAATTAACGTAAAACTAAAAATAGAAAGAAAAAGCCAAAAATCACAATAAAAAAACACAAAAGTAGAATCCTCGCAGAATTTGATGGATATGATGCCAATAAAAAAATCTTTTAGTCTAATTTATACAAGTTTTAAAATTTTAATAACTAATTAAATACCTTAAAAAATTTGATAATGAATAAAAAATATCAAAAAATTATGCTTTTAAACTTGTTATCCTTCAATATTTACCTAAATTATCTTTAAATATGGAACCATGTTAATCTACATAAGTAGCTAGTGTAGATCCAAATTTCCCCTTCGAACTAGAAGGAAAAAGGATTAGCCCTCTATGGATCTCAAAAGAATTCAGAGTTTTACCACCTTTCGTGTTCCAAAAACGATATATGCCTTCTTTAGCTGCTCACATGTCTATTTATGTGAAAAATTAAGTTTCTAGGACGATGTACAGTTTGATGCATGGTCGTGCCCCAACCGTGCATGTCCAAAAATTTCAAAATTATGCACGATCATGCAAGTGGAAACACGACCATGCATTTTATAGTCATGTTGAATTCTTCTTTGCATTATCTTTTCTCATCTTCACTCTAATCCATCACCTTCTTGTTTCATAGACAAATAAGTTTAAACATCAAGAGGATCGCTCAAAAAATGTGCTTTTAACTAATTTTAACTCTTATGCTTCCAACTTTTATCTAAAACCAAATATGAACTAAAATGAGTATCTTAAGCATTTCATAATATTAATCACTAAGTATTAAGGAGTGAATATATAAACAATCAAGCACATATCAATGAACCCACCTCGTGGACCCATATTGGTAGTGATTTTTATGTAACTTGGGATTCTCTATTGTTATGAAGAATATTGGCCTAAGATCGATTTATACTAAACTTGTGTTAGGCAAGACAATTTGCATTTTTAGGGTTTCATAAGAATAAAAGGATTTTGTAGAACTAAAGTAGGAAGGGGAGAGAGAGCATTCATAAAGGGTTGAAGTACAACCTCTTAACACAATAAAAAAGTAACTTTAGAGGTAAAGGAGGGGATTTCATCTAACATGCAACCAAATAACATCAAGTAATCAAGTTATATGAAAGTGGTTCCTTTTATCTTGTTTTTTTAATTAAATATTGTTGGTTTCTTTTACCTTATTATGATCTAAATTAGGATAGATCTATATTGGATGGACCCTAGAACAATTATTTTGGATTGATTTCTTTGATTTAATGAAAGAAAGAAACTATAAGTTCTCTATGATATTATGATTGAATTGAATATGTTAGAATTTTAATTCAATTTCATATTTTATATATTGGGATTCAGAAATCATATATAAGAATAACTTGTGGCATGAAATAAGATTTTCATGGAATTCTAGAAATAGGACTACATAAATCTTCTGTGTTAGATTTAAATCTACCAAGGGAATTCGTAGAATCAATTAATATTTTTTAGGGGTTTTAATTAGAAAGATATTTCAATCAATTAACTTAAGGATAGGGTTTGTATGTCTTGAGAAAGAATATGGTTGTAACTTTAAAATTTTTACTAGGCCAAGAAACTAGACTTAATCACTGAATCAAAATAAACTCACGAAATTGCTATATTTTTAAGTTAAAGAGTGATGAAATTGGTTTGCTTAAAAACAAACAAAGCTTAAGTGTAGGGATATTTGATATATATGATATGTACATATTAATATTATGTTACCTTATTTTACTTGGTTTTTTGTTTTCTTTTAGGTAATTATGGAAATTAAATATTGAGATGATATTATTTAATAATTGAAGGTGAATCTAAGCAAAAACATGAAGAAATTAGGAATTTTTGGAAGAACATGATCTGGTCCTCACTCGTGTGCTAGCCTGTGCCCTAAAGAATCAACTACAACAAGTGAATCGACCTAATCCATAGCCATTTCGAAGATCATTTTGCAAGTTTAAGAAAAAATAGTGTAATTCAAGACTGGACATAGCAATACCAAAGGTTATGTATTCATCTTCAAAGAAATAATGAGATCCATGAATTGGAGACACAATTATGCCAAAGGTTTCTGTTTAAAGAAGCACTAAGGTTTATGGTTCAGGCTATGGCCATGGGGTAGACTGATGGGAATGTTAATGGGTTGGGTCGAGCCTGGCCAACCCGGCCCATCTGATTTTTTCTAAAAAAGGTCAAAAACAACATTGTTATTGACAAAACGATGTTGTTTTTGAACTAATGGTCAGCTCACATGCCCGCTTAACCTCGACCTATGGCCTGGTCAGGCCGACCATTTTCGTTTTTGAACTAATGGTCAGCTCACATGCCCGCCTAACCTTGACCTATGGCCTGGTCAGGCCGACCATTTTTGACCCGCCGCCCACCCATATCCCAGTCAACCCAGGGCAAAATCGGCGCTGGCCGGGCTAAAAGTGACATTCTTATAAACTGAGGAATAGGCAAAGTGTAATATATTTAAGAGTATAAACCATAATTTTTATAGGACTTTAATCATCTTTTAGAGAAAACACATCTTATAAACATCTTTGTCTCTCTAAAAGCTAGTGTTAGCTATTAAAAGGCTTATCAACCCTTGGGCAATCAATTTTAAGTTTTTTTAACTAGACAATCAAGATCATCTTAGTAGATCAAGCTAGCAGTGAAATTCAGAAGTTTATCTATATTTACTTCTATTATGATTTATTCATTTTCTTCATTTAATTTCATTATTTTAAATATGCTTAATAACAAAATGTTCTTTTGTGTTTAAATAAGAAAACCTTTATTTTTATATAGAGTAATGTAATTTAATTTATGATATGACATATATTTTTATGAGCTATTTTTATTGGTATTAATACTAATTTATTCATATTGATGTCTACATATTATTTTAATTAACATGTAAATGACTCAAGAGAGCTTGCATATGAGCGACTCATGGCTTAGATAAAGGGGTTAAATGGGATTCTCGATGGAGACTTACATGATCTTCCTAGTATTAGGGTAAAACCTTTCATGGAATTTCACATAACTTAAATACATTCAAAGGGGTGTTTGCAAATATAGAGATACAAATTAACCAATTAGAGAGTAGATAGTTTAACTCGACATAATGCAGTTTCAATATCTACAAGTCATGTTAGTCTAGAGAATATATCCATTCTAGTTTAATTAAATCAGGAATAGATAATGCTACTAGGGGAAGTTCTCATCTTAACATAACTATTTGATTGCACTGTTTTTTTAATGATCATCTTATCATTTATTTCTTTAATTATTATGAGTTATTAGGTTAGTTTTGTTTTATGTTTCTTTATTTTAAAAAAGAAATCTATTTATTTATTAAGTTTGTTTAATAGTGTTAGGCTTTTATATCCACACCACTTCTTTGTGGGATCAATACCTTACTTACCATTATATTACTTAACAACGATAGGTACACTTACTCAGATAGTGAGTGATAGATTTATAATAGGAAAAGCTATAGTAGCATTGTAAATATAATCAACTAAACACTCAATAGTCATGTTTTCAAAACTAATTAAAATATCATTTAGACCTTCAATTCTCAAAATTCCAAATCAAATAAGCTCTTCTAATAATTAGGCCCTATGCTCAGTGCCTAAATGTAGTACATACCCAAACGTAAAATAAACCTAAAATCAATCCTTTTCTTTTTATTTTTACTTTATTAGGTATTAAAGGACTACATAATGCAAAAAAGGGGAATGCACTCAATAAGAAAAACCACTAAGATGCTAGATAAGATTTAAAGAAAATCCAGATCATAAGCCTATAAAACCTCAAAGTTTAAGTCAAGTCGAACTCATCAATTCCTATCCCTCCCTTCTAAATTAATCTAGAATCCATTTGAAGCCTTTAGTACTAGTCATAAAACATAACAACTTTTTTTTAGTCATTTTCTCCATTTTAAGCCCTAAGACTTAACTTTAAACATATCAAATTCATTTCAAGCCTCAAGATCCAATTTTAGGCTTGTCAATTTCATTTAAAGCCCTAAGGTCTAGGGCATTTTCTTCATTTTCGAAGCTTTAAGATCCACCTAGAGGCACTTTATTTTAATTTCAAGCCCTGAGAGACAACTTCAAGCATTTTATCATTTTTAATCCCTAAGAACTAGCTATAGGAGTATCAAATTTAATTTTAAGCCTTAAGACCTAGCTCTAGATATATCAGTCACTTCAAGCCCTAAGATATGATTCTAGGCATTTTTCTTCATTTCACAACCCTAAGACCTATATTTTTCCCATTTTTTAAGCCCTAATACATATCTCCATACGTTTAACTTTAAACTTGAGAACCATGATCCATTCTATGTATTTTATTTTTTCCCAAGGCTTAACATTCAATTTTATGCCTTTTTTTTATAAGTCTAAGATTTATGATCCATTCAAAATAATTTTTTATTTCAGATCTTAGATCCTTTCTAGATATTCTACTTTTATTTTCAAACCAGATAAAACAATGAACTCGTAGGAATACAAAAATTCATCTTTATTTTAATTATAAACCCTAGATATTAATTTATAGGTAAAATTGTGATTTCCTGGCATTCACCCTCATGATTTATTTTGAGTTCATTATTATGCTTTTAAATTTCCCTAAGTTTTTTAAGCTTCTTAAATTTGTAATTTTTTTTTGCCAACCCTAGGTAACTACTTAGGTAGGTAAAGTAAGGTGGTCTGATACCTTTTCTATTTAATAATTCAATCATCAAATTCAATTTTTTTATTTGGAACTTTCTTGTTACTTTCTTTCAGATTTTTCTTTATCTTTTTGTAGTTTACTAATTGTAAACATTTAACCACTCAACTATGTCAACATAATCATTGTCTAACATGAGAAGGAACTTTTTACAGTACGCTTCTAATTCAATTTTTAGAATACACTTCATAATCGATCCAAGGTTCTATACCAATTAAACTCAAATGCTAATACCATTGAATATTAATTTGATGTCCAGTTCCATTTTTGTTAAGGGTGTCCAAAAATATCAATGAAAAAATATTTGTTAAGTAAATTAAAAAAACGTAATACTTGAAAATAGTTAAGAGCTAACCCATAAGGATCCAAGCTTATTTAGATAGACAAAATATATCGAATTCTTACCTCGTACGTTAATACAGTGTTAAGGATTTCGTACCGTACCAACCGGTATCGGCCGGAAGGTACCATACTGGCCGAAAATCGGTACGAAATCCTTAACGTCGGTACCGGCAGCAAATACCGGCCGGTACTGGCGTTTACTGGTAGGTACTGGCCGGAACCATTAATTTCGGCCGATACCGTAAGTTCTGGAAATTGCAAGGACTAAATTGCAATTTCCAGAACTTTAACCTAATTTACTAACACCCCCCCCGGCGGCCGCCGCCCCCGACTCTCACATCTCACTCTGCTTCTCTCTTTGTCACTCTCCTCTCTCTCTAGCTCGTCGCCATCTTCTCACCACCGTCGTCTGCTCCTCGCCACCGCCGTCTGCTCCTCGTCCTCGCCATCGCACCTGCACCCGCAGTCTCCTCTCCTCGCCCTCATCGCCATCGCACCCACAGCCGGCAGTCACCCGACCAGCCACCTCACCATCCCGACAAAGACCCGATCTTGAGTGTGTGTTAGTGTTTCGAATTTTTTTCATTTTTCAATGAATTATGAATCTTTGATTGTGTTGGTGGGTTAGAAATGGATTTGTGTTGGTGACTTGGTGGGTTGTGCTTGTGTTGGAAATTTGGAATGATCGGTTGAAAGTTGCCATTTGTGTTGGTGGGTTACCGGTTGTGTTGAAAACTTGGAATGGTGGGTTGAAAATGAAATTATGGATTTGTGTAATTGTGTTGGTCCTCTGATGGATTGGAATTGGA
>JANZXR010000002.1:28934169-28954670 GCA_027575705.1 Erythroxylum echinodendron
ATTATTTGTTATTATGATTTTTAAAAATAGGGTTGATGTAAACTTGTAAACAGGAAACTGTACAGTATATAACTGTACAATATATCAGTGGACTATTTTTCAAATTTTAAAAATTTCAGGGACTATTTCATAAATATAAAAAATTGCCCCAAACGATACCCGGTATTGACCAGTATCAGTACAATACTGTTCTAAAACTCAATCCGATACCGAATCCGGTACGGTATTCGCAACATTGGGTTAATATCAAGTAACATTAATTATAAATAATTTCAAAAAGAAAATGACCAAGAGCTCGAGGTAATCATTTGTATATTGATCATAGTGGCGATATTGACTTAATCTATCTATATATATATAGATAGACTAAGGGAGAGAAAGCATGACATGTGTAATTAGGGAGAAACATAGATTGATCTTTGATATTAGTATATGAATATTATAAGAATTGTGCTTTGATTTTAATATCTTGATGAGAATTGTTCTCATGTAATAAAATTCTCAAAATGGTAGAAAGACATGTTATACATTAACCCTTTTCATTTGACTTTATCCTTTTTAATATTGACAAAAGAGGGAGGAGAATTACTGAAATGAAAGTTGACTTTTCATATGAAATAATGTATAAATTAAAGAATAGAATGTATTACATATTATTTTAAGATAAGGAAACTTATTTAATATTATTTATTTTTCTCACTATTAACAAATAGTAGGTTGAAGCTCCATCTACAAATGGATAATACATCAGCCTTAATTTTTGAAAAAAAACTAAATTTCATATTTTATTAAACTAAGTATTGTCCTAACGATAACAAAATATTTTGTTATTAGTAGATTTACTTTTAATGACGTAATTATTTTATTAACATATAATCAAGTTAAATACGTGAGAGATTAATTTCACTAGAAATTATTAATTATTAATGTAGTTAAAAGAAATACTTATTTACACGTACTTCCGATTAAGGCAAAGATCTGTCTGAACAGAAAAGAAAGACATAGAACATGAGATGGCGGGGACCATAGAATTAGTGGATGAGTTCTTGTGATCAATTGTGATTTACTAACTGCCACGCACTGTGCGCAAGCGGACTTGGGAGAAGATGGGTGCTGACTATGATGGTTCATAATGGAAGACAAATAATAGCTACGTGTGATGCCTATTTGGTTGGAGCCTCGGTTCCATTGACCCCACCTCATCACACGCTATCATAAACACCATTGTCAACTTCCTCTAGTGAGTTATTGCTGTGCTTGAATTTGGATACTGAACTGAAGTGACTCCGAAAAAACAAAAAATGGGAGAGATCAAATGTGCATGTCCATGTACACATACGACTCTATCAAGAAGAGAAACCTGGTCAAAGGGGAAGAAGTGGGTCATAGGAAATCTTACGTGGCACAAACCCCTAGAAATAGTATTTGGATTTTGTTGTAAATCCAAAAATGCGAAAATGGTATTAAATTAGATTTGATAAATCATTTGACGTCCACTATGCAAATACGAGATTCCATGTCTTTTTGGGGGGTAAGTCCCTAATTTATGTTGCTAAAATGGTGTTTAAGCCCATAAAAGACCTCACATTTTCCCGCTATCTTTTGCTCATGAGCTGACACTAAAAGCATGAAAAGAACAAAAGATTAAAACTTTTTTAAAACGCTTTTAACCATTCAATGCAAAAGCTTAAGATAAACCTGTTCACCTTGCCAAGTGAGCTACATTGACGAGAGCTTACGACAAAGCAATGTTCTAGTTAGGTTTTGTTATGGCCGCTTAACAGTTTAACCAGCTGTATGCTCGGTTACAACTCGTTTTTATGGCCAAAATACTTTTGTTCCCTTCTCTCTTCATTACATGCTCTTTATACAATGGCCCATTTTTTGTTCTTCATTGGTTTGTTCTGTATTAATGTAAACTGTTTAAGGTAAGCTAAAACCCATGTCTAGTTAATTGTGAACCCTCCACTCCACTTAAGGAAGAAGGCCTTTTCATTTTCCTTTTTAGTCTTTCTTGGTCCTCTCTTTACTTTCTTCTCTTCATCTTTGGCTCTTTGCCCTTTTTGGCTTCAAAGTTTGAGTCTTTTTGTAGGAGAGAGGTACTAAGAATCTGTATTGTTGATGAAAGTTGAGATCTTGATGTGAAGTCCAGCAGGCTTCTCTGCTTGAATGTCAAAACTTGTTCAATTTGTTCGTGGTTCATGTCTTCCATTTAATTCTTTGACACCACTGTAAACATAAGTTTCCTTTGTTAAATCCCATTGTTTGTTGCTGGAAGAAGAATCAATCCCGTTAAGCTCTTCTACAAACTTTGTCCTATTGCCAGGTAAAATCTTGAAATATAGAGCTCTTTTGAAGATTTCGGTTAAAATATGAGATTTTGGTTCTAATTTTAGGAGCTCTAAAGGGATAAATGATCTTCTTCTTGATAATAAAGGCCTTCCATGCACTCTTTTTTGTTGAGACTCAAGTTTCTTGTGGTTCTGTGTTGATTCTTTCTTGTTAAACATTTGATGGTCTGAAATTTAGATCTGCCTGCTAAATATAGAAACTTTTCTTTATTTTTTCACTCAGTTATGTATTAAACATTGGCGGATCATTGGTAGGAGGAATATGAAGCTATTTAGGCTTTTAATATTATCCTTGTTTTGTCTCCGCGCACTGGGCCAGCTCCCTTCTCAAGAAATCTTGTCATTACTTGAATTTAAGAAAGGTATCAAGCATGATCCTACAGGTTATGTCCTTGAATCATGGAATGAGGAGTCTATTGATTTCAATGGTTGTCCTGCTTCTTGGAATGGTATAGTGTGCAATGGTGGAAATGTTGCTGGTGTTGTCCTCGATAGCCTGGGGCTCTCTGCTGATGTAGACTTGAGTGTGTTTGCTAGCCTTACAAAACTTGTGAAACTCTCCATGTCGAACAACTGTATATCGGGTAAAATTCCTGAAAATATTGGTGACTTCAAAAGCCTTGAGTTCTTGGACTTGTCCAACAATCTCTTTTATTTTGTGATACCTGCGGGGATTGGTAGAGTACAGAGTCTAAGGAACCTCTCATTCGTTGAGAATAATTTCTTGGGTTCAATTCCTGACTCAATTTCGGAGCTTTTATCCATCCAGTTCTTGGACTTCAACTGCAACTCCCTTTCTGGCCCACTTCCAGCATCATGGACAAGGCTGAATAACGTTCTGTATCTGAACCTATCTTTAAATGGATTTACTAGTAAGATACCTAGGGGTTTTAAACTGCTTTTAGGTCTACAGGTACTCGATTTGCATGGGAATATGTTCAACGATAATCTAGATGGGGAGTTTTTTCTCCTAACTAATGCCAGCCATGTTGACTTCAGTTCAAATTTGCTTGCAAGCTATAGTTTGCCTACAGTACTGCCTGGTATTTCTGATAGTGTTAAGCACTTGAATCTTAGCCACAACCAGCTTACTAGATCACTTATAAGGGGAGGTGAGCTTTGCTTGTTTGCAAACTTGAAGGTGTTGGGTTTGAGCCACAATCATCTTTCTGGAGAGTTGCCAGGATTTGATTACGCTTATGAGCTTGAGGTCCTTAGGCTCAGTAATAACAGGTTCTCAGGCTTTATTCCCAACGACCTATTAAAAGGAGATTCTCTTCTTTTAACTGAACTGGACTTGAGTGCCAATAATCTCTCAGGTACCACTTTAGTGTTTGATATAGCTTTAATCATTAGGGTTAAAGACTTGGACCTCCCCAGGGTTTGCACTTTCCCAAAATGTAAAAGGGAGGTCCAAGTCCTTTATCTTAATATTTAAAACAATGTAGTTGTTTTGAATTTATGCTCGTTAGTGAGTCATTTAGTTGTTTGTAGAATGTAAATTGGTTTATCATACTTCTTTACACAATAACACCCTTTTTCAGGGCCTATAAGTATGCTCCTGTCAACAACTTTACGCGTCCTCAACCTTTCTTCAAATGCCCTCATTGGTGAACTTCCCTTGCTTGCCAGAAGCTGTGCTGTGCTTGATCTATCAAACAACCAATTTGAAGGAAATCTAACCAGCATTTCTAAGTGGGAAAACATTGAGTATCTTGATCTTAGCCAGAACCGTTTGACGGGGTCGATTCCTGACGTATCACCCCAACTTTTGCGTCTGAATCATTTCAACCTCTCTCATAATTCTCTCAGTAGCTTTCTGCCTAAAGTTATTACTTGGTATCCAAAGCTTAGAGTCCTAGATCTCAGTTTCAACCAAATATTTGGTCTTCTTCTGGCTGATTTACTAGCTTTACCTACTTTGGAAGAACTCTACCTTGAGAATAATTTACTTTAAGGTGCTATTGAATTTTCTCCCCCTTCAAACACTAAATCGAATCTTCAAATTCTTGATCTTTCACATAATCAGCTAAATGGCTATTTTCCTGATGAATTTGGATCATTGATTGGACTTCAAATGCTAAATCTTGCATGGAATAATATGTCTGGTTCCCTGCCAACTTCCATGGTTGACATGAGCTCCATAACCTTGTTAGATTTATCCAAAAATCATTTCACAGGTCCTTTACCAAGCAATTTATCCAACACCCTTTCAAACTTCAATGTTTCTTATAATGATCTCTCAAGAGTTGTACCAGAAAATTTGAGAAGGTTTCCTAGCACTTCTTTCTACCCTGGAAACAGTGGTTTAAGTCTTCGAGGTGGTCCTCCTAGATCGAGCAGGTTTCCAGCTCAAAAGCATAGAAGGAAACCTATCCATACCATTGTGAAGGTGGTGATAATAGTTTCTTGTGTGATTGCAGTCATTGTTCTTATCATGCTTGCTATCTTCATACACTACGTTTGCTTGTCCTATCTCCTCCTGATCCTTTGACAAGTAAAGCTATCCGCAGGCATAGTCCTACAGATCCTTCCAGTGCCAGTGGAACAGGCAGTGGAGGTGCCTTGATGCTCTCGGCAGAGGATCTTGTTGCATCAAGGAAAGGATCATCATCTGTGGTAATCAGTCCTCATGAGAAAATGGCTGCAGTAACTAGCTTCTCACTATCAAAGAACAGCCATTTATCGTGGTCCCCAGAATCTGGGGATTCATTTGCTGCTAAAACCCTTGCCACACTGGATGTGAGGTCACCAGATCGACTGGTGGGTGAGCTGCATTTTCTTGATGATACAATCACATTGACACCTCAGGAGCTGTCAAGGGCTCCAGCTGAAGTGCTAGGGAGGAGCAGTCATGGAACCTCTTATAGGGCAACACTGGATAATGGGCTGTTCATGACTGTTAAATGGTTAAGGGAGGGGGTTGCCAAACCGAAAAAAGAATTTGGTAAAGAGGCTAAAAAATTTCCAAATATCAGGCATCCAAATGTGGTGGGGTTGAGAGGATATTACTGGGGGCCCACACAACATAAGAAGCTAATTATTTCAGATTATATCTCACCTGGAAACTTGGCAAGCTTTCTCTATGGTAAGTTCTCGACCTTTTATTTGTCTGTCCCAATCATCTTCTTGTTATGTATTTATGTGAAATAAGATTATTGCAAACCAATGCATTTTATACCATATTCAATTTCACTTCTTAGGAATGATAAATTTATAGATCGATCGGGAAGAAGAGGCCCACCATTAACCTGGCCTCAGAGGTTGAAAATAGCAGTTGACATTGCACGTGGCTTGAACTATCTCCATTTCGACCGCGCTATTCCACATGGTAATCTTAAAGCAACAAATGTGTTGCTGGATGGGCCAGAACTGAATGCACGAGTTGCAGACTACTGCCTCTATAGACTCATGACTCAGGCTGGCACTATAGAGCAGATACTTGATGCTGAGGTTTTGGGCTACCGGGCACCAGAATTGGCAGCCTCCAAGAAACCACTACCCTCATTTAAGGCAGACGTTTATGCGTTTGGAGTGCTTTTACTGGAACTTCTAACTGGCAGATGTGCAGGTGATGTGATTTCTGGGCAAGATGGAAGGGTTGACTTGACAGACTGGATCTGGTTGAGGGTTGCAGAAGGCCGTGGTTCAGAATGCCTTGATCCTGCACTAAATCCTAAAATGGGTAATCTAGCAGTTGAAAAGGGAATGAAGGATGTCCTTGGAATAGCTCTAAGATGTATAAGGTCTGTGTCGGCGAGACCAGGCATTAAGACCATATACGAAGATCTTTCATCCATATAAATTTCTGTTTCTATAGAACTCGAATATGATTAGGTTGGAATTGTAAGTTTTATGGGGTTTTAATATCTCGTTGGCCTCACTTCCGTTGGATTTTTGTTAAGAGGGGATTATGGTTAGAGGTGTTAGCTGATTTACTAACTATTGCTTGTAAAGATCGAGGACAACATGAAGAATGGATGGGAAATTGTTATTTAACAGATGGTTGCCTCAATTTTTCTTATTTTTGGTGAAAATGTCGTATCAGGCAGGTTGGTTTTTAAGTATTAATTTGTCCAGAACAAGCCAAGGTCTTGACTGATTCACATGCGCGAAGGCCGAAGTTCATGATTTTATAGCATTTGGGAACAAATATGGACAGCATATTTGTTCTTTTCCATTAGAAGCCCAATAGTCTATTCCTTGATGACCCACTTCGAAATCAAAGCGTCTTTACCCCCTGTTCCTTTTCACGGCAATGAAACTAGACAATCAACATTCGATTCTCTAGCACTAATAACTTCATACGGTGTGATTTCGGTTTCTTGTTAATATGTTGTGATTTGATCACAAGTGGTGGAGTTTGTTTTCGGCTTCAAGAAATTTAAAATGGAACAAGATTTACGTTCCCAATAGGCAATTGCAAGTTACACAAAGCTACATTAATCAATGGTCAATATTACGTTGAGAAAAATGATACTAATGTCGCTGTTCATATATACAAATTTCAGCTTTCTTGCCATCCAAGTTCTTGAGCTCATTTCCCCCTAGAATTGTAAGCCTTTGCTCCTCGAGGAGTCCTGCCTCAGCTCTCTAGCTGGTTTCTTCACAAGTTCCAGTTTGTGCATTGCAATTTTGTTTACCTTTCTTAAAATTTTAACTAGTTCTTCGACTAGTTGAATTGAAAGTGTTAAATTGAAGGATTTCAATGGCCAGCAGATTATATAATTAAATTTCATTATGATGATGGTTAAGTAGAGTTAGGGGATAGGCTAGTTGATACTCTAGTTGAAGGTATATCATTGACTAGCCTCTTATATTTAAAACTTAATAGTTTTAATGCTATTTTGTGTGTTTAGCAACCATTTGAAGGGTTGTTAGCTATAAATACATAGCCTTTTGGTTGTTGGATATCTTTACAACATTTTATTGATAGAAGGGTATATTTAAAAGAGCCCTTCTGCATCAAATGTTTATGAAGTTCATTGTGATTTGAGAATAAGCTCTAGAATATTAAAATGAGAAAGGTTTATTTGTATTATATTCGTTGGATGGGGTTATTCTTAGTATAAATTGGGTTATACTCCTCTTCCGTATTAAGGAAGATATGTAAAAGGATTCCTATTTATGTAGAGGAATGAAAGAGCTTGTAAGAAAGTTTATCTTCACTTAGTTGAAAGAAGAACTTAGTGGAATTTCAAGTAAGACTTAAGTAGATGTAGGTAAAGTTTATTTTTTAAACCATTAAAAAATCAATTTGGAATGGTATTGGTAAAATCATTATATCATGTTTAATAATGCCACAATGGGCACTCTCTACCCTTTATGCCTGTACTATCTTTCTTCCTCTCTTACGGTTCTATCAACATATATGCGATAGGGAAAATGAAGGTTCCCTTTTATGGACTTTCTTTAAGTGATACCAACTTTTAATGAGATGGAAGACCAACTCTCACAAATCACTAAGGATTACATGTTATGAGAGACTCCATTAGACAAGCAAACCACTTGATGCTTCTTTGTTATCTTATAGCACCTTACATGATGGATCCATCTAGTCTAAATATCATGTGTATTTCTAACATACCTCAATTCAATGGCCAAGATACAAGGACATTTTCCTTAAAGGCCTTTGGCACTTTCTTAAGGACTTAAATCGTTTTCTTAAATATGCACTGACAATTATTTGTACGTCTACTAGATCTTACCTAGGGGAATTCATTCCTAAAGAACTTCAAATGCCAAACTTTGACATTTTAGATAACCTTATAAACTTTGGCCTAGGAATTGTTGGACCATATCAAACCCAAACTTCCTTCTTTTAGGATGCCCAAGATTCAGATGATGATATTCTCGTAATTGGTGAAGAGGAACTAAATAATTTTTTAAAAAATTAAACACAAAGAAAGCGAGTCATAGTAAAAGGTGAAAAAGAACCGATGATGATAGTGATAGCAAGAGTGGAAGAGTTTTCCCATTAAATTTGCAATCATCGCAAGAATTTATATGACAAAGATGATGAATATGATTATTCTTATTATTATTATTATGGATCCCACTGTTTAAAATTGTTTTTTTTTTTATTTAGTTGTCTTTTATAATGTAACTTTATTCTTATGATGTGACATTGTTCTTACGAAATATAATGTTGTTTTTATCCATTTAGGATGTAATGTAAGCTTATTCTTATCTAAAGCTAATTTTCTTTTGTAAACCTCCTTGCCTATAAAAGCAAGAGATCTTTTCCATTGTATTCAAGAAACATTTCTATTCTATTCAATAAAAGTTATGTGTTTTTATATGACTTCACACTAAAATCTCTCTCCCTTAAATGCTCGAGTCTTCAATAGATTTTACTTCTGTCACAAAAAGATATTAACATGCTCAACACTTTCTTTTATATAAGAATCTTATGTATCAAAAAGTATCAAACATGTGATCCTATTTAAGTTTTAAGTTATACAAGGAAGATTGTTCAGCATAGGTCCCTAAGAGGCATGTCTTGAGAGTTAAATCCTATCAAGAATAAAAGGCTTATGTTTTGACTAGCATATATGAGATCTTAAGCTACAATCATCTTTGTCCATTTTAGAGCTCTTATAAAGGTCTGCTCGATCATAGTGCCGATGATTTTTTGTTATCCCCATAACCTTAGACCTAGTGTTCTTGAGTGGCTCCTGAGTTTCCTTCTAAACTCTCTTGTTATGGTTAAATCAGGGTTACACACATCTCTAGGTAGATGGTCCCTATCAAAATATTCATCCATCCAATATTCATAGTCTAAATCACATAGATCTATATCTCAAATAAAATGTTCGTTAACATGACTGACATACACATTTTGTCCAATGGGGTGGACAAAGTGGATTCGAGGACTACTAATGCCTTCTTTACAAGAAAATGCTGGAATAATCATCATTATTGATTCAAAGGAAGCTTTGAATGATTCTGGGTTTTCTTCCCTGGACTTGCTAAAATTAGACTTTACTTTTACTATTCCATCTGTTAAACTTCTCAATAGTTGATTATTTCTTTGGATCACTAATCAATCTCTCTTTATTTATTGATATTTTATACAGATTGTGTTGTAAAGTATTATGCAAAATAATCAATTACCTAGTAATCTATTTCAGAACTACTGACAAGATTGTTATTATTTTAAAAATTTTTAATATTACACATTTTTTATTTAATAATTTAAAATAATCATGATAAGTTTTGCGGCGAGTGAAACTATCAACTCATCATTCTGCTGGGGCCTGGACTAATTTAAAGGTGCAAGTATGGGGAAGGGGAATAACTGCAGAAGATAAAGACAAGAACTTTGGGGAAAGACAAATGCCGTGCCAAAGGCATCTATGCGTGCTTCTTAGTTGGTGTTTCTATCTGACAAAGATTTGCTCTAAGTGGGAAAAACCTAATCAGAAAGTGTTCAAGAGATTGACCGATGGCAAGAGCTTTATTTCCCCTTTTCAAATCCAAATCTTCCTTACTCCATTATGCTTCTGCGCTTAGATTTTCTACTTCACAAGTATCATCTCACCCTCAGTTTGAGGTTACCACTTCCTCTTTTTTTTTTTTTCAATTAGTGAACGTTTGGTCTCTTATTTGCCATGATAGAGATTAAGCCATTCCTTTAAGTACCCATTAATTGGAATTTTTGGTGGAGAAACTGATCAGGTGATCAACCAGAAAGTCAAATCATTAATGTTCACATTGGCTTTTCTATTTGAATTGAGATGAGCGTTGTTCGAGTATCGGGTGGAGTGTACCTATTTTCTTGCAGCAATGTCGATTAATTTAAGTTTGTTACTTCCGTCTCCAAATGGATTTTCAATTGATTGTTTGTCATTATTGCTAGTTACTGTCCTCTCACCAGGAAGGCTTTAGTTTAGTAGAATCCTAAGACTTTCTGATATTTAGTTCCTCTGGAGCAGATTGAAGAATAGGAGCTTTTAAAAATGGCCAAATTGCTAATATACTTGGAAAACTATATTCTGTGTTCTGTCTTGTAAAGTAGGAGCTTTTAAAAACTATATTCTGTGTTCTGATATTTAGTTTCTCTGGAACAGATTGAAAAGTAGGAGCTTTTAAAAATGGCCAAATTGTTTATTCTGTCTTGTAAAGATATGCTGTCGTTAAACTTGATGTTGTACTAGTAACTCCTGAGGTTTCCTTAGTCAAACTCCCCCAATTTGTCATTTCCTCGCTAATTCTTTTAGTTTCACGGGAGGGGAGGGGAGGGGAGGGGAGGAGAAATGAGGGTTGAACATCTGACTACCACTAGCTCTGTGGGCACTTGGCTTTTTGGTACTACTTATGGCCATTCTGAAGTTAACAGGATCATCATAGTGTGAAGTTAACGTATGACAAAGTTGGCAAGAGTTGTATTTTTGAGTTATGACTGTTTTCATGTCGTTTTAATTTGTAGAATCCTAAGACTTGAACATTAGATTAAACGAAATCAATGATGTTTGACTGCTATGAACACACTTTTGAGTCCTCATTATGGATTTTTGGTAGCTTATGTGTCTGCGCTTGATGCAATTTGCAGTTCATTCCTGCAAATTTCATACTAAATAGTGATTTGATATGTTACAGAGTGTTGGATTCATTGGGCTTGGAAATATGGGATCCAGAATGGCTAGAAACCTTATTAAAGCTGGATTTAGAGTTACTGTTCATGACATGTAAGGCTTGGGTATTTTTGCATTTTTTGTATTTTGGTTCCTAAAAGTTTTTATCACATCCTTTGTATAAATATAAAATTGAGTGTCTTAGTCCTATGTGGTTTCATTATGGATTTAAACATATGGAGAGAGAGAAGATTTCTTAGAGTTGTTAAATGAAACTCTATCTTTTTGTAGTTTCAGTTGTATAATTTTATTTACGGAGAATGCAGAATGCAAATCCATACTTGGAATCAAATAGTTAAATTTGGTTTTAATTCAGAAACTCTTATGCCGTCAACATGTTTCTGGAAATGGGAATCGCAACAAAAGAAACACCATTTGAAGTTGCTGAAGCAAGTGATGTTGTAATTACAATGTTGCCTTCATCATCTCATGTGAGTATTATGTGCCAATTTCACCTTCTTTTCTATGTTAAGGATCTAGACAGTTTCTTGAGTTGTTCTCTCTGTTAGTCTTCAAAATTATCCTAACTTTGGAAAGGTATTGCTTAATTCCTCCACTTTATAACAATGAATTCTTTAATGTGTAACAATGAATGTTCTCTCTTTAAGTACGGAGAACTAATACTTTTACCAAACAAGGAATCTAATTGGTGTTCACATATTCTGAAAACTGTTTACAAGCCATTTACGAGAAGCTGTTGATATTTCTAGCAGTCTAAATTGTTGGACATCTATAGCATTTTATGCTCTAGACTCCTCTCTTAATGTCACTTCTTTCTCATATTGTAAATGGAAAAGGTTAACGAAAGGTAAAATATTCTTATGACTTGTTCTAGTGCAGATCTTAAACTTAAACTGTATTTTCAAGAGGATTTGAATGCTTTAGAAGTTTAGCATTTCATTTCAGAAGTTTTCTTGTAAGGCTTCCTATTTAATTTTGATTTTTTTCCACTGAACTTATCTAGCTAACTACATAGGTATTGGATGTCTACACTGGACCAAATGGCTTGCTTCATGGTGGAAATTTTCTGAGGCCACTTTTGTTAGTAGACTCATCTACTATTGATCCCCAAACATCAAGAAAGCTTTCTTTAGCTGTATCTAATTGTGTTCTAAAAGAAAAGAAAGGTACCTCTTTGAGATTAAAAGTTCTGATGTTTGTGTTATCGAGTAGAGTTCTTAGCTTTATATCAAACATGTTTACTCAGCATTTTATGTGGTTTACCCATTAATGCATCAGTGTTTGGCTGATCTTTAATTCCTTCTGAAATTCTTTATGTTTACCAAGTGTATCTTTAGTTTATGAAGTCGTGAAATACTTAAAAAGCATCATCCAGTAAAGAGGAACATTCGTTTGCTACTTCTGTTTACACATCAGCACCTTATCAGCATGATTATCAGTTGTTTATTCACTAAATTTTTGTTATTGTTCTTTTTACTGGATTTCTGGATTCTTCGTTGCGATACAAATGAACCCTGCTTTCCTGTTTCTTTATTCAGGATGTTAAATGTTATTTTCTCTTTACCATTAAATTGACAGAGATCTGCTAAAATAAATGTAGACAGAAGCAAATTATTAAGGGGCTTCATATTCATCTCAAATCAAGTTTGCGATACCTTAGTTATTGTGTAATAGAAGAACTTGGTGGCAAGTTGTAATCCATTGCTTTTCTCCTTTTTTTTATTCGATGGGAAATGTTAAGTGTGTTTTTTCTCATATATGACATTCCAAGTGACGATATAGTAATATATGAAAGCCTCCATGTGTTCACGCGTCTGAATTTTGTTGCTCGAAAGTTTAGTGTTTCCTTTCTCACAGATTATTGGAAGGAACCTGCCATGTTGGATGCTCCCGTATCTGGAGGGGTTCTTGCTGCAGAAGCCGGTACTCTGAGTTTCATGGTATTTTTTCCCCTTTCACCTCTTTCTAAATTGAACTGAACTCTTTGCTGCCCATATAAACGGTTTTTACTGAAGGCATCTTATTACCACATGGCTTGGGCATGATATCCATGGATAACCATCTACATCTGCTGTCCATCTAATGCATATTTGAAGAATGTTTAATGTAGTAAACGTGGACAATCTATTAAGTAACATTTTTCTTTTAATAACTGAGTTCATAAAAGTAGATGGTATGTCATCCAGGTTGGTGGTTCTGAGGATGCCTATCTGGCTGCCAAACCCTTGCTTCTCTCAATGGGCAAACGCGCAGTTTATTGTGGTGGAGCAGGAACAGGTTCAGTAAGTTCTCACAAACTCCGTGAAATAGAATGACATATTTTCCATCTATCAACTACTTCACTTATTAAGTTGTGTGCCCTTATTTTATTGTTAAAAATTAGTTCGTAGTTTTGTTAATTGCTAAAAGCCTGACTTAATGTATGCTAATACAGCAGATAATGTTTTTATTCATCCATTAGGCAGCAAAAATTTGCAACAATTTGGCAATGGCTGTGAGCATGGCTGCAGTTTCAGAGGCTCTTACCCTTGGCCAATCTCTTGGAATTGATGCCAGTACCCTAACAAGTGTTTTTAACTCTTCAAGTGCTCGGTGTTGGAGTAGGTATGTATTTTTCAATCTCATATGCTATTAATTCTCACTTAATTAACTTACGGAGTATCACCCTTTTGAATTTGAAATTTAATTCAAACTAGTCCAGAATAAGAACTGCTACGTTTTACTAAGAACTGAAATGAGGCCGTGCTAGAAAATAGAAGAAAAGTGATAAACCGTTTTTTCAATTCAAGCTGGTCTAGAAACCTTTAAATGAGGACAGACAAAAAAGTCTTTTCCATTGGCATTTTATATCATCAGATAGTGGTTTGTGGTGTTATGGGAAACAAGTTGATGCTCTGATATGAGTTTTTCCATTGTTGATATAGTCATGTTTTGGTGATTTTTCTCTTGAAACTGTTTATTGAGTGTTACCAAAATGGCAGTGATACATACAATCCAGTGCCTGGAGTGATGGAAGGTGTGCCTGCTTCAAGGAATTATGAATGTGGATTTACATCTAAGCTCATGGTTTGTAATTCAACCCAACTTTTGCAGTAACAAAATGTTGCTTGAGGAAATTTCTTTTCTTTGGTTCTCTATTTCACGTAGTTTTGTGCATAATCCCGATATAAATCAAGAATGTCATTTCTGTTATGTGATTTTTTTGAACAACCACATCTTTTGTTAATCATCCAAGTTTACTGAACAGTTCTTGTAGTTGTTTACCAGTCCTATCTCTTTTGTTCCTCCGTTTTTCATTTTTCATATATGGGCCTGACCATGACCACGGTTGAATATGCACTTTCTTTGATTCAGGCTAAAGACTTGAACCTTGCTGTAGCATCAGCAAAAGAGGTCGGTATAAGATGTCCTCTGACATCCCAAGCCCAAGAGATGTAAGTTTTCTGTTGCGTTGATTACATGCCCCTCAGGCAAGTCGGTCCTCTGACATCCAAGTTCTCTTAATGTCAATCATCCTAAAATAAGTAGACCTTGAATTTGACTTATGTCATAAGAAGATAACTTGGAAAATATTCATCTTTGATGATTGCTAGACTCAAGACCGTAGACAAACTTGGAAATATTTTACTGCAATGTAAGACCACCCAGTAATGATCTGAAATGATTGTTGCAGTTACACAGAACTCTGCAAGGATGGTCATGAAGCCAAGGACTTCTCCTGTGTTTTCCGCCATTACTACTCCGGAAAGGACGAGCTTTAGCTTGAAATCAATGAAACTGTATACAACACGTAGGAGCGGATGCAAGAACCCCGAGGACTTTTTATTTTAAATCCGAATATATCCTCTCCTTCGAGTCGGACAGTAAACTGGGTGTTAACTCTAAGACCTTCGTCAGCTACGAGATCACATTTACTGGGATCTAGATGTTCTATGCGCTGTTGATGATAATAGAGATAGGTGAGTTAAATGCCAAAAGTTTATCTCCTATTGCCTCAATAAGTTAATGTGATGTGTTTAAGAATTAAGATGCCTCGTGAGATAAATACTCTTCACCACACTCTCATGAACAAGTTTTGAACTTGCCATATTATCTATGTTTTTAAAATTTGAACTCGCCAAACCTGAAAAAGAAAGGATGAAAGTGAAGAATGAGTTGAAAGATTTATCACAAACCAAAAGCAGTCAAGCAACATTATTTAATAATTATTGTGATAATGGAAGTTTTGAGGATGTCCTGGAGATTTATAGAGACACCCTCAGTGGAAGTACTGAGGTATATTTGTAATCTTATTTATTATTTAGATTCATTGTAAGAAAAAGATAGATAGTTGAATTATGTTAAATCAACTTGTTGAAGTTAATTCAACTATTGCTCGAACGTTTATCAGAGCCATATGCCCTAAATTTTTTCTCCAACACTTGAGTCAACACACCTTTTATTCAACGACACCACTCCAGCTTAAACTACTCCAAAAACTTCACAAAACACAGTCACAAACCACAATCCCAGCTTATCCAGACAGCATAAGCAACTCAACTACTACAACAACACAAGCTCTACCCAACATGGACCATGGCAGAATCAAATCCTCTAGTACTACCATCAATCAAATTACAAATTTTATTACAACACCCCTGGATTCATAATTATCTTGTCTGGAAAAATCAGGTGCAAGTAGAGTTGATTGCGTCTGATCTTTACAGGTATGTTGGTGGCTCGCTCTCACTACCTACAACAACAAATTCTTGTGTTGGAAATTCAGTAGTGGAGTAATCCCACATCGAAAAGAGACATAAGGATGAAGTGAGTTATATACAACGATAGGATTTATAACCTATTGCCTTAAGGTTTTGAGTTAAGATATGATGTCTTAGTTGAATATGAACTCATTTGAATTCGATCCAATTTCTCCCTGGGCCCTCTCAGAACTCATCATTGGTATCAGAGTTAGGCTGATGAATAGAGATTCATAGATTTGTTCAAATGAGTGAGTGATTCATATAGTGACTCAAGTTGTTTTCTATGAGCTATGGGTTGAGGGAGAACTAGTCCGATGCGGATGGATCAACTTGTGAAGGGTAGATGTTGGAAATTCACAAGTTCAGCAATCCCACGTTATGTGTTAATTGTATATGGGCTTATTTGGATCTGGTCCAATTTCTCCCTAGACCCCCTCATAAGTTTTCATTGGTATCAGAGCAACTCTTGAGAGGAATTAAGCAAGAGTACTAGCTCCCTGATACTTATTCCTATTTATAGAAAAAAAACATTAGGTATTTAAAGTTTAATTTAATTTTAATAAAATCAAATATCTCAAATTTGATCCTTAAAATTTTTAAAAATTTATAATTAAGTCTAACTTAATTAAAATTGATTTTTCCTTCATAAATTGCTCATTAATGTATGACTCATTAAGTTTTTAATATATCGGCAGTAATTATAAATTATAATTAGAATAAGATAAACTAAAACTCATTTTAATTTATCTTTAGTTCTCCAATTAAATAATTTACAATCATAGATCAAGATTGACGTATAACAATATGTTATGACCACTTAAATATCAGAAATGTCAAAATGGTTTGACTTAACCTATCTGTGCATAGTTATGATGTATAATTTAATCCTTCGTCATCCAATGTTCTAATTGAATAGAGTATGGATATAACGTTTTCTTTTTTGTATCCAATCATATTCGTTCTTGCTAATTAGTAATTGATTTATAATTGATATTTGAAAACATCTTTTCGAATATCAATTCACTCTAGCCAGAAAATTTTATAAATCACTGTTAATTAAGAACAATAGGTTATTCTCTCTAATTACTTTAGAGTAACGAATTTCTTATTGACTTACTCAACTATCTCCATATAGTTCATATTGCATCCATACTATTGACTGAATTATCTTAAGAGAGCTCATAAGTAGCATCAAAACGTAGATATTCTCACATGAGATACCTTGGTAATCTCAAGTTTAAGGATCAATTATACAACCATCATTATGAGAAAATTTGCAAACACATAAGTAATATTCCATTTGACAGCCTCATCGTCCGGTCAATTCAATGAACTTATTCTCTAATAAGTACCCACACATTAGTTTATCTCCATACTTTAATTTATGAGATTAATTACTTTCTTCATAAGAAAGAAACATAATATGTACTAGTTTTATCATTTTATCAATTCCCTGTCTTGATGAAACTACAACTAGAAACATTTGGGAATAATACATTATATTTATGATCTTATCATAATTTTAATTACACTAATTATTCTAAAGATTTTACCTTTAGTATTAAAACATTAAATGTAATTAATATATAAAGATAAAGAATGCCTTTATTAATTATTTTGTCGCTAAACTATAATCAATCGATCTCTCACTTGCATTAAGTTAATCGTTTAAGTATCTCATACCATATCACCATATGATGATTATGCTACTGCTAAGACAATGGCCTGATGAGAGAATTCTACTAGATTCTCTATAGTACTTAACTCTTACAATTTTCATCTTAATTATCATCATAATTAAGAAAATATTGCATAAATACAACTTTGGATCTTTTATAAGACCTTAGCTCCTTTTACATGCCCAATAGCTCTAATATTCCACCGTACATTACTGTCTTAAATAATGTAATGAACTATATCAAGTTCACTAAAGAACTTATTGATCTAATTAATCATTTCCACCAAATGAAAAAATGTATTATGGTTTAATTAGCAACCATTGCTACACTGGAAACTTTCCAATCTAAAATGATATTATTTTAAGTACAATAAACCTTAATTAGGATTTACTTCTAAATTAAACATCCTTATCTCCTTGAATTTAAATATTAACTCAATATATATAATAATGAATACCTTTAATACTTCACAAGTATCTGATATCTCAAACACCAAATATCTTTAGTACATTACTTACGTACTTGGACTTAGAATAACTGAACAACTTCCAATCTATCTTTATAGATCTAATATCTAAAATTAAGTTGTTACTTTTTCATATCCAACAAGAGTTGTTCTTGGACAATTATGCTTTTAACAAATTGAAAAATAGAATTGTTATTCTCTGTGAGCAATATGTCTTTATAGACTCCCACTAAAGAGGACAACTATACTCCTGTCAACTTTCTTGTCGGCATGATAAATTCACAATCATTTTCAAAACAAATTCTTTGAATTCATCATAAAAGTGAATCTTTTTTTATGCCTGTCAAATGCACCATAAAATAAACCTAACTCTACACAACTAATTTTATAGCAGTGGTGAGTAGGGATAGCATCCATAAAGAATGTGTGCAAAAATTTTGTAATGAAAGGAATCAATATTTAGGATATGGGGGATTTTGGTTGGAATTAAAGACAAAAAAAGTAAAATTGAACTAACAAAAGTAATTTAAATTAAATAGTGAGAAAATGATAAAATTGATTAATGAGTTTGGAATCCGATTCTCAGATCAATCTCGGCCTACACAAAATTAAACATATTTCAATAAATTGTTGTTTTCACACCTCTCTTAGAAATTATTAATTGTAGGTTAATACTAAGCTCCGTTAACCCCAATTTTCCCTTAGGTCTTGTTCAATTAAAACAAGCTCTTTAACTAAACATAACTATCGAATAACTTAAAATAAGCTCCTAGATTTAGTATGATAACTGCATTACAAATCAGGAAAACGTATTAATCTATGTAAGAATCACACAAGTTTAGGTCATTTAACCTATGATACCTTATCGATAATGATTAAATACCATTAGTTGCCACAAATGAATCCAAAACATAACTATTACATATTATATTTGAGATTCTAGAAATGGATTTATATAAAAAAAATATAATAGAGCATTCAGATCATCCTTACACAAATACCTAAGTCAATAGAGATATAATTACATAAACAATCCTTAAAGAGAAAGAGATTCAACACTACATAATGAAGATACACTCAAATGCAATCCTCAAATTCAATTTAACCTCTGAATCGAAAAAAAGAAGATTAGCCCTCAATAGATGCCCAACGAGTACAAGTTCTATCACCCTTTTCATTCCAAAAATGATCCATCCCCTCTAAACCGCTCAAATGTTGCTTTATATAAAAAACTAGGGTTTTGGGAAGATGCACGATTGGGTGCACGACCGTGCATCCAAACGTACAAGCCAAAACAAGAAATTTTTGTGAAGATACATGATTGGATACTGTACACATAAGAAGGATGTACTTTTGACATACACAGTTAGATGCTCGCTCGTGTATCTAAATGTGTTTGTCAAAAGTGCATCCTTCTTATGTGTACATGACAGTGTAAGTAAATACACAGCTATGCATCTTCCAGGTCATCTTGAAAACTTCATTTTCTTGTATTTTCTTGTTCCATTTTTACCCCAATTTGTCTCCTTCTTATTCCATAAGGACAAATGAGTTTGAAATCAAGAAAAGCAAGGAATGTGTTTTTAACTCATTTTAGCTCTTGAACTTTCAAATTGTGCCTAATACCAAATATGAACTAAAATGAGTATCTTAAGCATTTCACAACAATAATCATTAAGTGTAAGGAGTGAATGTATAAACAATTTAGCACAAAACATCATTCATAATCAAGACATTCCACAACTTTGCATATCATTTTATTTTTCCACCACTAAGATTCATATGCATAATCATGAATAAAAAGACTTTTCTAAGGTTGTAATGTGGGCAAAGGTTAAGGTGAGATGTATTTGGGTAATGTAGCACAAAAGCCAACAAAGCTAGTGAAGTAAGAGTAACACTCAATGTAATATCAAGCACAAAATCTAACATTCACCTAAAATTGGGTACCATAAGCTATAATGAATGCAAAAACTATCTTTCACAGCTTAAATTCAAGCTCTCACACCACAACTCTCATGAAGAATAAGGAATTAAAAGGAATCACTCATACAATTGATTACAACCAATACATTATAACCATAAGTGGTGATCCTTCAAAACAACATCTACCTCATATGCATCATACTTAAATCACCCATTTCATGCAACTTTAGGAGGAAAAACTAATAATGAATAACTTTTCAAAACAGATGCATTTCTTCCTTGATATTTTTATTTAAACATATTTTTCTTTCTTTTCTTTTCTATTTCCTTTTCTTTTTCTTTCACTCTTTTTTAATAAAAATTAGAAGAAGCTACATCAACATTTGGAATTCATTGATTAGAGATAAAATGATATTCCAACAATTATAAACAACCAACGTATAAGCACACCCCCACACCTATACTTTTGGCATCCACAATCATCAATAATCAACAAATGCTTTACTTGCTTTAGGGCTTAGGTAGGACATTTGGTTAGGTTTAAGGCATGTAATGTGGTTAGCATAAAAAGAAAAGGCAAATAAAGCTCAAGGGGGCTTAACAAAAGGAAAAATCATATCAATAGGTAGGCTATTTGGCTCATGTAGCTCATAAAACAAAGAGTGCCTATCTTATTTTTATATTAATGCAAGTGATATCAATGTGGTCTCGAATAGAAATTCAAAAAAAAGTCAGGATGT
>JANZXR010000002.1:28962112-28976549 GCA_027575705.1 Erythroxylum echinodendron
ATGCCATTATCATAGGATATGTACTTGAATGTTCCAGAATGTTTGGGTATGTATCATCTGGTAGTGGGATGTTGCATCATTGGAGTAAAGAAATATGAGCAATATGTGGGAATAGCAAATGTAGCTTCCCATAAAATAGAAATCGTAAAAGTAGAAGTCATAAACACTTAATTTTTATAAATTTTTTATTTTAATTTTTATTTAAAAATTAACAAAAATAAAAAAATCAACCTTTTAATATATTTATATTTACTATATTCTAGTTTTCATAATCCTTTTTCACAACGTTTTATCATTTTCTTAAGCATGTTTATTTAATTAGTTGATGTAAAAGATAAATTCTATAGGGGTAAATGTAAACTAGAAATGAACTTATGATGTGATCATAATTATGAGATTTATAATGCATTTAAGTATTATCCCTAAATTGTTCTTAGTTATTGCTTTACTAAGATTGGACACTAACTGAGCAGAAAGACTAACATAAGTTGTGTTTCGTTCTTATGCATTGGTCAATTTGATAGACTAAAATATGAAGATATTAAACAAATACTTGAGTTCTTATTAGAGATCAAATTCACTGAACATGAGAATGTTATTTTTACTCATGTTTTTATGGAAACTCTCATTGTGATGATTTTATAAGTGATCCTTTGACTTAATATCTCCAAATTATCTCATATAAGGATTGTTATATTTTGATACTACATATAACTTATCCTAGTCAAGAGTATCTTAACTAAAAATCATTGGATATGAACTATATAAAGGTAGTTGAGTGATGAATATATTATTCTTCACCTTAAAGTTATTAGGGAGAATATTTCATTTTTCTCAATTAGTATTCATTTGAAAAATCCTTTGTCAAGATGGAAGGATACTTTAAAAATAGTTTCTAAATGTCATTAATAGGATCAATTACTAATGGTGGAGAGCTAACAAGAATGGACTCAAATAAAGTAGACATTAATTATGTCTTTATATCTAATTAAAATATTGAATAATAAAAAGATTGAAATGTACAAAAAATCCATAAAAAGGTTACTAAAACCACTTTAACATTTCTCATATTTAAATATTTATGATTCATTCCTAGATGTCAATCTTAATCTATGGATACAAATTGCTTAGTTTGAGTATTATAGATAAATTAAAAAAATTTAATTTATCTAATCTTGAATATGATTTAGTTTATATTCATTACTGATATATTTAGCAACCTAATGACACTCACAAAAAGAAAGGCCGATGAGAGAAAAGGTAATTTAATAAGGTTAAATTTGATTGTAAAGTTTAACAAACTTTATAAGCAAATATATGGTATTTGATAAATAAGGAGCAATATTAGATATTAGATCGTATTTAGGCCCAATTAGTATTTATTTAAAATTAATTATAATTCTAATTAAAGTTTAATTTAAATTATAATCATATTTAAATTAAATTACCAAAAGTTCTAAGTTGTATTATAAGTAGGGACTAAACTTTAATGGAATTACCATTTCTTACTTATCGCTCTCTATATCACTTGTAGAGTTTGCTCAACTTGTTCGTATAGTTAAAGTTAGAGGCTAGACATATGCGCAACTATGATGGTTATGATGATCAAATTTTAAAAGTGATTTGAAAAAAATTATTTTAAAAAGCATAAAACTGCATAAAACGATTTATATTTATTTTTTATTATGTTCTTATGTCAATCATGTTCTAATATAAAAAATAATCATGAATTTCAAGAAATTAAACCAAAAATTTCATTTTTTCCTCTACATGTAAGAATAGATACTGTTCTAATTTTGTAACACACCCTTGATGTGATCCAGTTGGATAGGATGAACCAGATATGAAAAAATGGAATAAAAATGGAATGAAAAAAGTTAAAACTCTTTAATCAATAGTGGCAACTGGTCTTGTAATAGAAGGTGTTAGAGTATTATACAAATCAGCTTCCTAATGAATGCCTTAGCCAAAGTGAGGGTCATTTTGGCTAAGGCATTCATTAGGAAGACAGTTCAAGAAGTCTATCCTTAAGGTTTTATGGTAGAAACTTGTATGGAATAAGTACTTAGCTCCTAAGGTATGTTTTTTGCTTTAGCTTTCAATTAAGGTTTTTGGCTAAGGCATTCATTAGGTCGACAGTTCAAGAAGTCTATCTTTAAGGTTTTATGGTAGAAACTTGTATGGAATAAATACTTAGCTCCCAAATTCAATTAAGGGAAGATTCCCATCACTATATCTCGTTAAGGGTGATTATAGATCATTGGTGAACATTAGTTGCATATTGTGTTTGGGTATATTGAGTCTATTAACCATTTGTTCTTTGACAATCCCTTTTTTGGCATGATATGGAGTGATATCCTGGATAGGCGTGGTATTATTTGTCAAGCTACAAATTGGAATCAAATTGTTCTCCAGGTCTCAAGCTTTAGACAACAAAGGAGGAATGATGTTAATCTTCTCCAAATTTCACTTAGTTGCTCAATTTTGAAGTTTGCTAAGTTCACCTAGACTTGGTATTACAATCTGAAGAAGCAACGAATCAGAATGGGTAAGGCCAAGATTAATTCTTAGGAGAAGTTAAAGAAGCTTATTAGATGTATGTTTGTGCCTCGTGAGTATGAGCTTGTGAATTACACTGACAAACATGAAACAAGATGACATAAGTGTGAAACAATATATTCATGAATTTGAACAGGTCATATTAATTTGTGACATTTAAGAACCTAAAGAACAAAAAATTTCTCTATTCATTAGGCGGTTGATTCCTACATTGAAAGAGAAGATTCAAGTACTAATTGTTGAGTCTTTTGTTGAAGTTACCAAGTTTGCTCTTAAATACAAAAAAAACCAAGAAATTGATTATTATATAATTTTTAAGGGTTTTTCGAGCTTTAAAGAATGTGCTAGTTTGATTCCCAAGCCTATTATTGAATAAAGAAGAAGAAGGAAACACCGAAAAATAGGAGTAAAGAATCGATTTAAAATCCAATGATAAGAGCAATAAGCAATGCTATAAGTGTCGTGGTTATAGGCACTTTGCATTTGAATTTGCAAATAAGCAATTCTTACTATGTAAAAGATTGAAGGTTTGAAGCCATGTTCGGATTTTAAAGATAATGATCAATAATATGAGGAAGATGCAACACCCAAAAGAGATGGAGATCTCGTAATTCTTCAATGTACTTTGCATTTACAATCAGATCTGAAGGAAGAGGAGGAATAACATGATCAAAGATTTCGTAAACAAAGCAAGATTGGAGGAACATTATGCAATTTGATAGCATATAGTGGTAGTTGTACCAATGTGGCATCTTCTTCACTCATTGATAAGGTTAATTTTCCTTTACGAGTTTATCCAAGTCTATATTCGTTACAGTGGCTTAATTAAAATAAAGGCCTGAAAGTAACAAAACAAGCTCTTGTGGGTTTTTGAATTGGTAATTATCATGATAAATTAGATACATTTCAGGTTTTATTAGCACAAAATATAATAGAAACATAAAATATGATGGTAAAGTGTATATTATTTCCTTAGGTTTGAAGAAGATTAATTAGTAACCATTACCACCAAATGAGATTTGCACTTTAAAAGGAGATTTAGAGGACTCAAAAGTTTGTTCTTTAGTGCTAAAGCAGTAGAGAGAGAATTTTATGCACTTGTTGTGAAAGTTCCTCCATTGTTGGTACCAAAGAAAGATGGTACTTGGCATAGGTGTATTGATAGTTATGTTGTCAATAACATAACTATCAAGTATCATTTTCTAGTTTACTTCATTGAATATTGACAAGTGTTTGGATTTAATGTATTTTTGGTTTTGCTAGTTTTAAGGTCAACACAGTAGCTACACAACCCTATTTCATGCCCTATATTGACATATTTAGAAAAGAAAAATGTGATACTATATAGCATGGCCTAGTATATGGCCTCGTATAAGAGTTGTGTCCACATACCCTACGTTATGTTCTCCCATGTTCACCTGTTAAAATAGACAAAAAAGAAACAAAATATGCTACTTTCAAACACATCCCTTATGTCATACGTTGTCTATCTCGTGCTATAGAACATGCCTTCTGGTAACTATAATATGAAACCATGTTGATGTTGCATTTAGGTGTCAAAAAGAAATAAAATGGACTACATTACAATATGGGCCGCACATGCCTGCATGCATTCCCCTTATTCAGCCATGACTTTTTTGTTACCTTTTCCTATATTCAATTCGATTAACACAGCCCTGCTTCATCACCATGTAAGCCTCATGCTTTTTAAAAACCCTACTATATAATTCTTATATTATCCCTGCTACTGAGGCACACTATTGTGCAATTCAATATATCCTTGTGTTTGGATGCCTGCGAACCCTACACTTTACCATGTAGTTACTGTATTTTACCCTATGAAATACGTGTCAAGGCTATGTTTCCTCATTTCAATATGCATCCTTCACTTATATTTTCTAAAAATTCCGCCTCGCTTTAATTTTTTTGATAGATTTCCGAAGTCCTATGCCCTTCCCAACCCCTCATTTTATACAGCCTTGTGATTATTTTTACAGTTTCTTCACTATATGTTTAGCAACATCCAAGTTTTGTTTTTCTCCCTAACACACTCTTATTTCATTATTTCAAGACATTATGGATTACTTATTAAGAATTTATTTATTTGTTTGTTATTTATTCTTTTTTTTCATGTGAATCGTTTGAAAACAATCTCTCTACCAATTAGGAGTAGGGTTGCGTACTTTTGGACCTCCCCAGACCTCACGTATCAATATGATTTTTACTGGGTTATTGTTATTGTTCTTGTTGTTGTATAGTTATAAATTGTATTTTGTGCATATTTTTATTAAATATCCATTATAGATTATTTTTAGGGTAATAAGAGAATGACTTAGTGAATTATGAATTATAAAAGATATTCAAGGTTAAAAATGCTCAGTGTGAATTATTTTGACTATGAATTATACATGATATTCAAGGTTAAAAATGCTTAGTGTGAATTATTTTGGCTGCTTTTAGTCATTTGATTCATGGATTTGGTCAGTTAGCTGTTAAGATTAGGTTGAGACAGAAAGTCGAATTGCTAAGTCATGGGATGCAAGTGATGGTTACGGGATGCATGAACAATGGAAATGTGAATGTGTGAATATTATAGGTTAGGTTATTATATGCTAGGTTAACACATCTTTCAGTGGTACATTATTTTGTTTTTCATTTGTTGCATTTCGCTCTACACTTAAATATACACTTGTTTTTCCGACGCTTTATAAAACGTCTAAAATTATTTTTAAGACACAAAAAAGTATCTAAAAACTTCACCTTTTGTATTTTTAATCTCCATATTTTATTGTAATGGAGTTAAACATGAGTTACTTAAGAGAACCATAAGAACTAATTCCTAGGTTAAAGTAAAACCTATCAATAGAATTTATAGAGCGAATTAATGCATTTTTATGTTGTTTTAAATTAGAAAAATATTTCAATTGATTCAATCTAAAGATACAGTTTATATATCTCAAGAAAGAAAATAATTGTAATATAAAAAAACTAGAATTATTCATTAAATCAAGTTATTGGAGTCAAACATCTTTCCTAAATCTAGCTTATTCATAAATTATTTTATTCTTTCTAATTAGTATTATTTAATTTATTCTCTTCTTCAATCATTTATAATTATTGATCCAACTAATTAAGTTTATGAATAGTTAATAATTAACCGATAGTCCTTGAAGGAGGCATTTATGAATAGCTAATAACATGGATTATTTTTTATTTTTTGAGAAAGTAAGAATATATTGAATAAAAGTATGTTATACCCCTTGTAATGTAATTGTACGCTACAAAGTAACATATACCTTCTGGCAAAATAACCTCTACTTCCAAGCAAACGACAAGCAATTTGTCAGGTCTACTAATTAACAATCACTTATCGCCTCATATTGTTGGTTTATGCGTGCTTTTTGGTCTCGTCAACTTTAATATGTCTTCATCACATTTGCATAAAAGAATGCTATTTTTCAATAATTATAAAGTTAAAAAAATGATAAGTTCTCATGATTCCCAATTTTTCAATATAAAAAATAGCATTATTTTATAATTATAAAATTCAATAAAATTTTAATTTCTTAATAATTTATTTTTAATAATATAAGTGAAAATTAAAATAATAGAAAATGGAATCTTGAATAGAAGCTTATTTAAACAAATTTATAAAAAGAAAGAAATGATTAGGTGACAATTACAAGTAGAACAAGCGTACTTGCGAGGAGCACGAACGGAGTAAATGGAGAGCTATGAGAAGCTCCATTTTTGTCCTTGATGGCCTCACAATCAAGTCCTTCTTTGCCTTCTCTGCACAAGTTAGCGAAAAGGCCAGGAGGGTATTTACCATAGAGGTTAATGTAGCTGAACATAGTTGCAGCACAGTCGCTTTCAACGTCGTTCAAGGCGTCTCTGTGAGGGCAAGCCAATTCTTTCAGAGCCCCACAACATTGCTGCGGCGGGTACGTTGGTCCTTTGCATTTGCTTGTTAAGACGCTATAGTCTGCAGTCTCAAAACTCACATTGCATTCTGCACACACCCACCCCACACTTTTAACATGTCGATAACTAATTCTTAACATAACAAGTCAATTCTCTCAGAAAAATAGGATACCTACTCTTTTTCATCTGAAGAAGGGATCGGCCACCTGGTTGTCCATGACCTTCAAACAGATCATCTGTGTTTAAAGGAAACAAGAAACCAATGAGAAGCAAACAAAGAAAACAAATAAAGAGAAGTAGTAAAAAGATCTTACAGGAAATGAGGGAGGAAGAAGTGGCAATTCCGATCAAGAGGAAGAAGCAAAGAATAAAAAAGCATGACATATCTCTGATGCTTTTGGGCATTGCTTTAATGATTCTTTTGTTTTCTGGAGATGTAAAACGATCTCCACCCCTCCTCTCGTGAGGCTCTATTCGCATCCCCCTCCCGTTTTACATCTTTCATACAAAGCGTTCACTTCAGTTGTTATTGGCCTCTAATTTTACTGCTTTTCTAAATATAGGTAAAGAAATGAAGAGTGATGCGCAGAATAAGTCGGATATCTTTCTTGTGTATGATACGTACAATTTGTGCGTTGTGCGGTTATCAGGGTTACAAATTTACATTATGCTAAAACAAACAGCTTTGCTTAGTGATCTTGTTTCCTATTGATGTGCTATATATAAACTTTTAGGTAGACTTTTAGTTTTAGGTGTCCTCAGAATTATCACTCGAAGCAGTTTAGCATACTAACTAGCATTCTACCTCGTACTGACAAATTGATGTTTGCTTATGATGGTAGTTAGCTGAAGCACACAAAAAAAAAAAGACCTACAGGCAGAACTTGCACGTCAAGCTATTCGCAAAAAGAGCACTGAACACACATGATCAGAACGTGGATCCTAAGTGCAGCATGTAGATCAACACAAGCTAGTTCTGAAGTTTTGACCAACGAAATAATTCCTTCATGTATTCCATTATCCACAATATGCCATGCATGTCAGAAATCTCATAAAATCTTCAATTATCTGCATAGTCCATAAACTAGAGAACCAAGATGTGAAATTCTAAATGCATGCTAATGAGTATTAGCAAGGAGGGCAGTTTCAGATTAAGATTATAGAATAACCTAAAGAATTAAAGAATTCAACGCATACTCGTTAGAATTTTTCTTCTATGATCGATTGGTATAAACATCAACTCCGAATTAGATCAATTTCATCTCAACAAATATAAGAGTAAATTGTAGAAAGAATCATGCACATTTATTTTTTCCCGATATTCTTGACTACTAATTAAAAAATCTTAGTTTACTGAATTAAACAAAAAGAGCGACAAAAATTAATTTTTTATATCTCCTATTAATTGAAGAAATAATTAGAAAATAAAACAGCAAATGCAAAAATGAGTAATAACCCCCCTAAAGGCTGGTACAATTCAATTTAACATTTTGTTCGTTGAGATTTTATTGTGTCACAGTTTTATAATTAATTCGTATTAAGTTTATCGTTGGATGAACTACATTACTGATATTGATTCCAAAAAAGAAACGGTAGGTACAACTGGTTTGTAAACAGCCAACCATCGCACTATAAAAATTAGATAAGTTCGATCCAAGCAAATTCAATAAAGCAACAATTGGTACTAGAGGATTCTTAAAAAAGTCATTAAAAATAAAAAACAAAAATTACAATTGATTAACTCCCAAATAGAAAATTCAAATCTGATTCTGCACCAGTGATCAACAAATATCACGATTGTGTCTCACTTTACGTGTTATTGACCGGCCCATTCTGAGTCGCCGAGCTGTTAATGCTTCCAATAAAGCAACTAAAGCATTCTGTAAAGCTTCAGCCTGCTCACCCAATTGAAAAGAGTCAAACCTTGGAAGACATTGTAGCTCAGACAGAAGGCCAATTGCCGCAGCTGCTGTGCAGGTACGATCCCATGATGGCTGGGGGCTGAGCTCAGATAACATTAACAGATACAGCTCACAACAATGTAATACATACTAGAAATTCAAAGACTAATGAGATAAACAGGGATGTTTGTGGGTAGTGTTGTGTGCGTGATACATTGATACAAGTAGGATAAAATAAAATCTCCAACAGAAGATAGTTGAGCAAGTGTATATCTCACCGCAGCATATGCATTGCAGATCCACCAGTTGCCAGAGAGACGCAAAACATGTCCTCCTTCCCCCAAACATGTTTGGCCTTTTCCTGTATGAGAATATCAAGCACATAAGCTAAATCAAAGAAAGCCAAAGATGAAACTACAGTCAGACTTAGCAAGGAACAGTACTTGCTTATTGCATCCTAACAATTAGAACTACATTCTATAATGACATGACTCCGGGATTTGATCCATACACCAAAAGCAACAAAAAGAGCTTTATTCTATTACCTTTAGACGCCTAAACATCGCAGAAGAGTTGCTCCATGTACCATCAATCAAAACAAAATTCACAGATTTACCATCACTCATCTGTGAAGTGGGTCATACAAGACAATCACCATTTGGCTACATCACAAAGAAAAAAATGTATACTTGATAAAAGGAATGAGTTAACGTGGTCTGACAACCATTTGAACAAAAAGAAAAAATGATAACCTGCAAACTGAAATTCAAATCCAGAGTGTCCCGTTAATAATTTTTTTTTGTTTCTGTTTTCTTCACCACTAGGCAGTGGCTATGATTGCAAGGATGTGGTAAAAGCTTGAACAAATTTGAGATTTAATTTCATTCAAATCCTGTCACTATATTTGCACAACTGACAACCATTAATTGAAATAAATATTTTTTTGAGAGTTTAATTGAAATAAATAATTGAGGAAACACTGGTGGAGGTTTTGAGGCTAGATCAATACCCCTAGTCTATAGTTCTGTAACAAGATAAGTACATTGAAATGTTCCTGGAAGCAAAAGCTTGAGCAGCAAAGAAAAGCACCGCAAATGAAATTCTATTATCCAGTTTTCTTTCCACGTTTCTCATTTTATGATCCCAGATGACTGCTTGCTTATGGATAACGTGGAACAGCCTAGTCTCTGGTTGATCACTGTATGCTTTCTAGCCTAACCATCATCATACCTATTGATCACATTTTGATAGGATAAGGCATGTCTTTTCCCCATATTGACATTTTACGTTCCAAGTATGATGAGTACTCATCGTGCATTTCAGATCTATATTAAGGAATTATGAGTCAAGCTTCTTCAGATCTCAGCATATTCTATCAATCAGTTACATTACTGCAACAACCAAGCTAAAATTGATCTAGGACAAACAGCGGACATTCTAACAATTTGATGACATACATATAAACCATAAATCTAGAGCTACTACAAAGGTGCTAGAATTGAGGATTTTTGGGCTAGAATTTATGAAAAAAGGAATTGAGATAAAGGATACATCCAGGCATTGCTCCTAATTTGTATCGAAAAGTAGGAATCAACCTAAGAATTCCAAATAAATAAAACCATTAGTATCAAACCAATATGTTTCTAGAAATCACTTCAAGAGCCTAGAAAAGTTCCACACTTGAAAAGTTTCTCTATCTTCTTATTCATTCACCATTGGAAACATAATCAATATATATATATATATATATATATGTATGACTTGAAACCGTAGTCCTAATAGAATAGGAAAACCCACTAAACTATTAAAAAAAAAGAAAATTATATTTAACAAGGATTCTTATTATTCCTCAATAGACTTAAACCTAAAGTAACAAAGACAAATTAAAGAAGAAATATTTTACTTCTGTAACAAGGAAAATAAAAGTATTTTTTTTCATGCATCAAGAACTGTAGCTTAAATAATTACAACTTCCTGATCAATCTATGTCTCTCCTTAACTTTGCATCAAAACAACACCTATAGAGCTATTACTCGGGAATCACATCAGTAATATTAGTCCTTCAGATATGCACACCATATGCAACAAAAGTTGTGCATTTTAAAGTATAGTAGTTTGAATTGACAACTTCTCTCAACTAACCATGATTTCTTATGAACATTCCAAGGAAAAAACACATACCTTCCTCGTAATCCAAAATAAGCTTCCATTCCAAATGAATACCAAGCTACATTAGAAGGAGAAAACATATAATAATCCTGTAAAAAAGTATACCGCAGTGGGATCATGTTCTAGATCAGCTGTAAATCCTTCTTTGAGAGCATCCTGAAGTGACTTTTGCACTGTATTGTTGTTGGGATAAAGACACCAAACATTGTTTTTTCCTGCATTTTGGTTGCATAAACTGACGTCAACAGGTTCAGCAGGTATCCTGCTGCACTTATATAGGATGACGACTTAATTGCTTATCACTAATTTTAAGTAATCATTATCATGTTTTACGTATTGTTTGCATCAGCGAGACAATGAGTGAGAAAAACTAACAATTTTTTTCCTGATAATAATGGCGACTTTAGGTAATCAAAAGTACACAAAGTATGGTGCTTATGAGTATTAATGTCATAAGACTCTAAATACTTTTACTCAAACTTATTAAATGTCCAATAATATTCAAGTGTCAGGTTCATTATGTCCTAGTTGTATGCCTGAATGCTTCACAAAGCTCAATTAGAACTAACCTGCTACTTGAAATGCACTCCACATGATGTCCTCATCTTCTGCTACACCAAAAAGACATAAAGTGGCCGAATGAACTCCAAATAGTTGCCACAACAATTTTCCAGTATTGTTTTGTCTTAAAAAATCCTGAAACAAATTGATTAGGAATTTGGGCATTTGCGCATGATAGGAGGGCTCATCATATAGTTACATGGGATATGAAGAAAAGATCTTAACCTTCGGATGCATGTACAACCAGAATCGTATACCATGCCACATAGAGCAGCGCTTTATTTTTGCACACATGCAATCTTCTTCCATAGGAAGCCAGCACTGCAGATCAAAAGCTTTCACATCAGATAAAAAGTGAAGTTGAAGCGAAAGACAAAATTTCAGATGCTACCACAGCTCCCAATCATAGTCCTACCATCCTTGATATCTCTCAGAAAAAAATGGAAAGGAAAGAGAAATTAGAAACAAAACCCCATAAATAGGTGGAAAATATCATGGATTAACCCCAGGTGATGTTACTATAAACTACAAAGCAACATATACCTTCTGGCAAAGATAACCTCTACTTCCAAGCAAACGACAAGCAATTTGTCTAGCTGAAAAGAACTGAATCTTCTGCTCAGAATCACTTATTGCCTGATATGTTGCTCTGTGTTTTTTATCCTCTTGAACTTTAAAATGTCCCTGGCATTTTCATAGAAGGTTGATAACATCACAAAGAAACTGTCAGAACACTTGTAAATGAATTCCGTTAAAATTTAAATGCTTATCCATCCTAAGTCAGACTTATTTACATACAAGCATATAAGCATATCCTGTACATATTTGAAGAAATACATAATATGGATATTTGTTAAAACATCCAAAAAGAAACTGTAAGTTGCATAAACCAGAACATATTGGAATTTTATTACAGCATAAACAGGACTAATGAGAATGACGTGCTCATACATGTTACTGAATGAATTCATTTCATACTACAGAGCTCTACTCAGATTAATGAAAAGCAAACTTAAGAAGTATATAGATCATAACTAGGTAACAAGCAAATCAAAATTTAAGAAGATGTACATGAGCCACGTCTCAATCAACTTGAGTTGAATTTGATCAAAAATTAAATCTGCTGAAAATTGACGTTATAAAGAACAAGTCAAATAAATAAATAATGAAAGGAAAGCAAAACAAATCGTGTTATTACTATATATTCCCTATATCAAAGACAGAATTCTCACACAATTTCCATTACTTGCATGATAAAGGTGGCAACTTTTTTGTTGGACTTTTATATGTCAATTATAATCTAAACAGAGGTCCTGTGAGCAGCTTACTTGAAGTTTTCCACCATTGCGACCAAAGCTCATCTGGGCGTTAATGTTTCTCTCCAAAACCTTCAAATCATCAACAACCTCTAGAACCTTTGCAGGAACAGGAGACACAGGGCCCCATCCTTGCCATTCCTGCAACGTTATGGACATATGATCACCTGTCTCTTTAATTTCAACATTTCTGGGAGGAGAACGAGAAGCAGAGTTCCAAATTGAGCGGCTGGGGCTCTGAGGCGGCGACTCCATGCGAGTTTTAGTGGAGAATAGGAGAGATGTTAACGGAAGACAGAGTTTGAAGTCAGCGAGCATGTTTTTTGGTTTTGGGTGGGTCCTTCATCTGGATTTGTTGGATTTGAAAGAAATAATCAAATAAAACAGTTTTATTTGTTGGATTGAAGTCTAAACATGGGCTTGAATGGGTTTGGAATGATCCAAACAAGTGTCAGTTTCCCTCCATAATCTGTAGTTAAAGCAAATCCAACTTGTCCGTTCAGTTTAATTTGTTAGACTAATAAATTAGGACTAGCAGATTAATACCGCGTAAATGAGTAAGTAATAATGTCCTGTTAATTTAGTCGGTTGTATTATTATATAATTTTAATGTACAAATAAATATATAAAATTTCAAAATTTGGAATGTCCTTTTAATTTAATTTGTTATATTATTATATAATTTTTAAGTGTAAATAAATATGGGTTATTTTAAAATGTGTAATTAAATTATAAGTATTTAAATTTTGTATTTTAAATTTTATAAAAAAAGGCTTGAATTTGTTATACTTAAAATATATAAGTTAGAATATCATAAATGAATAAGGAAAATTAGGCAGTACAAAGTTTGGTTGAAAAATTTAAAATTTAAGGAAATGTATAGTGTAATTAGTTTGTTCTAAATGTATATAATGTATAAACTAAATTAAAAAATTTAAACAAAATAAGTTTAAAATAAATAAATACTACATAATATAAAAGTTTGTGATAAGATTATTAATATTTAAATTATTAAATGTATAACAAGAAAAGAATTATGATAGAATTGTTCAAAATACATAAATCTGAATATAAAAAAAATTGGTAAATTTAGCTAGTAATAATTTGGTATGAAGAAAAAAAAAAAGGAGATCAAATATGATCATTCATCCTATACAAAACTTAAGAATATATAAGTTAAAAGAATATATAAGTTAGCATGTAAGAAATGGAACAATAAAATTATTTATCTGACTGAAAAATTATAAAAATGTAAAATATTTTGTTGTTAATTAAATATTATAATTAATTAAGGTTAAAAAGCCAATTGTTTAATTTAAAATGTTGTGAAAATTATAAATATTTGATGTAGGTAACTACAAATAATAGTTAAATAATAGTTAATGAATTAATTTTGATACGATTAATGACAATTATAATATAATTATTTAATTATATATATATATATATATAATAATGTTATCATACATATTTAATATATAGTAATAAATAATAATAAACAATTAATATTAATAGGTACTATTCAAATCTAATAAAAGTATTGATAATTAATTTTTATATAATTAATAGTCATTAGCATTTAATAAATTATTTAAATTATTAATAATAATTATTAGTATATAATAAATTATTTGATTTATTAAATTATAGTTACTTGATTTAAGTAGTCAATTTAAATATTTAGGACATATGTTCTTCTTAATTATGATTAATTGTTATATAGTTTATATAAACGTATGTAGTTAATTAGAAGAAAAAAAAAGGAATATGTCATACCCGTGATACTTCTAACGGGCATGACCTTTGGTGTCACAATCGTGACACGTTCCTAAGTGTCATGGGTGTGACCCAAGATGTCACACCCGTGAGATTTTCCTAAAATAAATCTTTCAAATATTTTTAAATATGATTTAATTAAAATTAAAAAAAGTTGAAATATTAAAAATAATTAATTGATTAATCAAAAATATTCTGAACACATTTATAATGATTAATTAATTAGTTATA
>JANZXR010000002.1:28976649-28989438 GCA_027575705.1 Erythroxylum echinodendron
ACACGTCACCCTCGCGGGGCACGGACTCGGGTATCACTATCGATATCGGGTCCGGGTTCGGCGGGAGTGGGGTGTTAAAGCGTAAGTTCACACTAGAAATCATTGTGAGATTTAATAACCTAGAAGAATGAGAGAAAGTGTTAGAATATACATTAATGCATATCGATAAGGAATTTAATCACATGCAAAATTGGTCCTATTATTCTTCTTCAAATCCATAGCCCTCACTATGAATTAAAGAAAACCTATAGTTTTCTTAATGGGTCGATATCTGATATCACCAAAAATGACCCTGGGTTTGCCCAACAAGCCACCTTAGGTCAATCGGTAGGTGTCATTCATACCAATTGCATTCAATTATGCAACTATCGACTTGTGCTATCAACTATTGATTTAGCACACTCATTGGATTACCAACTTTTGATTTGTATAAATCCTATGTATATAACCCAACTTCGCCTCTATCCACGTTAACCTTGGGTTTGCCCAATAAATCAATGCTTCCAGTTAGGACCAACTCATTAATTCAAAAATCTAATTTCCATGGTTTGAACATATTCGTGTAGAGCAGGCTTAGGTTTGCCCAACAACCCAACTCTAAAAGAACTTTGGTTCTTTCTATATCAATAGAAGGCGTAAGTCCTAATATTTGGTTGAGGGTTTTGTCCTTTGGTCTCATCGATACTTGGATGATCTTGATTATGTATATCACATATATACATTCAAATTATGGACAACTCAATTAAATTGAACCTATATTCATAACTACCCTTAAAATGCATCTAATGCATGTATCACACAAAGGAGGTTTAATTTAGGTTGTGACTTGACTATGTATCTAACGTTCGTGATTCAATTCAACTCCTGAACCTAATCGGGTACTCGTGTTAGTTTTATCTAATCTGAATTATGAATGTGATTCGATTAGGAACACCAAAATTCAACTATTTTGATGTCCAGATTAAACACTTTAATCCTAGTTTATATGCCTTTATCTAGTCACACTAGAAATGCTAAGCTTTATTTGGATTAATTCTAAGTTAATCCCTACGGTTTCAGAAATTCCCATACATCAATTAGTCATATATAATAACCCTAGGTTATCTAAAATTTATCTAAACAATTTCGGCATAAGCCAAAAAAATTTTGACGGCCAAAATTGTCAAGATAAATAAGTGAACCTACTAGATACTAAAGAGATCGATTCGATGTTCTAAATATTTCTGGAAACCTAATTTCAAGCACATACATTAAGCATATAATTTTCATAAAAATAATACATTTTTATCACTTAAGAACCTTATTTAGGTGTCATAACCAAAATACATACATTATAAGTCATTAAGTAAGTCAACTCCTTCAACTTTCAAAAAGTTAACCAATATGACTTTGAATTTAATTGTTATTGAATCAAATTCAAGTAATTCTGGAAAAATTCCAAAGTCTTTTAAACATTCTAAATGTGTTTAATAAAAAATTCCAAAAACTAATTCCTAGGATTTATTTATTAATTAATAGGAATAAGCCAACACATAACATGTGTATGACACTTATCATATAACTTCTAACACTAGTCATAACATTACATCATGCACGCATAAGATAACCACTTTAAAAACAAGTGTCATGCATCTCATATATGTGGAAACATCTCATCTTTCTTGTGCATACATAAAATTTATAAAAACAATTTTTATAAAAATTAATATATAATTTACATTCATGCATATTCATCACATTTCCAAAACTTTCAGAACTTTATACATGTATCAGGCTGAAACTAAATTTGTAATAAAATAGCAAATGAAATCTGATTGCATTTTTTTTACAGAAACATAATGTAACACCTTATACTGTGAAAGAAAATCAAAAAAACAATTTTTTTAGAATTATTACGAAAATTTCAAAGTCAGCACATCCAATCAGCTTTCTAGAAATTCCCAGAAATCAACATATGAACGACCTGGATATTAATTCGAAATAAAATAGCAAATGACATTTAATTGCAATTTCCTTTACCAAAAACATAATATAACATCTTATAAACATTTTGGCAAAAGAAAATTAAAAAATCTATATTTTACACAAATTATTCCAAAATAGCATGCATGTCATTCATAACCTGACAAACACTTTGTAATACATCATCTATCACATGCATAAACCTGGAAGTATCGGAATCAAGATTCCAACACCATGATAAACTGAAAACCACAAAATCATACATGCATGCAAGTATATGTAAATAATATGAACTATAAAAACATTTTTACCTTTGTTTTCCTCCTTTCTTATTTCTTCTCCTTGTTTGAGTTGTTGCAAACACCAAACCATTCCTTGATCACCCAAGAAAATGTAAAGAAGGAAGATGAAACAATGTGTAAGGGTTTTAAAACACCAAACTTGATGAATTCAAGTAGATGTTCAAATGGGAGATAGATTAAGGTTATTTTACATACATGTTGATTTCTACAACAATTGAATAAATTGCATGAAGGTAACAACTCTTCTCAATCTCTTTAGAACACTTATAGAACCCTTTCTATATCACTTTAGTGTGTAAGAAGTGAAAGAAACTCATGTACATAAGTTAAGAACTCATTTATATATCATTTCGTAGCCTCTGTCATAATCGTGGCCTTGGCCTGTCTTACCTTCGACCACGATCGTGGCCCTATGAGTCATGATCATAGCCTGTTTAAAATGGCCATATACACTATGTTTTTCTTATGATAATTTATGCATGTGACCCTTAGGTTCCCTGTTATTTTAGGCTCTTGAATTAACACTTAATTCAATCAAATCTTGAAGGGTTTCATGATGCCAATTTGTCAGAATATAAGTGGATTAACACACGGACTCTTCGATAGTTAATTATCTAACTTATTTCAATTATCGTGTAATTCTTCCTTTCACCATACTATACCCCACTTGGTTTGAAGTATGGGCTATGTCAACTCCTACTAGACTGACTACGTCACATCTAGTCCAAGTGATGTTAGTTCTTATCCTAGAATCTCATTACCCTTATGTATCATTGAAGATTCTCTTCATGACACATAACTGCTCTGGCCAGAGACTCCCAAGTAATGACCCATCAAGTGGTTGTGGGTATCATCTCCTTCTATCAAGAGTGGTGAATTCTTTATTGACTACCCAATTACCTTCGAATACAAATAACTGTACCCAATCATCACCTTAATGGTGACCTCGTCTTAACGTAACAAGGAATGATATCAAAGCATAAGATTCGTATCAAAGATATCCTTGAGTACCTAAAGCCTAAGAATATTTACACCATTGCTATGATGAGATTAATCATTGACATTCAATAAATCATCCATATGATAATCTCATACTAGGTCATCTAAGGTACTTACTACTCTTATTAAGCATGCAAATGTTAACTCTAAACAACTCATATTTACAGTTTGTGAGATTCATTGCTTGATCAAATCAAGAAGTATAATATGTGCTAGTCTATCTGGATTAATAATGTCCTGTCTTATTAATCCTATGACTAGGGATTATTTAGACACTAACATAATTTCACATGATAGGAATGTCGTTATCATGATCTCATCATGATTTCCTTCATGATATGTTTTGTATCATGGATTCATTAATTCGATTTAAGATCAATTTCAATTCATATATAAACGAATATCAAATCAATAAAAATTGCCTTTCGCTTTATTAATCAAAGTAAAGTTTGTACAAAAGTGCTAAAGGTGATTGCCTTTATAGCACTACTTTAATAATCTCTATATGTTTGATGTGCTTATAAAACATCGTGTTAACCACTATATGGATAGCAGACTGATTATTGAGAAAAGGGTTCATGGATTCACAATGAACCACATCCAAAGATGCTAATAAAGACCTTAAACATACCATCTCACTTTACCGGGAGCCACCGCCCTGTAATTAACTTCTGTTGATGATTTGGATATAGTATTCTATTTCTTCATCTTCCATGAGACTATTGACTAATTTTGCATCACAAATTAACCAATCACAGAGCAATATAAAACCGAACAACTTACCCAATCTGATTAATAAAAAAACTCAGAGTCTGATAATTCCTTAACTTGGTTGCACTTTAAGATAGCACATAATATGCATAGATGCTTTAAAATGCTTTTTATGCGACGCTTGAGTAAACTGTGGTAACATATACACTACGCATGAAATTTTAGGTCGATTGATTCTAAGATAGATGAGACATCCCATTATTCGTCAATAGGATGAATAATCTGTGAATAATTGACCACTGATAAAGCCTAGATGGTGACTGATAGGTGTCATTTATATTATATTTTGATAGGTGTTTTAGTGTGTCTTTAGGTGTTTATTAGATGATTATTGCATATATAGGCTTAAAATTGTGTTAATGTAAGTGTTTATTTATATTCTAAGTGTTTTAATGTGTTTGTTAGTATTGGAAATCAGATAGGTAAAGAACATGAGATTTAGATGTGAAGGGAGTTACATGGGTTAGGTCATGATCGTGACTCCCATGTCACGGCTGTGAAAAAATAGATTTACCGACAGTAATGATCATGAATCCATATGTATGATCGTGACAAAGAGCAAATTCATAGAGTCACAATCGTGACTCCATAGGCACGATTATGACAGAGGCTTCCGAGACGTAACTTTGTCCATCTGTTTTAGGATTTGGGGGTATTTTTGGAACCGATCAAAGGGTGAAAGCCCTAGTTACACCTCAAAACCCTCTGGGACTATTTAAAAACCTTATGAAGTCTCATAGCACAGCCACCATCTTGCGAAAATGGATCTAACAAAGAAAATAAAGAAGGAAATCCAGATTTCTAGATTTCAAAATCAAGCTCAAAATACGGTTTCTCTTTCTTTCTCCTTTGTTATTTCGTATTACTTGATATGTCAACAGAACTTTCAGGTCTATCACGTTTATGATGTTCTAAATTTCAGATTATGTTTTATTCCATAGTTGTTTTATGACTTTAATCTTTATTAATTTAATATATACTTTGTGTTGTGTTAATGGAACATGATCATACTTTGGCAATAAATCGAGAGAGTGAGTCAAAAGTAATATGATTAATTTGCACAAAGAGAGTTGGTGAATTAATATGCCACAAAATTAACAAATCAATTATCATTCAAAGAGAGATCTTATGTGAGAAATTGGTTATTTAATAGATAACCTCAGAATTAATTGAAACATTAGGGAAAGAGTTGTGAATGGAGAGACTACAATTTTGGAATTTTCAGATTTAGTTAGGGTTAAATGGTTTTGTCATAAGAGAGAGTGATAAAACCCTTTGAAAATTTAAAATCGACACATAATTGAATCAGTAAACGTTAGGGGTTAAAATATTGAAGGAATAAATCCTATACATTCATACTTAATCGTTCTTAGTTCATTTTGGCAGGTTATTCGATATTTCTTATTTGATTTCTTTTATGTAATTGTTTTAATTTACTGTCATTATTTCACTCAAATTGTACTTATTTACCTTAGACAAGGTTAGGTTCAATTAGTTTTACATATTCCATATGGAATCGATACCTTTCGATACTACAAGTCTACGATCCATATAGTTGAGGATATTAAGAGTTTTATTACGTATGAAACTTAATCAGTAAATTTTTGACGTCGTTACTGGGGAACTAATTTAAGACATTTTGAATTCCTTTTATCTAAGGAAATTTTTTCCATTCTTATGTCCTTACTACTACATGAACACAATAATTACTTGGATTTCAAGTAGGATCGAAGACACTCCAGTCTTTGATATCACAAGATAAGAATGAGAAATCCAAAGAGTGAAATGCCAACCATAAAACCAAAGAACAATGGCAGGAGAATTTATTTAAGGAGACCAACAACAAACCCCAATGGATTTCATAAGACCAGGGTTCAACACTGCACATCAAGGCATCACTCGACCACTGATATAAGCAACATCGTTTGAGATCAAATCAATGTTGCTAAACATATTGCAGACTAACTTACAACTTTATAGGTTAGCTAATAAGAATCTTAACGCCCATTTGGTGAACTTTCTTGAAATATGTGATACCTTCTGATATAATGGAATATCAGAAGATCCTATTAGGATGAGGCTTTTACCTTTCAAAATAAGGGATAAAACTAAAGCATGTTATCTCTCCTTAAACTTAACAAACATCACCATATGGGAGCAGTTGGCGTGCACATTTTTAGATGGCTACTTCCCTCTAACAAAGATGACAAGGTTAATAAAGGAGATTACAAACTTTCAATAGAATGAGTCATTATATGAAGCATGGGAACATTACAAGTATTTACATTCCTCATCATAACCTACCCAAAGAATTCTTTTTGTAAACCTTCTACAATGGAGTTAATCCACCTATAAGGAGCACCATAGATGCAGCTTTTGGAGTATCTCTTATGAGGAAGATAATTGAGGAAGTGGAGGATTTGTTAAAAGAGATGGAAAATAACAATTGTCTTTGGATGTCAAATAGAAACAGACAACAATCATTTTTTTTGAGATAAAAAGGGAGTTATAGATTTTGATTTAATAACTACAATGAAGGCTAATTGATAATATAAAAAGACAATTGAACAACTTGAAAGCCTCTTCATCTACTCTAACTAAAAAAACATGTCACCATTAATTATTTTATGCAAAACAATAATACGGAGCAACTTAATTATATGGACACACAATTTGGTCGAGGAGGAGGAAACAACCCTTACTCTAACACTTACAATCCATAGTTGAGGAACCATCTAAAGTTTTCTTGGTCTAACAATGTGGGTAATCAGCAAAGAATTCAAGGTCCATGTAGATTCAGCAAGACGAGTTTAGTACATAGGATTCAAAATTGGACAAGATTATAGACATACTCATAAGTATGGAAGGGAAGTTTAAATAGGTAACTAAAAATTATGCCTTTTCCATTCATAACTTAGAGGTTAAAATGGGCCATTTGGCGAATGCATTATCAACAAAAAGTGTGCCAAGTCTCCTGAGCAATATTGAAACAAACCCAAGGGAGCAACTCAAGGTAGTCACAATTAGAAGTTGGAAAGAACTTGAGCAAATAACAGAGAAATAAGTTATAACCTACCCAGTAGAGGACTAAAAAAACAAATAAAAAGGATGAAGAAAAGAGTGAGTGCCCTCCTTATTGTCCCTCTGCCATATTCACCCAAGATTCCATTCCCCCAACGATTACAAAAGGGCAATCTGGATGCACAATTTGGAAAGTTCATAGAGAAGTTAAAGACTTTAAAAATTAACCTATCTTTTGTGGAGGCATTGGAATATATGCCCTAGTACTCTAAGTTCTTGAAAGATATATTAACAATGAAGCAAACTTGGGAAGAGAGTAAAACAATAACACTAACTAAAAGTTATACCTCTATTATAACCAGTCGCATGTCTTCTAAACTGAAGGATCCAACAAGCTTCACAATACCCTATATGGTTGGTGACTTTGAATTCATAAAATGTTTATACAACTTAAGCGCAAGTATAATACCTTTACCAGTCTTTGGAAAATTGGGGCTCGATGGTGTGAAGCCAACTTTGATGCCTATCTAATTAGCAGATCAATCTATTAAGAGACCATTTGACGTGGTGGAGGATGTTATCATGAAGGTGGATAAGTTTGTTATCCCTGTGGATTTCACGGTAGTAGATTTCAAAGAGTATAAACACTATCCACTAATTCATGGACAACCATTTATGAACATAGAAAAAGTGTTGATAGATGTTTATGAAGGCAAATTGTTTCTTCGGATTGGTGATGAGCAAGTGGAGTTCAAGTTGAACTAAGCCTTGAAACATCAAAGAAGGTAGCTCTTACATGAAAATTGACATAAGGAATGAGTATATCAAAAAGCAAGAGAACAAATGCTTTGGAGAAGTAAGACATGAGGAATAGGTGTCAAAAGAAATTAAGTTTGAAGAATATACAAAAGGCCCTATTCAAGAAGCTAAAGCAGAAGAGTGGAAGAAAGTGACTGTAGAAGAAGGCGAGCAGTTCACCATCCTATAACACAAATTATTTGAGTTCATCGAAGATTCAGCAGATTTCAAAATTCTCGATTTTGTTGATAGTTTGTCATCGAAATGGGCATTACTGGAATTTCTTGGACTTTCTAATTTGATTAATGATGTCCTTTTTATTATCTCTCAATTTGTAGGTTTCTTATGGGCTACTAAACTGAAGTTGAACAACATGAGTGGAAACAAGTCATTCGTAATTGATTCTGGTTGAGTTTCAAATGATGAATGGTCATGCTAAAGACCTTAACTTGGTAAATTTTGACAATTAGATTTGTTTTGAATTTTAGTATGTAGGGATTTAATCTCAATGTTTTTGGAGTGGTTTGGATGGCTAAAATTCTTGTGTTTGAAGTTAATACGAGTTAAGGAAGCAAGCTCAAAGATTATATGAAGAAAAAAATGACAAAACGAGACAATGATGTTAAAATTCACCATGAAAATGATTATTCCCATATCACGATCGTGCATTATAGGAGTTTTGGTCCTAGAGTCATAGTCGTGACATGTAGCCAGACCAAGGCAACTCGTAATTTTCTCTCTCTAAACCAACCATTTACCCCTTCTTATTTAACCCTAGCCCTATATCTTCTTCTTTTCTCATATTTCACACACACTTTCTCTCCCTAAACCTTAGCCACCACTATAAATCTCTCTCACTTCTCTCTTCACCTTCCTTAGTTTTCTCATTTGCTCTTGCATTTTTCAACTAGATTTTAGTTCCTCCTACATATATTTTATAATTTTCATACAAATTTTACATTTTTTAGTGGTGTTTACAATCAAGTGGTTCTTTTCTCTATTCACTTTTTTTGGGTGTTATTGGTGTATTTTGTTGTGTTCTTGATTTATTTTTACATGTATACACTCATTCATGGAACCAAAGATCAAACAAAGTTCTAAACACCCAAAATCAAAGATGAGGAAGACGAAGGATGGGAGAAGGTCTTCAATTTGGTTTCTAACAATAAAAAACTTTTAAGGAGATGCCGCAAGAATAACGATGATAGTGATGTGATAATAAGAAGATTTACAAATAATTCGCTACTAAATGTGTTCACATTCCATCTCCAACACCATTACCACCTCGATCTCCTTCACAGTTTCATGATCTTACCTTTTGTTTATATTATGTCCTGTTATTTTTCTACATGTGTTGTTTGTTTTCTTACATTGAGGATAATGTGTTGTCTAAATGTGGGAAGGATTTTGCATTGGCATGACATGTGTGTGAATTTCACATACCATATTGTCTTAGTTATGATTAGGTTGACATTGTATGAACATATGTTACAAATGTGTGAATTGTGTGAATGCATCAGTGACAACAACTTGATGGAATTAATTAGCTTTGAACATAATCATTGAATTTGTAAAGGCATATTGGCTTGTGAATTTCATGTTTTAAGTATCTTGGTTGAATATGCATATTAATTAGGATATGATGTTATTTGTTCACTTTAGGAAAATTGTTATATACATTTATAGTTATAAGTCAATCAAATGAGTTAGTATCATTATAAGAATGATTAACTAAAAAGAAATGAGGTAGGCTAATTGAATCAAAAAAAGTGTCTTAAATGAAAAAAATATTGGGCTATGAATAGAGCTAGTAGCTAGTTGAGAATGTGATATAGTTGAGTAATTGGGGGCATTAATGAAAAAATGTTTGTCTTCACATCAAAAGGCTATAATAACATTCCAAACAAGCTAATTAATATAACGTAGCCTAGTTGATTAATCAAGGGACATTCATGACAAAGTGTTTTCCTTCTCATCAAAATAATGTTAAAGAAAATTAAAAATTAATGTTTCGATAAATAAATCGTACTGATCTTTGAAAATAACAAAAATTTTCACGAAGGGACATTTAGTGATAATTACAATTTTGATTGATTACTAATTATAAATGTATGTACAAGTGTTATAGGTAAATTAATATGATGTTAATATTTTGATTATTATGTATATTCAATCCAAAGTTCTTAGCTATGAAATGCTTAGGTTAGTATATTGGCACAAATTGAATGATTAATGTTTGCGGTTACATTTACTCTATAAAATTTGATGCCATTGTCTCATTATTTCATATTGCATGAATGTATGCTTTTGTGCTTTTATGTTTAGTTTGTTTGCTTAGTTTTTCTTTTTTTCTTAAGGACAAGCAAAATTTTAAGTGTGGATATGTTGATAGGTGTAATTTATACTATGTTTTGATAAGTGTTTTAGTGTGTTTTTAGGTGTTTATTACATGATTATCTTAATTATAGACTTAGAATTGTGTTAATGTGAGTTTTTATTTATATTCAAAGTGTTTGTGTGGTTTGGAGCATGTTTTCATTCTTAATTATATGTTTCTTAAGGTGTTTGATATGTTTGTTATTGTTGGAAACTAGATATGTGAATAACAAGAGATTTGTGTTAGAGTAGTGCCCTAAAGGCAATCGGCTTTAGTGCATTTTATACAAAGTTGTGTACCAACTTTATTTTCAATAATAAAGAAAAGCATATTTCATTAATTTGGTATTCATTCTTTATAAATTGATATTGATCTGTAAGCAAATTAATGAAGTTCATGATATATGACATAGCATGAAGGAAATTATAATGTGATCATACTATTGAGATTCCTATCATATGCAATTAAGTCAGTATCTAAATTATCCATAGTCATAGGATTAATGAGACTAGACATCGTTAATCCGAATATACTAACACATGTCAAACTTCTTGATTTAATCAAGCAGTGGATCTCAAAAACTATACATATGAGATGTTTAGATTTGAGATGTGGATGCTTACTAGAGGTAGTAAGTACATTGGATGACCTACCATAAGATCATCACATAGATGTCCTATTCTAATGTCAGTGATAATCTCATCATAGCAATGGTGCAAGCATTCTTAGACTTGAGATACTCAAGTATATCTCAGATATTGATTCTGTGCTTTAACTCCATTCCTTGTTCCCTTGCAAAGGTAGCTCATAGGGTGGTGATTGGGTACAACTTGAGGTATTCGAAGGTAATTGAGTAGCCAATAGAGGATTCACCACTTCTGTTGTAACACCCCATTACCCTAGGGTACGCATCGGGACGCCCGTAGGTCATTATGACACATAACCTAAGATAACGGAGCGTTACGTGCAATTACTATAGAACTCCACATGGCATCACATACATTTAAAAGAATAAGAACCAGTAATTGTAAATCACAAAATTTTTAAAACCAAAAGCCTTCCTCTTTCATTACTCCAAAATATCAAAGTATACATCAGTGAGCGGTCTGTACATACCAAACCTAATACACATACTAAGAAAGAGGAAAACATATACAACTCCTAACTAGGTCATCCTCAAGTCTGAAATCTCAGCTGACCCACCTATGTGCCATAGCCTCGCTCGTCGATCTGGGCCACACAGTAGTAGATAATCCCTCTCTGGAGCTATGAAAGGAAGCTATACTCCTCTAGTTTCTGTTAAGCCAAGAATCACCTCAATATCATACCTAAAAAAGTTATGATCAAACACAGAAATGACCTAAAACTACTAATTTTCCAGATTTGCACAAAACTCACTTCCATCTTCTTCTCTTCCAATTATACACTATCTAACACTCATTTAGCACCTAACTCACTCCAAATTGCACCCTAACTCAACCTCAACATATCTTCCACCCTTAGATTGGTGAGGGGATGTTACATCTGTGATAGCAGCAAATGATAGCCACAGCCTCTTGTCAGGGTCATTACTTAGAAACCTCTAGCTAAAGTACATGTTTTGTAAAGAATGTCTTCATTGATATATAGAAACTTATATGACTTAGTCTAGATTTGACATAGTCAGTCTAGTGAGAGTTAACACTTTGCTCATACTCATAACCAAGTGGGGTATAGAATGGTGAAAGGACGAATTGCATAACAATTGTCCATGGCAGGGTTCATGAGATGGTTCGTGACGAGCATGGGTTTGTTCATCAAATCACTTACTTTTCGGTCAATTGGGGATCATGATGTGTCGTTAGACGCCGCTTATGACTTGCTTGGATTAAGTATTAATCCAAGTGGTCAACATAACCAGGAAGCTAATGTGTCACACGCATAAGAGTGACTTGTAGGATTCGTACAATGATTTTGGATAAAGATCCATTATATAGAGAGCAATAAAACTAAATGGATCCTGATGAGATCCTGACATCGATATTGTTGCAATAGGTCCCCGGTGTTTTTTTCATACCCGGGATCCAGTAAGACCGATACTAGTGTGATATATATATATTTTTATAAATTATAAGAGAGGTGTAACGTGGAAGATGAGAGTTCTTTAAAGTCTTATTTTCTTTAATTGATAAAAAACAAAAATGACAAAAAGACAAAAATGAAAAGAAAGATGTAAAATGATAATCGTTTAATGGTTTAGTAAGCCATTATTTTTTACACACGATTATGATATCTCTCTTCATTTTTTTCATCTTCCTCCTCTCTATTTTCTTTAACGTTTTTTTCTCTCCATAGAACAAAGAAGAGAGCTAGCACTCTTGTCTTTGTTCTAGCCATTTCCAAATCAAAGAGTTTGATTTGGTAAGTTTCTCCGATCTCTGTGTGGATATCATTAGAGATGGTCTGTTTTGGTCGTTGTGGTTTATGACAACCTGACGAGTAGAAAATTGAAGAATGAAGGAGACTATGCACAAAAAACATGGTTATTATATGAATGATTGATTTGTGTAAATGTCATGA
>JANZXR010000002.1:28995653-29012242 GCA_027575705.1 Erythroxylum echinodendron
TAATATATTATTAACAAGTCATAATGTTAATACATGAATCACAAATATCCATTGGCCTAGGGCACACTACTAACAGGACGTGCATGGAGCTGTATCAGCAAAGTCACGATCGTGATAGAAGCAAAATTTTCAAAGTTACAATCATGACTCCTATGTAACGATCATGATAAAGAGCAATTTTCTAGAATCATGATGATAAAGGCTTCCCAGGCACGACTTTTTCCATCTGTTTTAGTGTTTGGGGGCATTTTTAGAACTGATCAAAGAGGGAAAACCCTAGTTACACCCCCAGAACCCTAAGACACATATGAAGAATGAAAAGAAGCCTAAGATATGCAGTCATCTAACAGAAGTGGATCAAATAAAGGAGATCAAGAAGAACATCCAAAATTCCAATTTTCTATATTAAGCTCCAAACTGAGTTGTTCTTTCTCTCCTTTTGCTAATTTCATCAAACTTGATGTGTATCTTGAACTCCCAGATTTTTGTTACATTCATTAATTTCTAATTTCTATATTAGGATTTATTCCAAAGTTATTTTGTGATTTTGATCTTAGTCAAAAGTAATCAGATTAGGTTGTGCAACGAGAGATGATGATTTAACAAGCCACAAAATTATCAAATCGACGATCATTCAAATAGAGATCTTGTGTGAGAACTTATTTATCCAATAGATAACTTCAGATCTAATTGAAAACATTAGGAAATTTTATGAATCGAGAAGTTACAAAATTTGGAATTTCGAATTCAATTAAGGTTAATTAATTAGATCCTGAGAGAGAGTAATCAATCCCTTAGGAAATGTTGGATTGACCTATAATTAGATTAATAATCATTATAGGAACAAAATAATAAATGAATAAATCCAAAGCATTCCTCGATCAAACTTAATTCAATTTAGGAACTCAATTGTTATTTGTTTATGTGCTTGATTTTCTTTAATTGTTTTAATTTCTGTCATTATTTCACTCTAATCATATTCTAATACTTTAGACAAAGTTAGGTTTAATTAATTTTAACTATTTTCTCGTGAGATCGATACCTTTCGATACTAGATGATATGATTCGTATTTGATACTTTTCAATACTATATGATATGATTCATATACTTGTGGGTATTGAGAGTTTTATTATATGTAAAACTTGCTCAATAAGTTTTTAGGGCCATTGTTAGGGAATTAGTTTAGAACTTTTTGAATTCCTTCGATTTAAGGAATTTTTTTCCATTTTGTGTCCTTATTACTGTACGAACACAAGAATTACTCATATTTCAATCAAGATCAAAGAAACTGCTACTGTTGACATCACAAGACAAGAACAAGCAATCCAAAGAGAGAGATGACAAAAATAGATCGAAAGAATAATGCAAAGAATTTAATCAAGGAGACCAGTAATGAACCCTAATGGATTTCATGAGGCTTGACCACTGGTGCAATCGACATTGTTAGAGATCAACCCAACATTACTAAATATGTTGTAGACCAACGTGTAGTTTTATAGGTTAGCTAATGAGGATCCTAATATCCATTTGGTGAATTTTATTGAAATATGTGATACCTTTAAATATAATGGAATGTCAAAAGATGTTGTTAGGATGAGTCTCTTTCCCTTCACACTAAGAAATAGAGCCAAAGTATGGTATAACTCCTTAAACCTAATAAACATCGATATTGGAGTAGTTGGTGCATGCATTTTTAGGCAAGTACTTCTCGCTGACGAAGACAATAAGGTTAATAAAGGAGATCACAAATTTCCAACAGAATGACAAGGATTCACTATATGAAGCATAGGAACATTACAAGGATTTATAGAGGAGATGTCATCATTATAACCTACCCGAAGAATTCCTATTGCAAACCTTCTACAATGGAGTTAATTTACCTATAAGTGGCACAATTGATGCAGCTTCTAGAGGATCTCTAATGAGTAAGATAGTTCAAGAAGCAAGGGATTTGCTAGAAGAAACGACGAATAATAGTTGCCTTTGGACGTCAGATCGAAGTAAACATCAATCGACCTTTTGTAATCAAAAGGGAGCCACTGCTATCGATTCAGTTACAAAAATGTAAGCTAAGATTGACAATTTAACAAGATAACTTAACAACTTGAAAGCCTCTTCGTCTGCTCCGATTAAAGCAATTCAATATAAATGTGAATTATGTAGACAAGATAACCATAATACTGCTAATTTCTTCTTAATGCAAAACAATAATATGGGGCAACTCAATTACATAGGAACACTATTTGGTTAAAGGGGAGGAAACGAATTCTACTCTAACACTTACAATCCTGGGTAGAGGAACTACCCAAAAGTTTCTTAATCAAGCAATACGGGTAACCAAATACAGAATCAAGGTTTACTTGGAGTTCAACAAGAGAATTCCAATGTCAATGACTCAAAATTGGACAAGATTATGGATAGATTCATATGGAAGGTAAGTTTTAATAGGTAATTAAAAATCACTCCTCTTCCTTTGATAACTTAGGGGTTTAAATGGGTCAATTGGAAAATGTGTTGTCTATAAGAAGTATGGGGTGTCTCCTGAGAAATACTGAAGCAATCTTAAGGGATCAGCTCAAGGCAATCACACTTAGAAATGGGATAGAACTTGAGTAATCAGAAAAAAAAAACAAACTGCAAACTCCCTAGTAAAAGATCAAGAAATAAATAAGAAGGATGAACGGAAGAGTGAGTACCCTCCTTATATTGCCCCTCCACCATATCCACCTAGGATTTCATTCCCTTAATGTTTTCAAAAGAGCAAACTGGATAGATAAGAGTTGAATCAAACCACCTAGTTCATGTAACTAGAGATCCAGAACAGGTTTCTGGTAGGTTATTAGACAATTTTAGAACTAATTTAAGTTTTGGGTCAATTGTGAACTGAGAGATCACAATTCTATAATTTAAATTAGGGGTTATAAATTAGGGTTAAAGATTATAATTTGAGAGAGAGTAATCCACCATAGAATCATCTAGATCCAATAATTTGATAATTGTATAATTGATTATATTTTCATTAATTACAGATTAAAACCTCCTTTCTCTCAATTGTTAGTTCATAGGTTAATTCTTGATTGGGTTGTGTGATTTGCTATTTTGTTTATATTTCTGAAATTTAATTCTTGTAATTAATTGTTTGATTGATTAATTTTCTGCATTGATTGTTATTTTAGATTGTTGCGGTTTAGTTCGGCCTTAGATTTTAGGATTAGATTACCCCTTCTCGTGAGAACGATACCTTAGGTACTATACGAATAACCCATGCGCTTGCAGTATTATTGAGGTTAAAAATAGTAAAACTTAGCATATGTAAATATGCGATCAGCAAGAATCAACACCTTTCGCTTTCAAAGTGAGGAGTTAACTTGAGTTTGAGTAAAGATAGCAACTATCTCCTTTAAAGAATTTGATAATTCAATCAAACAGAAATATTCTTTGATTAAATTCTAAATTGAATAAGAAAAAGGGCAAAGAAAGAATAGATGCTCCCTCAACTCCAAGTCTTCTTTGTATAGACAACAAGTCCCATCTAGATTTATCAAGTAGTGAAGTCTATCCATTAGAGCAATTCTGTTCTTATTCACTAATCATAGGAAAAAAGAAGTGCTGGGACTTAGAAAGTTACTCCAGATCACTCTAACCTAAGGCATATCTTGAGCTGAACTATAGATTCATTTCCTATAGGCTTTACTAGAGAATCACTCAATAGGAACTCCAAGTCAAAGGTAACTATCTTGAGAATGAGGATCAGAAGCATAGGAAGGTCTCAGTTGCTGAATTGCTTATGGAAACTGCAGCCACTTATTGTGTTGAAGAGTATACTTTCACCTTATTATCCAACCCTGCAAATGCTAAGATAGCTTCAAGGTTTTGGGATTGGGGGTGCACACCAGTCCAGTTATCATACCATAGAAAAGTATATTTCCCATCCCCTATTTTGCAACTAACTTCATTTACCACCACATCCTTTTTATTAAAAAGATGATTAAGAAACCAAGAGAAGGAAGATCCGGGGGAAAGACACCCATATTGTTTCCTTTTAAAAAATAACTGTGAAGCCATCTCATCTATAAAGAATCTTTATTTTGAATCACCCTCTAAAGTCTTTTAATCAAAAAGTATTATTGGCTACCCTTATAGAGATGATACTCAACTCTCCTTTCTTCTTGGGTTTACACAAATCAACTCATTTAACTTTAGGAAAACTTGGTTTTTAATTTGCGTTACCCGTAAAAATTCTCTCATCAATTTCTTTATGGATTTGATTAACTTTCTTAAAAAAAGAAAATGTGAACTCCAATATAACTGAAGGGAGCATTAAATGGATTTAATTAATAATACTTTACCTCTAAAGGAAAGAAATCTATTTTTCCATTTACTAATTCTCTTTTGAATTCTTTCAATGAGTGGTAGACATTCGCTAAAGATTAGTCTTCTAGTAGTTATAGGAAGACCAAGATATTTCAAAGAAGGAATTGTCCTTTTCATTCTTGTAACGGAAGAGATAGCATCCTATAGATCGAACATCCCAAAAAAACTATTAAGAGTGTACATCAATAGCTTAAGAGATTCAAGATGGGCTCTTAAAAAGAGAATTAGGTCATCTATAAAGCCAAGATGAAAGAGAATTAGGTCATCTATAAAGCTAAGATGAGTAAGAGACATTCTTCTACATTAAAATGGAACTTGAACTTAGGATTATCAAGACATTGAACTTCAACATTTGAGAGAGCACTTCCATACACAGAATAAAGAGATAGGGAGACAAAAGATCACCCTGTCTAACTCCTTTCTTCCCCTTAATAATACTAGAAAGGGTGGCATTAATCAAAACACAATAAGCAGTAGTATAGACACATGCCTTAATCCAATTGATAAAGATATCAGGAAAGTTGAAAGCCTTAAGAACCTAAAAGAGGATTGACCAGCTGATGGCATCAAAAGCTTTATTGAAATCAATCTTAATCACACAATTTGGAGGAGAGTTCCTTCTAGTATAACCCCTACAAAGTTTCTGTGCAATAAGAATATTATCACCAATGCTTCTGTCCTTCATAAAGGCATGTTGATTCTCAAATATGATGGTACTAAGAACCCCCTTTAGATAATTTGGCAAGATGTTTGCAATAATTTTGTAAATGAAGTTTGTGCAAGTAATTGGCCTGAAATCACCAAAAGTAAAGGGGTTACGAATCTTATAAATTAAACAAACAAAGGTTTTATTAAACACTCTTAAGATGACCCTTTTATCAAAAAACTCATGAACGACCTCTCTAACTATAGGTCCAAAAAGAGACCAGGTCTTTTGAAATAAAAAACCATTTAGCCCATAAGGAGTAGAGGCCTTCATCCCATTCATAGAGAAAATAATAGCATTGATATCATCATTAGAGATAGGCTTCACTAGCTCCCAAGAGTCTTCAGAAGAAATCTCGCAAAAGATAAGAGATTGGAGATATTCCATAGAGGTAGGAGACTCAATATCTGAACCTAAAAGCCCATTATAGAATTTGAGCTCCTCCTCTATAATACTCTACTAATCAGAAAGTAATCTCCCATCCAAACTGGTTATAGACCAAATTTTATTGACATTCTTCCTGTTTAATAGGGAATTGAAAAAGATTTTGGAAGCTCTATCTCCCTCCTTAAGCCAGGTAATACGAGCCCTTTGTCGAATTAGTGAAGAATGGTCTGAATTGGCTCTTAAGCAGGTTTCCAGCTCTAACTTCTTCTTTTGAATAAGATTAGTACCCCCAGGATTGAGAGAAAGTAAGAATTGAATTGCAACTAATCTATCATTGGCATCATTAACTGTTGCTTCAGTGCTAGAGGAGTGAGAAGCTTTCAGCTTCTTTAATTCTATTTTAATAGCTTTAAGTTTCTGACAACAGATGAATTGACGGGAGCCAAAATTTTGACATGATAACCCCCTTAAAATTGCATCATTAAAACCATATACTTTAACAAGATAGTTTTTAAATCTAAAAGGATGATGAGTAGTGGTTATCTGAAAAAGCCCATTAATCAAGATCGGAGTATGATCTGAAAAAAAAGGGATACAAGAAGGAGGCCTTTCTATTGGCAAATTAGAAAAGCCATTCCCCATTTACTAGAGCTCGATCCAATTTTTTCGGATAGCCCATGTAGTCATTTGTTTATTACTCCAAGTGAAGAAGTAGCCCTCTTGCTTAAGATCTGTTACACCCAGATGATTTACACAAAGTTTAAGATCTTCATTGTAATTTCTCAAGTTGTTGTTTCCCTCTGCTTCAGATCTATAGATTGTAGAATTGAAATCACCAGAGATAATCTAGGAACTTGAAACAGTATTTTAGTTGTTGCTTAAAGAGGTCCAGAGGCTACTTCTTTAGAAACTTATATTAAAACCACAGATAAAAGCTAAATGTTAAGAAAATTGGCTATCATTCGAAAAGACAAATAAAAATGAATCCTAGAAGGACATAAAAGGAAATAAGATTTGATCCTTTTCTTTTTTATTTCCATGTTAATGCCCTTATTTTTCTAGTTTTCTTCTTCTTTTTTAAATATTGTTATTTTTATGCCTTTTTTTTTCTAATCATTGTATCCCCAAAAGCTTTTCTTTTGAGTCTTCCCTCCACTTCATTAAAATGTTCCTTTCACAAATAAAACTCTAACATTTATCTTATACATACTCACACTCCTATTTTTCCTATTTTATCATTTTTTTCTTAATTTTCTCTTTCCGCCAACTAAAAATTAATTAAAATTAAAATTGTTGAGTTAAAATAAAAACTAATCTTAACCATCCTAGTATGGTTCAATATTTTACAACTAAATAAATTATACATTAAAATAAATTTTCTAATAATTTTATTTAAGGCCAATTATGATTAAATGAATGAAAAAGGACATGACTAAATACAACCAAGCCTAATACAATGAACATAAACCCAATAAATTTTAATTAGAAAAGAGTTAAACCAACTCAATGCAATGAAAGACCTTTATATTTAAATGGATTTATTTTAATCAAAATTCAATTCAAATTGGATTTGATAGAATGCAGTCGCATAAACATTAAAAATTAAATTAACCTAATCTAATTAATCATAAATATAAATTAATTAAGTAACTAAAGGCGATTTATATTTATTGATCACAATTCTTGATAATATAAGAGTTAAATACAAAATAGATATAATTTAGCGACAATGCCTATAAATTAGGCATTCTTACCATATCACTTAATAAATAATTTTGAATCTCTTGACTTTTTGAAGTTTTCAAAAAAACAAAATCAAAATTTAATTATTTAAATACACTTGAACAATATCTTCCACTAGTTATATGATGTTTTAGGTCACCAAACTTTAAATACAAGACCATTTTGTTACTGTAATTTTTTTTGAAAAATAAGTCTTACTAATTACTATAATTAAAATTGCATATTTGAACATATATAAAAAAAAATTGAAAGCTGCTACAGAATCCAAATCCTTGCTGGAGACTTAAACAATGGACTATAAACCCGAGACAAAGGCCCGCTTTGTCTTTATTAATTATTATTGTTCTGCTCTGCGTCGCCGAGCAGCAAAGAAAGAACCTTTTTGACCCACCCCAAGAGCAGTAGAATCATCCAACACCCGCATTCCAATGGCGGATTTGACGAGTGAGAAACCGCTCAGATTAATGGCAGAGGCGTTCAAGGACCTTGCCGACACTGTAAACTCCGGTTCGGCGGAGGTCGAACTGGCGCCGTTTTCTCACGCCTGCTCTCTGGTTTCCCCTTTATTCGGTTGCTTGGGCATCGCCTTCAAGTTCGCTGAGATGGATTACGTCGCTAAAGTGCTAGCTTCGAATTTTTTTTTTGAATTGGCCTTTTGTTTTGAGATGTTTGGTTTAATAGGTTGATCTTTTTGTGTGGTAACAGGTTCATGATATTGCAGAGGCATCGAAATCGATTGTGACATTACAAGCTATGCTGGAAAGGGATGTGCGAGATAACTCCGTGAAGAAAGCCGGTAGTCATTCTAGGAATCTTTTGAGGGTGAAGCGGGGGTTGGATATGGTTAAAGTGCTCTTTGAGCAAATTCTCGTTACAGAGTATGCACGCTATAAATTCTCACTCATAAATATCTTATATGAGAATCCGTTAAAAGTTAGTGAATTGGATTCATATCTGATCATCATCCTCGTTGGTTTGGTGAGAAAAGGGTTGATATATTTGCTTATAAATCTTAGAGAAGTGCAAACATTGAGTCAGTAGAAAATAGTAGAACTTGGGTGTGAAATGGGAAAGTAACAGGAGTAAGTGCTTCATATTTTACTTTAGGAGGCTTGGTCTATCCTCTAGCTAAGACTTTGAGCTTGTTAAACACACTACTGTTGTTGTGGAAAAATGAGTTTTGGGAGGACGTGTTAGGATTAAAAAAAAGAGATGAAACGCACAATATTAGTTCTCTTTCCTTTCTTTAACAAATTGTATAAGTGGCTATGGAAAATTGGCTGCTTTTTGGGGTTGTATGAGTATCTGTTCCCGTAGTGGTTTTGTTTTATGCAATAACAAAATTCGTTGTTTCCCTCTTTGAATTCTCTCTCCCTGTCTTACTTCCATTCTCTCTTCTTTCTCTCTTAATGTCAAGATGTTTTGAGTAAGTTCTTGGGCTTTTTTAATCAGAACAATCGGTATCAAAGCATTCGAATCTTAGCTTATCGCTATTCAATGGTGGAAGGTACTAGAGATTCGAGTTGTGAAAGTTGGATCAAAGTGTTAAGGTCCTCCTTGAATAACAGAAACACAATGGAAAATTGTTTTTGTAAAATCAGTTGAAGTTGATCTCAATCAATTCATCCATGGGTTTGGAAATGAGAGCATTTTGGTGACAACGGGAAAGGCGAAATAAGGTATTATAACTTGACCTCTTCTTGAAAATGATAGTTATATGATTATGATAAGATTTAGCAACATAGATTTCACAGTTTTTAAAGGTGCAAGTTTGTGAAGGGATGATTCATAAAGCTGGGAATGGAGGCCATGCATCTTGAGGGAAGAACTCAAGAATGGTATTGGGAGTACTTGAAAAACAAAAATATGTTCGAAATTATAGGGTGGGAAGAGTTTATAGTTTCTCTAACTTGGAATTTTTGATGAGGTAATATTTGAGGATCCTGTTGGTGATCTACAAGTGTTAAAATAGGAAGGATTGTGCAAGATTATTATGCTAAATTCTATAGTTGTTCGAATAGATGGTCATTACCTGAGGCTTATTTGGTGCAAATCTTTTAAAAAAGGTTGAAACTGGAGTTGGAATTGACAAATGTAGTTGTTTGATCCACCAACTTTTCAATAGGAGTATGTACTAGCCAAGAAGCGAGAGGCAATAATAGCGGCAAATTTGAATTTCTCATTTGTTTAAAATGAGAACTAAATCACCTCACAATGTAGGAAATTCAAAGAGTGGATCATCACTAATCGGATCTCATCTAGGGCCACTAATAGCCAAGCATAACCTCCATGATGGTATCACCAACTCCTAATAACCAAGGAAATAATTCTAGGATGATCTTTGTCAAAACTTTGAGGGCTTCAAGAATAGTTAGCAGTAAGGAGTTTGACTAAAAGAGATCAATGGGCTACACTTTTGGTGTGACATCAATTTTACTCCAGGGCATAATTTCAAGAAGAAACAAATCCTTTGATATGTGGTTGAGGAAGAACAAGAACTAGCGCGTGAAGAAGAGGATTCAATAGTTGGGGAAAGTGGAGACAAGTAACCCCTAATGTGTAACTACAATTCGTGGTGGGATTGGATCCAAGAAGGGAGTTCAAACAAATGAGAGGAACAAGGGTTCATTAGAAGAAACCAATACATATCTTGATTAACATGTACACAAATTTGTAGATGTATCAATGATCAAAAAGAACAAATACGAAGCCAATGAAGTGAAACTTTTAAGATTACAATTGGTAGAGACCTTAAACTGAAATGTCACTAATATTGTCGGAATTGCATTTGGAATATACAAGGATTAGAGTTCACAATCAATGCTTTGGTAATTTCTTTAAGAGAATGTGACATGGTTCTTAAGTACAATTGCTAGTTACCTTATACGACATTTTGTGTAATTTCAAAACTAAAACCATGGCTTTATATTGGAATGATTTGTTATTCACATTGATAGGAACCCTGGTAGGAGTTGCGAGGTGATTTCAAGGAAGGATTTCCATAAAATGTTGAAGAATTTTAATTGTGGGCTGTTATATATGTTGCAATTGTCATATCCTGTTGACTGTCAACTTTTGCAAGTGAATTTGCGAATTTGTCAGCCTAGCACTTTTGACAAGATTAATTGGTTACTAGCAAAATTTGTAACCTTTTTTTAAGAACCCAATCAACTATCCCCTAGTAGAAAGAAAGATCATAGATTTCACTTAAAAGAGGGAATGGAATCGCTATTTAGGACTACAAAGGACGCAATTGAGAATTCATTTCAAGAAATGATGAAACAAGGATTTATTCAACATAGTAGTGGTCCTTATGCTTCTTTTATGGTTTCGGTTAAAAATAAAGACAATTCTTAGAGGATGTGCGTAGATTATAAAGAATTGAACAACTAGAACATCAAGGACAATTCTACTAGTTGAAGAGTTTCTTGAGAAGTTTCATGGTTCTAGTTGGTGCTCTAAATTGGATTTGAGGTTAGGATATCTTATTATTAGAGTGCACATTGAATGTATTCCAAAATAGTCTATAAAACTTATGAGGGCTACTATGAATTTCTAGTCATGTATTTTGGCTTGTCCAACGTTCCTTCAACCTTAGATGGTATCATGAATGAGATCTTTAAAAGGTTTTTAAAGATAATTTTCTTTGATGATATTCTTATATATAATGGCTCATTCCAATAACAATTGGAGCATCTTAGAAATGCAATGCAGTTATGTAAGGATCATCAGTTGTTTGTGGAAGGGAGTAAGTGTAATTTTGGAGCAAGACAAGTGGAGTATTTGGGTTTTGAAGCAAGAGTGGAAATTGACTAGAAGTTGAAAACAATACAAAATGGCAAGTTACTAGATCACTAAGAGAATTAAGGCAATTCTTAGGCTTATGGGTTACTATGGAAGATTGATTATAGAGGGATTAATAGGCCTCTAACTAAATTACTTAAAAAACAAGCATCAACAAGATGGGAGTGGCATGAACTGGAGCAACAAGCTTTTGTTAAGTTGAAGAGAGCCATTACAATCACACTAGTGTTAGACTTGCCAAATTTCTCAAAACTTTTTATAATTGAAGTTGATGTTGGGGGATATGGTTTGGGGCAGTACTTCAGCTAAATTAACACGCTATAGCATTCTTAAGGAAAGCTCTAGCAACTAGACACTTGGGGTTATCCACTTGTAAGAAAAAGTTCCTAGCTGTTGTTAAAGAATGAAACATGGGCATCATTATTTGAGCAGGAGGTTGTTTGTAGTTCAAACAAATCACAAGTGTCTCAAATATTTGCTAGAGCAAAGGGTAAATCATTCCAGCAAACTTGGTTAGCTAAATTGTTTGGATATGATTTTGAGGTGCTATACATGAGTGGAAAGGAGAATATAGCGGTTGATATCTTTGTCCAGAATATTCAATGTTGAATTGCTAACACTAACTGTATCTCAAGTACATACTATGGTATTAGATCGAATTAAGATCCTTCACTACAAGTCCTCATCAAGAGTGTTGCATTTAGGTACTTATTAATGGAGGCATAAATTGCTGAGGTGGAAGGGAATGCTAGTTGTGGGCCTTGACTCTGCACTGAGAAATAAATTGATTTCTATGGGTGATGATGGAGTTCATGGGAGTTAATTGGGAGTGTTGGCAACTATTAAAAGGTTACAGAATTGGTCATATTGGAAGGGTTTAGCTAGGGATGTCCATATTTATGTTGATGCCAAAGAAGTAGGCTTGAGTCATCAGTATAAGTTGGGATCATGTTATTGGAATGAAGCCCCAAGTCTGGTTGGACTTGGGGCGTTGCTCTGTTCTACTTCTCCTTTTCTTAGGTTTGAGTAAGTTATTGGAGTTGGAATTTTTTATCAAGACAACTATGTTAAGAAGAATTTTAGTTTCCCATTCTAAGAGATTTATAGTTTATGGTCTTGATTATAATTGTACAACTAGCTATGTATTTGAGCTATGATGATTAGTTCTCATGTCAATTTCTGTGTTAAAACAGCAGTACATCATGGATGTGCGGTGGATGTCTGCCCAATAACTATAGACATCAAGATACTTATTTTATTTAGGGAAACCAATTCATGCTTGTAGTTTTAACAGCATCTTTTAAATTTCATGGCTATTACTTCATTGTCTTGATAGTGATGCAACTATGCCAAAGGCTTTTCCTTGATGTTCATTATTGGTGCAGTCTAACCAACCATTGGGATGGTTTACTGATTAGACTTGAGAACTGAATATTATGTTGAGAAAATAACAAGGAAGAATAAAACTCGGGGAAGGTTTCTGATTTCTATGTAACTATTTTGTTTTCTACGAAACTTAAAATGGGAGTTTGAATTGAAAGCTGGTTACACCTTTAATGTTTTTGGTATTATTCTGTAACTGAAACTGAAGGATCGAGGCCACATTGTGTCCTCTTTCAGGGACTAATTGGTTCCACCTCACTATAATTGTTGTTTGATGTGTAGGCAATTTAAATACGACATTGCCATATACTTGCACAGAACATTTGTTGGCCATTGTTCAGTAGACTTCTTTCTTTTTCCTGTTCATTGATGCTAATTAAACGTTCATATAATAACTTGGTTTCCCAGTTTAAAGAAAGCAAGTTTAGCTGCATAATTTGAGCAAATTGACTTTGATATTCCACTTCACATACTCTAGTTAGGCAGAGGTTGTTAAGATTCCCTTTTGATCCCATGTCAGGGGTGATTCTTTGAGAGACCCAGCTTCCAAGGCTTATGCCCAAGTATTTGCTCCTCACCATGGGTGGGCTATCAGAAAGGCTGTTGCTGCTGGGATGTATGTCATTCCAACAAAAGCACAGCTATTGAAGAAACTCAATGAAGATCGTAAGTGCTTGCAACCAATCTATTTTCTTGGCTCTAAATTAATTCCTCAAGTTTGTCTCTACATGTACAAGCGCTGTAGCGCTGTAATCTGTTTTCATATTTACTTAAGTACAGCATAAGGTCTGTTGTGTTCAAACTAAAAGCTGTCTGCTATTACTGCCCTTAATTGCAATTTGCACAAAGTTCATGGGTAGGTAGGTAAACTTTTGTATCTGTAGTTGATTTATTGCCTCGACATTGATGTTGATTGTGTCCCACTATATTTTGAAACATGCTTTGGATGTACAGGAGATTATTCGTCTAAACTGAAATTACAACCCGGCTTAGATCATCCATACTCTAAGTAGACTAAATCTTGTCTGAGCAAAGAAAATTTAGGCCCTTTTACTTTCTAGCTGGTGTGATTTTGTTGATTGACTATTTTCATTTTTTCTCTTTTTTTTTTTCTCATTGTTCCTGATATCCAGAATCATCTGCAAGGATTCAAATGCAAAATTTCATTACTGCATGCGCGCCAGTGGTTCTGTACATCGACAAACTCTTCCTGACAAGAGAACTAGGCATAGGTTGGTGAAAAATTATATTCTGCATGTATCTTTTTTTTTTTCCTTAACACTTTTTTGTTCTTTTTGTCCTTTTTTATACGTGAGTCAAACAATCGTATTCTTGAAGTTACAAGCTAGTAATTATGAGATTATTATTATTATTGTATCTTAGTAAATGCGTCAAGGCCTGCCAAAGGATGTATCATAAGAAACCACCACCAATGTTCTGGAATTTATCTTATTCTTCGACTTGACCTCTTGATCACTGTATCTTGATTTCTTCTTCAAACCAAAGCCTAGAGGCCTGGAGGACCTATGTTTATATAATTTTAGTAAAGAAAACATGGTTTTTAATTTAATTCTTCAGTTACATTTTCAAGTTAGGAAATCTTTTAGGACATATAATTAGTGACAGGGAACAGCTATGAACCAATATACTTTGCTTATATTAAAGCAGCAAGGGCAAACATTTTTTTGTGTGGAGTAAAATATCACCAGCTTCACTAATTGCACCTATTTCATTAAAAGTTTTTTAAAAATGTTAAAGTGCACAAAGTTTTCTATTTTGCGGCAGTCTAGAAAAGGTCATAATGTACACAATTTTCTCTTTATATTTTTACAAAAAAATTTAAATCACTTTTTATCCCTTAAGCTTTGTAAAACTAATCCCATCCGTTACTCCTACTAATAATGAATCTTTTGCCAGTTGATGATTCCAAAACAATAGTTAGGAGGTGATCAAATAGGAAGAAGAAGGTCGTATCACTATTACTTGTTAATGAATATTATTGCGTAGAATTTAAGAGGAATTCATTGTTCTTTCTTAGTAGATCTTTTATAAATTGAGTTAAAAGAGTGTTGTGAGAAGAAATTGAAATTCTTAAGTTATTGGGAAACTATTGTGCTTTATGACACAAATAGAAAACCATTAGTTCCTTAATTATTGATCAAATGATACCATTTTCTTTGAGGTTGAAATAGGAAGTGATTGACATGCAAGTTACTTTCGTATAAGCTTATAATCTTGGCTTTTGAAGAGCTGCACTTTGGAACAAATTAATGGAACTAGGTGTTGTTATAACGGTTCCTTAGATTATTATGAGAAATTTTAACAACATGATTCACCCACATGAAGTTGAGAGCAATTTTAGCCTAAGAAATCACACGGAAGATTTCAGAGACAATTTCGCTAACATTCAAGTGACTAATATGAGAATGGAGAACAACTTTTGTACTTGGACAAGTAAGCCAAAAAGGGAGTTGGTTCCTAAAAAATTAAAAAGATTTCCAATAATGGTTAGTGGTTAAGTTCTTTTTCATAGAGCAAAGCGTGTTTCAATAACTCACTTTTTTCATGTCACACTCTAATTATGATACAAACTCTCTTTCTCAAAATTCCAAAGAAATCACCTTTTCAATTCAATAATTACTTAGTGAAGAGGGCTTTCAAGAGCCAGTGCAAAGAGGCCTTAGCTTGATGGGTCAATAGAATAACGCCTACATTTGCATGAGAAAACTTGGTAAAGTGAAGGAGGAACTAAAGTCTCTCAACTCTTCAAGGTTGGTAATATTCAATTGAAAATAAAGGAAACCTTGGAGATATTAAACATAAATCAATCCTAAATCTACCACTCCCATACTGATACACAACTTCAGTATGAAGAAAAAGTTGCATTACAAGACTATGCTCAAGTTTTCTTTGTTAACAATTATATTTTGTGGAAAAGATCAAGAGTAATTTGGTTAAAGGAAAGGGATAGAAACAAGACTTTGTTTCACAAGTTAATATTTTCAAAGAGAATAATAGTAGGGTAGCTTCTTTATTAGACAATGTTGACTCTATTGTTGAGCAAATTGGAGTCAAGATGGAAATTGAGAGTTTTCTGTAAGGAGAGCAACACAGTTATAACAAGGATCTGTGTTGGACCTATGTTTATTAAGGTGTCTTGAAATTCTAGGCTTTTATAGGATCAAAGAGATATAGCCATAGGGGTAACTATTAGAAAAGTGACGGTCATTAAAGAGATGAACTAGAGTATCTCAAGAGAAGAACGGTGTAAATTTAGAGAGACAAATAAAGGATTTTCGTCTATATTCGAGTAAAGAATTTGAAGATTTCAAGATCTATAAGAAATAGTTCTTTTGTTTTATATTCTATTTTATTTTTTATTTGTTTTTTAATTTTCATATAAACTAAATTAGGATATATCTAGATATTATTAATCCTAAAACTATATGCTTGCATTGATTCTTAGATTTAATGAAAGATCAAAGTTATCTTAGGAATTAGTCAAGGTTATGCCTTGAGAACATCCTTATAAAATTCATTGCATCAACCAAAGCTGCTCTCTATAAAACCAAAGAGTCAGGTGTTTCATCTAGATACACTGAGCCAAATGTGGTGGAACACATGAATACAATAATTTGTGGTGTCTTTTATGTACTAAGCTCCTTTTTAGTACTTCGCACCATCCTCAAATAAATAGGTAGATGGAATTCACTAATAGCATATTGGGTTTTTACTTTGTGGCTTATTAACTAAAAGCATGAAAGATTGAGATATAAAGTTAGCAATACTGAATTTGCATACAATAGAAGGCCTACTTCTTTAACTAGTTGTTCTTCAATTAAAATTGTTTATAAAGTTCATTTGTATTTTTGGAATGATTTGATTCCTATCCCAAGGAAAGACTTGTTGAATTTTGATGCTAAAGCAAAAGTTAAGGCTTTTCAATGCATCAATGAAAAATTCAAAGCTCAAATTGAGAAGGCTAATGCAAAATATAAAAAGAAAGCCAATAAACATCGCAAACAACCTTAGTTTAAACCAAGTGATTTAGTATGGTTGCATTTGTGCAAAGAATGATTTCCTTCGAAATGAAAGAATAAGTTATTGCCAAGGGCTAATGGACGTTTCAAATTGCTTGAGAAGTACAGAGATAGTGCATATATGTAACATCCCCTCATCAATAGGAAGGGT
>JANZXR010000002.1:29012342-29029244 GCA_027575705.1 Erythroxylum echinodendron
TATGTACAGACTGTACACTGATGTATAAACTGATGTTTTGGAGTAATGAAAAGAGAAATTTGGTTTTAAAAATCTTGTGATTTACATTACTGGTTCTTATTCTTTTAATGTATGTGATGCGATGTGGAGTACTGTAGTGATTGCACGTAGCGCTCCCTTATCTTAGGATATGGTCGGAATGACCTACAGGCATCTCGGTACGTACCCTAGGATAATGGGGTGTTACAATATAAGCTTGACTTTAGAAAGCAAAATGGTGGAGTTAGCAAAACAATCAATATTGGTAATTTTTCTCCTTAAATCGAAGATGAAATTTTGAGGGCTAATTCTTTTGAAGAAGGGGGTAATGATGCATAACATTAAGCATTTTAGGTTTCCCTAAGGTGCAAGGACATTTTATATGCAACTATATCATTTAGGGTGGAAACAAGCTTAAAATAAATGAAGAACAAGTTGGGTAAGTTTAAAGTAATTAATGACCAAGTATCACATTGTCAACACCATGGGCATAATAATCGAAGTTCAACTTGATTTATTTACATCATAACCCTTAGGAATATTATGTTTACTTTGTGTTCAAGTAGTTTTCTTAGTTGTTCTTAGAGAATAGGGTAAGATTCAGTTAGAATCAGATTAGGAAAACTTTTTCTAGCTATTTAAATATTTCCATATTTGGGGAGTCTTTTTAGAGTTATTTTAGGATTAATGTTTCCGTAATTGAGAAGAAGGATTTATGTTTTTTATTTATGTTAGGAGAATCTTTTAGGGACATTTTAGGTTGGTTTATAACCGATATAAGGTATGCATTAGGGCTCCATCCATTAGAATTCGTGATTGAGTATATAAATAATGCACGAAGTTTCTCTTTTTAACTCTGTGTGAGTTTATTTTTATTTTTATGGCATTAGTTCTTGATATTTTATATTTTGTTATTAGGTTTGAGCTTAAGCTATTCAAGTTCATATTCTTTTAATTCCAAATTTTTATTAATTCATAAAACGATAAAAAAATTATTCTTTGTTTTCGATTTAGTTATGCATTAGGTTAGAGAAATTTTGTAAATGGCATATGTAAGAAATACATAAGAATGAAATGAAACTACAAAAAAAAAAGAAATTTAAATAAAGTTAAGAGAAGAGAGAGTTATTTGAATTTCTCTAAAAACATATTTTAAGATTAAAAACTCATTAACAAACTCATTCATTGAGTGTTGATGGTAAAGGAGTCATGGACCATTTAATAGTACAACCACCATATTGACCAGAGACATATATATGACACTCAGAAATTTTAGTGAGGTCAAGTTTATGATTTTCTATTATTTGAATGTCCATAATTGGATTTGCTACATTGAGCATTGATTGTACACCACCTAATGTGAAGGTGAGAATAACAACAATTCACTTGGAAGGAGTATCAACAAAATGATATCAATTATTCATGTGATGTCGGTTCACAATGGAGAAACCAACATGGGGAGAAATATTATAGCTATGACTCAACATTTTGGAAAAGATGCCTTTGATGATTTAGTGGGAGAATTCAAAAATTTAACATAGAAGAGTACAATCAAGGAATATTATGCTCTTCTAGAAGTTCTCTGAAAAGTTACACATACTTGAATACTACTTGAATGGGTTTATTTTAAAAGAGGTTGAAACCTAAGATCGTGTTGCTAGTGAAACTTTTGAATCTCAAAATCTTGCATAGTGCCTAAGAGTTGGCCAAAAAATAAGAAGTCATCGCTCTTATATGTTATTCAACCAGTATAGTTTGAGGCTCTAGATCACTAATTTGAACAAATTCTCTTATGTTATCTTTGTCCTAATCATTAATCACTATAATAAATAATAAAAATGTAGCTTTGAAGCTAATTCAAAAATAACAAAGACAACATAGTAGCAAAGAGTTTGAGGAAAAGAGAGCAAAGTACGTGTGTTTATAATCTGATGATAAGTTCTTATAGTGGCACAAATGTAAAAAGAATTAGTTTATGGTTAAAGATGAGGCAAATGAAATGTGTCAATAAATAAATCAAGATAGCCTTATATGGAAGAAGATAGATACAAGCACTTCATTAAATGATATCCAAAGGCAAATGGAAGAGACATTAAGCATCTTTAATTAATGAAGCCGAAATCATCATAATTTGAAGCAAATTGTAGTCGAAAATGTTGAACCAAGTTGAAAGGAGATAACTTACTTCCTTAAGCTGTCATATGATTGGACCAAAATTTTGGTCCAATAAAATAGTTTCTTATATAAGTAAAACTCTAGGGATGTATTTCCAGTTAGAATGTCCTATAGAAAGTCATATAAAGCAAAGAAGCTACTTGAAATTATTCATTGTGGGTACTGTTGAAGTTCCATCCAATAAAGGTAATAGGTATTTTATTACTTTTATTGATGATTTTAGTAGAAAGGCTTGCGTATATTTTGTAAAGCAAAAATTAGAAGCTTAGGATGCATTTAAATCATTTAAAGCTTTTATGGGAAAAGCAAAGTGGTTGCAGAATTAAAGTATTAAAAACAGATAGAGGTCAAGAGTATCTTGCATTTACAAAAGTCTTTGAGCAATATGGAATTCAACATCAGTTAACCACTAGATACATGCATAAAAAAAAATAGAGTAGCAAAGAGAAGAACAAAACTATTATGGACATGGTAAGATGTATGTTAAGATTTAAACAATTGCCTAAAGAATTTTGGGTAGAAGCTGTTACTTGTGTAGTTTATATTTTAAACAGGTGTCCAACAAAAAACTTTAATGACAAAACACCTGAAGAAGCTTGAAGCGAAAGGAAACCTTCCATTCGACATCTCAAAGTTTTTGAGTGTATTACTTATATCCATATATAATATCAGTTGAGGAAGAAGTTGGATGAAAAAGGTGAGAAATGTATTTTTATAGGCCATAATGCAAATTCAAAGGTCTATAAATTATACAATCCAAATACAGAAAAGAAGATTATTAGCCGTGATGTAACTTTTAATGAGGATGTAATATGAGATTGGTTTTCAACTTCCCCCAAAAGGCCAGTGGTAATTTCAGAAAGTTATAAATAAGAAATACTCAGGTAGATTCAGTATATCAACCAGAGACATCTAGTAGACCCCAAAGATGTAGTTAGTTACTAGCTAGATTAGAAGACTATCATCTAGTAGATCCCAAAGATGTAGTCAGTTACTAGCTATATTAGAAGACTATGTTATAGGTACTGATAATGATATATCTAATGAAGAGATTATCAATTTTGCTTTATTTGCAGATTGTGAACTAGTTAATTATGAGGAGGCATCAAACGACTTGAAATGGAGGAAAGCCATGGATAAAGAAATATATGCAATTGAAAGGAATAACACATGGGAATTAACATATTTACTCACTAATAAAGAGTCTATAGGAGTAAAGTGGGTCTACAAGACAAAGTATAAGCCTAGCCTAATGGTGAGATTGATCGGTTTAAAGCTAGATTGGTTGCAAAAGGATATAAGCAAAAACTAGGTATTGATTACTTTGAAGCATTTGCTCCTGTTGCGAGATTTGATACTATTTACATTGTTATCTCTCTCTCAACTCAAAATAACTAAAAAATTTATCAAATGGATTTAAAATATGACTTTTTAAATGGAAATTTGGAAGAGAAAGTATACGTGGAGCAACCTGTAGGGTATGAAATTAGAGGAAAAGAAGATAAAGTTTACAGGTTGAAGAAAGAAATGTATGGATTGAAGCAGGCACCAAGAGCATGGTACAAAATAATTGGTTCATACTTTATGAAGCATGATTTTGAAAGATGCCCTTTTGAGTATACTTTACATGTTCAATTTGTTGAGCCTGGTGATATTTTAATTGTGTGTCTTATGTTGATGATCTAATTTTTACTGGAAACAACTCAAAGATGATTGAAAAATTTAGAAAGTCTATGGTAAAATCATTTGGCGTGACAAACTTAGGTCTAATGTCTTATTTTCTTGGAATAGAGGTAATTCAACAGGATGATGGAAATTTTATTTCCAAAAGGAAGTATATAAATGATATTTTGAAGAAATTAAGATGGAGAATTCAAAACTAGCTCCCACCTTAGTTAAAGAGAAATTGAAACAACTAAAAGAAGATACAGGGACAACTATAAATTCAACTTATTATAAGAGTTTAATTAGAAGTATGAGGTATTTAACTGGAACCAGACCAGATATAGTTCTTGGAGTTAGATTACTTAGCAGATTCATGGAGGAGCCTCGTACTTGTCATTTACAAGGAGCAAAGAGGATTTTTTGGTATATCAAAGGTACTTTAAATGAAGAAATTTTTTATGCAAATGTCAATTATATGAATCTTGTAGGTTACATAGATAGTGATTAGAGTGGAGATATATAAACAAGAAAAAGCACATCAGGGTATGTTTTTTATCTTGGCACTAGCGTAATATCATGATCTTCAAAGAAACAACCTATTGTTGCATTATCTACAGCTGAAGCAAAATACATTACAGTAACTAGTTATGTTACACATGTAGTATGGCTAAGAAGAATGCTTGAAGTACTACATCAAAAACAAGATGCTCTAACAAAATTATTATGTTATAATAAGTCCACAATAGCACTGTGCAAAAATCTAGTTTTTCATTGGCGATTCAAGCACATAGACATTCGGTTCACAAAATTCACGAGTTTGTAACTGAGAAGGAAGTAGTGATTAATTATTTTCAAACTGGAGAACAAGTTGTAGATATTTTTACCAAACCACTAAAGTTTGAGTTGTTTCACAAACTGAAAAAAAATGTTGGGAATGCTAAATTTCTACTAGCTTGATTTACGGGAGGCAATGCCAATAAATAAATCACGCTAGCCTTACATAGAAGAAGATAGATACATGTACTTCATTAAATGATAACCAAAAGCAATTGGAATAGACGTTAAGCATCTTCATTTAATGAAGTCGCAATCATCATAATTTGAAACAAATTGTAGCCAAAAATGTCGAACCAAGTTGAAAGGAGATTATTTCTTCCTTAAGCTATCATATGAATTTTGGTCCAATCGAATAGTTACTTTTATAAGTAAAACTCCAGATATTTATTTATTTTTACTTTTATAAGTAAAATTCTAGATATTTATTTTTTTTGTTGCCTATAAAAGAGCGTAATTGATGGAGTTGTATTGTGTATTGTGATTCAATTAAAAATTCTCCTCCTCTTCTCTCCCTCTCCCTCGTGGTGTGTCTGTGACTGTTATGTCATTTTGATATCAGGATGGAAGAAAAGAGAGCACGAAATTATTGTTATGGAGGCAATTAATGACAACATAAACAAAAACAACCATAGACATCTCTTTAAGGAATGTTAAGGATACTTTTAGGTGATTATAAGCAAAGGGAGACCTATTAACATCCTTATTGACAATGGTAGTTTAGATGCTAACTTGGTTCAAAAGAGATCTTATAATTGTTATAAAGACAGGGATGTGAAAATAACATTAAGTTGGGGTTTAAGATTGCTTGAATTCAATTATGTAGAAGCTTTATATGAGTTCTGCAAAGAATCTAATTAAGTACATATTCTTTAATATTACCCCTAATGAGAGTGACATGGTGATGGGAGTTTAATGATTGTCAATTTTGGAAGATGTACAATGTAACTTTGGAAAGCAAAACATGCTTTTTAATTGGAAGGGATAACAAATGTTATTGAATGATCCTCGAAATCGGTCCAAAGTAGTGAATGCCAAGAACTTTAAGAATCTTTTAGTTAAATCCCAAGCCATGTATACTTCATCTACAATATTCCATCGATCAATAATTATAAGAGGAGGTTTTATAAAAGACTTGTTAGGTTTGACAAGAAATTATAAAAGATTTACAAGTTTGTTTGGTAGCAGAAGTAAATCACTCACTAGGCTATTGAGAAAGGGGCATTTAAGTTAAACGAAAAGGCATAAACATTTTTTTACACTTTAAAAATCGACTCTTGAAATTTTATTATTATATTACCTCTCAGGCTGAGATTAGGTCTAACTCAAAATTTTATGTTCAAATTAAGGCTTGACTTAAAGCTCAAGCCTAATTAGATTAAGATTAAGTTCGATTAAATATATTTTTTAATTTTAAAGAATAGAAACAATGTCTTGTTTTTCTGAATTCAAACTTAGCATAAGTTCAAAATTTTAATAGAAAAATTGAAGCCTCAATAACTCAGACTAATTCGTTGACTTTAGGCTAACTCTGTCGACGTTGCTTGTAGAGTGAAATTAAGTGGTATTGACACAGAAGAGCCATCCACTAGCATTTGTAAGTTAATTCCTAACTCGAGAAGAAGCGTGTTTTAAACAATCAGTGAACACCAAGTGGAGGCATTGATATTTGAATTGTTACCAGGAGACAAGTCACCTTCAGTTTCCGCCAATTTCGTTTTCACAGATGTTTTGTCAAATCTCGAAATCAAAACATAAGACCCGAACAGAAGTATGTTTCTTATCTACAATAACGTATACTTTTTGTTTATAACTTCTAGTTATACTTCCAAGTTCAGCACTCTCTCTCTCACTTTATTGTTTTCTTTGCTTTAGAAAAAGTGTACAATGTGCTTGCTTTTTGGGTGTGTATAATAAAAATAAAACCCTATAGAGAAAGCTTGAAGTCCAAGTACTGTCCAGACCCCAGAGGCCTCACTTTCAGTTCCTGTTTCACTGCTTTGCTTTGCCAGATCTCCTCCTTTATTTGTCTAGCCAGTTTTGCCTGCGTGTTTACACTCATAAACTTACCTATTTTCCCTTGGTCCTTCTTTTTCACTGAAATTTGGTTAGACTGCCGGAAAAAGAGTTTGGATTTTTCTGCATTTTGAGATAGTTCCAAGTAACCGTTCATTGTTTTCAAAGCACATGTCGGTGTAGCGAGAGATTCTTGAACTGGGTTTTTTGAGTTTGTAAGTAATGTTTTTTTTTTCACCCCCTAGCTTCCTTCCCTCTTTTTCTTCCGGAATTATGAATCTTTTGACCTTTCTTGTGAATTGCTGTTTCTACATTCTATATTTGTTTAGTGGGTACAATGATAGTGATTATTTTATTGTGAGAATTTAATTGTGTTCTGATTGAAAAGTGACTCCGTAACTGAAGCAAATTATTGAGCTGTTAGATGCATTGCTCGATAATTTGTGTAAGTTAATAATTTTAATGCTGAATGATCATGTTTTCTTTTTCTTGTTCTTGGCATTTTTCTCAACAACCTTCATGATAGTTTTCTTTCTTCATTGCTATTGCAAAAGAAAGGAAAAGGAATCTTTTGTTTTTCTACACCTAGACATGAAGATATTATTTGTTGGGGGTTTATAATATCAATTTATGATACATGAAGGTGCTGTAAATTGATTTTTGAATGACCCAACTGTTTTCTTTAGAGTTCTTTCCTTCTTTATTTTCTTTCAATTTTCTACTTTTTCTCAGGAACAAAAGGTGCATTGGCGAAAGCATATTTAATTGTTAATTATGATGTTACGCTGGTGGTTGCATCAGGCTACTTGTGCTAGTAGTTGTGCTTGATTTACCTGAACAAGTGGTTAAATTAAAATGGAGGACTCGGCATCTTCCCGTTGTGAGCACTTAAAGCAGCTGTCCCAAACTACAGATCAACAGTCCTCTGTCACTTCTAAGGAACACACGAAAAGGGTTTCTAAGACCATAAAACCTACTATTTTAGCAACATCAAATCTTTTAGCACCAACTGGTTCTATCAAAAAGAGAACCGAAACCAAAAGCAGTCCAGATTCTGGTTCAAAAATGACAAAACCATCTCTGGCTGTTTCATCCCAGAATACTAGTTCAGTTCTAGTCACTAGAAGGAACAGCACTGGAGGATTGCCAGAGAAGTCAATTTCTGCAACTAAACAGCAAAATGATTTGGCTACTGTTACACGGAAAGTGACTACAGCTGTTTCGCATCCAGTGAGGAAGTCCTTTCCAGAGCTTAGGAGGAGTTCCTTGCCTTCTGTTGCTACAAATTCCAGAACCCGAACAACTAGTTCTGAGACTCGAAAGTCAGTTCCTAAGTCACCCTCAGATAAGAGCTTGAGGACATCAACTTTGCCTGACGCAAGTAAATCAGATACTGTCAGGAAACCTCTGGTTAAGCCATCATTGTCTATCTCTTCTTCAAAGAAGGCCACTTCTACTTCGTTGGAGAGTACTGGGAGTAGTATGGGCAAAAAGACAGTTTCAAAAATATCTTCGCCAGCAGTTAGATCACCCTCAATTTCTAGTGGATCAAGAACCGGGTCTTTGTCAACATCTCTGAATAGAAACTCTAGCTTCTTTGGACAGAAGAAAGCAGGCACCCCTGAAAGCCGGGATTCTCGATTCATTGTCCTCCCACAAGTGGATATCAAAGCTAGCGATGATGTGGTAAGCACAACTTTGCTGTTGCACATGGATTGTACTAGTTGCATCATCAGTGACCCTTAAATTTGGATATCATTCATGCCTGAGAACACACTGTTTTGCAATAAAGGATTCCAAGGCTGATTTGTTAAGCAGCTTACTGATTTGAATTCATGCAACAATTTGGTTTTATAAATATATTCGTATAATGTAAGCATAATTATGATTTGATTGGAAAATCATCTTAAATAAATTGAAAGCATTATGGATACAAGGATTGGCAAATAAAATTCAGTTGGACAGATTTTTGTAGTCTGAGATTATGCAAGCATAATTATGATATTTGTTGGCAAATAATATTAAATAAAGTGAAAGCTCTATGGATGCAAGGATAAAGCCAATATTTGGAACTTTACTTGGACAGATTTTTGGAGTTCAATATTCGAAAACTTTTGTAGGTATAAAAATTCTATCACGAAAATTGGTGTTTCATGTGGCATGTGATAGTCATGTAGTTGGTAAATTTTTTTTTATTAATGGTACAATATTTTGGAATTAAATTCCTCTTCGCACGGCATGGATGGGTGGGACTAAAGAGAAGTTACTACTCCTTGTTGTCTAGCGTAAATTTGGGCCAAAAAAAAGGTCATGTGTTGTGGCAGATGATACTTAGATGTGCTGTGGAGATATTGATCTGTGCTTGGGAGCATATTCGACATTACTTATGCTCTATATGTTTTACCATTTCTTTCCTTAATCCAATTGGTTGTTCTCTTGCTGTACCAGAGATTGGATCTTAGGGGCCATAGGGTGCGTAGTCTGAATGGTAGTGGCTTGAAATTGTCATCAAGTTTAGAGGTAAAATCCCAGTATATTATGTGTAAGTGTTGTGCTAACAATATAATGATATTTCTGGCGGTAGTTGTTTCACTGACAAAACCTATATGACAGTTTGTTTATCTCAGAGATAATCTCTTATCTACACTGGAAGGAATTGAGATACTAGCACGAGTGAAGGTTTGCTATTTGATGATTCAATTGTTTTCTTTATAACTGTGGATTTGTATGATCTTCAGAACCTAACCACCCTAAGAATGAAATTGTTTCTTCTTTTATGCTTCTAAAAGTATTTATTGGACACTTGAGCTTTGTTTATATTGTTGCAGATTAAACTTAAGGATTTATGAGCTCCTGTACATGCTTATTGAGCATGTCTATTCTGTTAAAGAATAAATGTTTTTGCTTATTGGAGCTGTAATATTGATTGGTATAACTGTTCTCTGGCAGGTCCTTGACTTGAGCTTCAATGAGTTTAAAGGGCCTGGGTTTGAACCTCTTCAGAATTGCAAGGCCCTGCAGGTTCTCTTTTATTCTTTCTTCTTCTCTCTGATTTCATTACAAGGTATAGACTGTCCCTTGCAGGCATCCTTAGATGAAATTTCTGTGTATATCACTTGTAGCAATTATATCTGGCTGGAAACCAAATAACATCACTCGCAAGTCTTCCTCAACTTCCCAACCTGGAGGTTAGTGCTTATTTGGATTATTTTGCTAATCAACTCTATTGTTTTGTGATTCAACATGGAATAATAAGTATCTGATGAATGCAATAATTTCTATTCTCTGCTTTCTTGTGCAGTTTCTATCTGTTGCTCAAAATAAGTTGAAGTCTCTTGCAATGGCAAGTCAACCTCGTCTTCAGGTTTGTTTGCTGTTCAGCAGCAAGCTACTTGATATTGGTTTATCAGGTCAAAGTTAAGTCAATATCTTTTTGTTTCCATATAGGTATTGGCTGCAAGCAAAAACAAGATAACGACTCTAAAAGGCTTCCCATATCTACCAGTCCTTGAGGTTAGCTTTATGTTACTTATTTTTTGACAAAAAACTCTGAAGGCATATTTATTGAAGATGTTAATAGTGGTCCATTTTTCTGCTAATCTAGTGAGGTTCACTTTCTATGCTACTATTTATGCATTAGATTGATATTGTTCAAGTTAACTTGGTACTACTGTGAGATACATAAAATTGTTATGACTTTCTTAGTTTGGCTATATGAATAGAATGGATTCTGCATAATGCTGTGATAGAAACTATAACTGGATCATTTGAATGGTCTTGATCCAGGCTTGACCACTAATAATCCTATCACCTCGAATTGGTCCATATCTTGCTTGATAAAAATGGAGTTTTAGGTTTATTCATAAGATGATGGTGTATAGGATAGAGACTTCGACGATCTACTATAGCCTTGAAAATCTTGGAAAGGGAAAGATGTTGTTTACTAATCATTCAACCAAAAGTGTTGATCTCAAAGTCTAAATACTATAGGTTTGACATGCAATTGGTTTGCCTTCTAGTGCAATTGTAGTTGCAGGAAAATATGTAATGGGTCTATTACGTAGTAAAGCAGTAGTAAAAGCACATCATTCTCTTTCTTATATTAGGTTGGTACAAATGTATATTTGAAACTATTCTTCTTTGCTGCAGCATTTGCGTGTTGAGGAGAATCCAATTTTGAAGATGCCCCATTTAGAAGCAGCTTCCATTTTGCTTGTTGGTCCTACATTGAAAAAGTTCAACGATCGAGGTTGTATTCAAGTTTTTCTCTTGTTTTCTTTTAATTCTTTTTGGAATATTTTCATGGTACAGTTTGCTTCTTTTGTCTTGGTTTTTCTGTTATTTGTTTTTGTAATTTTTTCTTTTCCTTTCCTTCTTGGTTAACATTTGGTGCCCACTTAAGTGGGTTTTTTGTATCCTTGAGGGTGGCTTTTGTTTTCCATTTTCTTCCTCTCTAATATGGTTAATCTCAATAGATCTTTCAAGGGAGGAGCTTGCAATTGCCGAACACTATCCAGCTCACACAGCGTTGTGTCTTAGAGACGGTTGGGACTTTTGTCATCCCGATAAAGCAGCAGGTTCTGTTTTGCAAATTTTTTTTTTCTATTTACTTGTGACCATAAAACTGAAACTACATAGCTTTTTGACCAAGTTTGTGGGTGGGACGACTAAACATAGTCTATAAGAGCTTTTCGTGAGTAAATTGCTTGATCTTGTCATATGCAATTGTTATTCAATCTGTATTCAGGAGATACTAGTTCTGATGTATGCTGTAGCTATGACGTTTAATTCATTAGAGGATAAAAATGGAGGTGGGCTAGATTTACTTGATGCATTGTGATGAGCAATAATTAATAAAATAGCCAGTATAAATGATCTTACAGCTAAAATTCCACCAAAAAACGAAATAATATCACTTTTGACCACAATGTGAGATTTGGTATGAGATAAATTTCTTAGGCAAATGTAGAAAATTGCAATATGTCATTCTTTGCTTAGTCTCTAAGAGGTGATGGTTATTGTCAAATTATGACATTTTCTACAATTGAATTGAATGTTTCTTTATGATATAACATAAAAAGACTGAAATCAATTACAAAAATTTATTGCATGTTTTTTGATAAATAAAAATTTCCCTTTCCTGAATTAAACTTACTATTCTCAATCCTTCTACAGTTCAACAAAATAACGATGCTAATGAAACAACATGGAACATTATGTATAGGATTCAAGTCCTAGGAATATGAAAATTTGTGACATGAAGATTCTTATGATTTAAAACTAGACACCATTATGTTCAAATGAGTGTAGTGCATAAGTACATCATAATGGATACTTTTTGTTTTGCTTCAGTTTGGGTTGAATTGTTTCTTGACAATATATGAAGAGTCTTGTATGATTAAGGATCAAGTTCAAGTCATGTTGCTCTCAGTTGTTGCAGATTTGTGGCGCATTATGTTTCTCTACATTTTATATGAGGGGGTGTGTTATGATAGCATAAAATCCATTCTTGGGCCTTGCCCATCACTTAAGCTTTTGGGTTGCATGGTTCCTTGACAACTTGCATTGCTAACAATTTTCCTTGGCTAACTCCGAATGTGAATTATTGAACAGAGTCCACCATTCTTTTTCTTTTTGATCAATGGAAAGAACATTACCCACCGGGCTATGTGCTAAAGGATGCAGCTGTTGATCAACCTTTTGAAGAAGACGCTTGTCGTTGCCACTTCAGCTTTGATCAAGATTGTGGTTTCAGTGCCGATCCACCTTTAGTCTTACGGTATCAATGGTTTATAGGGGAAAGGACACTGTCAGATTTTGTAAAAATTCCCAATGCAATAGCCGAGGTAATTAGTTTATGCTCAGATATCTATATTGGTTGACATTTTGAATAGAAGCTTAATACTGTTTTCATCATATCTTGGGCTAATACCATCATGTATGATTAGGTCTACTGGCCAAAGCATGAAGACATTGGTAAAATTTTAAAAGTGTTTTGTACTCCTACTCTAGGAGAAACAGAATATCCCGCAGTTTTTGCGATAGCTTCACCAGTTCAGCGAGGTAAGCTTACTATTATATTTGAAGTTCATGAATTGTGGAGGTGAATGTTTTCATATAGAGATGATTGTATTAATAATCCACATTCAAATGGCATGGTAAATTCTGCCAAACGGCAAACTCTTAAAATGTGAACAAATTGGTACATGCATACAACATATTCTCGTAATATGGCTTCCTTCATGAATGTAGCTTAAGCTAATAAGTTGATTTCATTTTTGTTTCGCTTATTGTGTCTTTATATCTCATTGTCCACATTGCAAAGGAAGTGGAATTCCAAAGGTCTTGAATCTGGAAGTGAGCGGGGAATTGGTGGAAGGAAGTAATATTAGGGGTTGTGCTGAGGTAGCATGGTGTGGTGGAACTCCAGGGAAAGGTGTTTCCAGGTGAGAATGTTGTCTAACACTGCAGGATATGCCTACATTGATGCAAGGACATGCATGCACATGAGTGTCTTTTCCTTTATTTAAAGTGTACAAAAACTTCGTTACTTTTTATCTCCAGTTGGCTGAGGAGAAGATGGAATAGCAGTCCGATGGCTATTGCTGGTGCAGAAGATGAGGAGTATCGGCTGACTGTAAATGATATCGGTTCTAGTTTGGTCTTTATGTATACACCAGTTACAGAAGATGGTCGCAAAGGGGAACCTCAATATAAGTACACTGATTTTGTTAAAGCAGGTATAGAATCAATTGATTTCTGCAATATTTTCTTGTTTAATTTTGTACTTTGATTTTTTTTCCCAATTTCTTCTGAAAGTTAGCTTGGTTTCCTTTATATCCTTAATAAGGAAAAGACCATTCTAACAAGATCCCCTAAAGGTGTGGACGAACCTAAAAGCAATTATTTACCCTAATGGCTTAATGTATTACCTGTTGTTTATGTTTATATTTTATTGAGAGGGCTTTTATATTTATAAGCTTGGTAAAAGCTTTTCATAGTGGAAATTTCTAGTTTTTAACATTACTATTGAGTTGTATATAGCTGTATAGTGATAAAATACGAAGGAGTTTACTACTATTGATTGTATTTCCTTTTCTAGGGTTATACATCAATTATATATACATGTATTTTTTTAACTTATAGTAAATACAAATAACAAATTCCTCTGAGTTTCACATGGTATCAGAGCCAGGGTTTTAGATTTTACGATTGCTTTCTGATCAATCTCCAACGAGATTTAGACTTCGTTAACCTGGTGTTAGATCAAAGATCTAACATCACTAGTTTGTTCCTCTCTCACTCGTTGGCAGAACCCTAGAATCGTGTTGTCGGTAGCTGCTCCATGTGCCGTCACGCACCGCTCGTCTCCTCGGTGATTATTTTCCGATCTCCCTCTCCGACGCGCGTCCCATCTCACTGTAACCACTCACTTGTTTAGACGGCACCGACCAGTCGTTTCCCATAGCCCACAACTGATTTCGCCGTCAGAAAACATCATTGGAAGTTGATAGGAAGTCGTCCTCTTATCGATCTCTCTCTCCGGTGAGCGTGACTTGTCATTGTCGGTGCCAACTACCTTAGCAGTCGCCAGTGAGTTGATTTCCTTGATTTTTCCCTCTGTTCATCATCAGATCACTGGAAAATTAGCCAGACAGTCGCCGGGAAATTTTTTTTAGAGGTTTTTCCATTCATGGCTCCTATAGATTTTAGGTCTCAATCAGGTGCTTTTCCCTTTATTTCTCTTCCCTCAATTACGATAGAGAAACTAGTAAGTAGTTCTAGTTATACCTCATAGGCTGCCTTTGTTGAATTGTGGTGTATGGGTCAAGACTTAGCCGATAACTTAACTACTAGGGTTGAGGATATTGAAACAAATAAATCTGCTTAGGCTCAAATTGATGCATTATTATGTAGTATGTTATGGCAAACAATTGATCCTCAACTCCACCTTATTTATAAGGCATACAATACTTAAGATATGGAGTAAGGCGAAATTACTTTATACTAACGATATTAAGAGATTGTATTATGTAGTCTCAAATTTGGTTAATCTCAAACAACAAGACATTAACATGTCTGAATTTTTTGGTAGAATGGCCTCCCTGAAAATAGAATTCAACTTATTACTACCTACTGGTAAGTTTGCAGCAGAAGATTTTGCACAGAGATAAATTTTTTATGGTTCTTATGCTGCGTTTAGTTACTGTCTCTCATATGCGGAGACAGAACGAAGCAAAAATTTGGAGACAGAACAGAACAAAAATTGGAGACAGTGAGGTGTTTGGTTGTGATGGACAAAACAGAGAAAATTGTATTCGTCTCGAGGACAAAAATATGTTTGGTTGCAATTGACAAAACATAAAAAACAGTGTCAATGACCAAAGTACCCCTGCAGTATAATATAATTGGAAATATATAATTCATTGGTTATTTTAAATATCAATATCATTGTTCTTTAAATGTTTGTGATAATTAATTAAAATATAATTCATTAGTTAATTAAAATATAAGTAAATAATATAATTATTCATTAATTAAAATATTGTAATTATTTAATTAATAATATAATTAAAATATAATTAATTAAAATATAATTAATTAACATATTATTATTAATTACATTATAATTAATTAAAATATAATTATTCATTAATTAAAAAATTTTAATTAATTAATTAATTACAATATAATTAATTAATATAATTAATTACGATATAACTAATTAAAATATTGTTATTAATTATTTAATTAAATTATAATTAATTAAAATATAATCAATTAATTAAAATATAACTAATTAAAATATAATTATTCATTAATTAAAATATTGTAATTAATTAATTAATTAAATATAATTAATTAAAATATTATTAATAATTAATTAACTACAATATAATTAATTAAAACATAATTCATTCATTAATTAAAATGTTGTAATTAATTAATTAATAAATTAAATTATAATTAATTAATATATAATTAATTAATTATATTTTAATTGATTATATTATTGGGGGGAGAGGGGTATTTTCGGAAGTTGGTATTTTGTTTTGTTTCTGTCACGGGGATAAGATTTTTTGTCCTTCGGTTTTGAAAGGAACAACAAATTTATGTTTCTGTCATCTGGAGACAGAACAAAAATAAGTAGAGATAGTAAGCAAACACTACGAGATATAGGATTTTTTAGTTTTGTCATCCGTCTCCACTGACAGAGACACTAACCAAACATAGGGTTACTCTTACTACTATCAGTCATGAACTTACTTTAGTACGAGATCAGATTTCGGCGAGTCCTATAGTACTTTCTCTGGATGAAGTATTTGCTCGCTTATTGCGTGTTTCGTCACCTAGCATCATGATAGGATCCCCCTTAGTTAATTCTTCCACTTTGGCCTCTTAGTCTCATAGTACCAATAGAGCAGAGCAGGGGGATCGTGGTGGTCGACCCAAACGTTGTTATTGTCATCAATGGGGACATACTGAGGATAAATTTTATAAATTGCATGGTCGACCTTGAGCTGCTAATGTTGTTCATACTGATCAGTCTGACCTTCAGTCTGAGCCCTCTACTCAACCATTGGTGACTCTGACTAGTACTGATTATGAAGAGTATCTTAAGTATCAGGCAGCTAAGCAGTCTTCCTCCTCCGTTGCTTCGATAGCTTATTCAGGTAATTCTGTAGCTTACCTCACTAAGTCTTTCCCTTGGATACTTGATTCTGGCGCTTCTGATCTGTTAGAGACCGCCTTCTCTAACACTGGATACTCAATACTAGCAGGAGCCTACACAAGAAACATACGCAGACAGCAATAGAATAGAAAGGAATATGGAAAAGTGTTGAAAGACTGGTGATATTGATATTTCTCAGCTAGACTTTGAGAGCTAGCTAATCTTCAGAAATCCACGTCCTAACATATCATAACTGAATGCCCATTCTCTCTCCCCATAACAACATTTTATTCCTCGTTCTAACTAACACTCTCATGGCTCACCTTCCCTCTAAGATTTCCCAATTTACCCTCACATATTGCCAGAATTGCCAGAATTGCTAGACTTCTTATTTTTCCTCTTACTATATTGTTGCTGGAATCTGGTCTCAACAATAAACCCCCTCAAAAGAACCCACCTTGTCCTCAAGGTGGAAGGAAGGAAATTGGTTGTTGATGAATTCAAACTTCTCCCATGTAGTC
>JANZXR010000002.1:29029344-29068063 GCA_027575705.1 Erythroxylum echinodendron
ATTGGATACTTATCGGGTACTGTCAACTTGTTCAAAGCTCTATAATCTACACATAACCTCCATCCGCCATCCTTCTTCCTTACTAACAATATTGGGCTGGAATAAGGGCTAGTGCTAGGCCTTATAATCCCAAATTGTAACATTTCCCGTACTAATTTCTCAATTTCATTTTTCTGGTAATAGGGATACCTGTAGGGTCGGACATTAGGTGGTTTGGAACCGGGCTCCAGCTGAATGGCATGGTCAGTGGCTCTGTTGGGTGGCAACTGTGTAACAGGTCCGAAAACCCTTGCAAACTCCTGTAGTAGGTTACCAATTTCCTCCTTGACTATAGGGTCTGCATCACATTGATTCTGTAGTTTATCCAACTTTGTCATCCCCACTTCGACCTCCACTATTTCCCTATTCAACACTTTCTGTCCCTCATATTCAAGAATAAAACCCTCTGCCCCTTGCTGTAAAAGCTTAACAGCAGTCTTGAGGGAAGCTACAGTTGCCCTCGTTATAGCCTCCCCATATAGTTTGATCTTCTGGCCATCTAGCACAAACTTCATAATCTGTTTTTTCCAATTTAGCATAATATCTCCTAACGTCTCCAACCATGCAACCCCTAAAATTATGTCGACACTCTGCATATCAAACGGAAAAAAATCTTGTTTCAACACCATTCCCTGTATATTCAGCTCCACCCCCTTACAAACTCCAACACTCTGCACTCGATAGTCATTGCCCAATCTAACCTTGAAGGGTTTCGTGTGACTAACTTCCATCTTCATTTCTTCCACTAACCCCCTTCTAATGAAGTTATGCGATGCTCCACTATCTACCAGAATTATTACCTTTGTTTCGGTAATTTTCCCTCTTAATTTCAGGGTTTGTGGCCCCACTATACCCTTGAGAGATGTAACGGACAACTCCAGTTCAAGTAAGGGATGGGTAGGATCATCTGATACGTTCGGGTGAAGACACAATACCTGATTAACAAGCTCGTCTTCTTCCTCTTGTAACTCCGCAGGTTGTTCTTCATCAGCTAAAAGTATGTGGAATTGTTTCTCGCCGCACACATGCCCTGGCTTGTACTTAGCGTCACATCTATAACAAATACCCTGCTGCCTTTTTCGTTGCATCTCCTCCGCAGTCATACGTTTGAAAAGGTAGGAGTGTTCTCTTTGAAAATCCCTTCGTCCCTCACTACCTTGATTAGCCCCCCACTTTTCCGACGTTCTGCCCTGAATCGGTGTGCTCCTGGTGTTCGGACTCACTGCTGGAGTGGGTATCTTTCCCCCTTCGATCGTCTTGCGATTAGTGTTCCAGAGGGAGTTGCTAGCAGAGACTCCCTTCTTGCCCCAATTGCTTGAGTCCATCACTCCCGAATTTCCATAAGCCTTCAATGGCTTGATGGCTCTAGTGGGTTGACCTAACAAGGCCCAATTTCGACCTTTAGTCATCTGGGCTAGCTCCATCAGCTGGACTAACGAATCAGTTTAAGCCATCTGAAGCTCAGCTCTGATATCCTCCTTCAATCCATTCATAAACGCTGTCGTTACCACCTCCACTGGCACATCCCTCAGCATTGATGTTACGACTTCGAATTTTTATGTGTATTCGGCCGTCGTCCCTGTTTGCTGTATCTTCAATAACTCTGCTAATGGGTTTCCCACCTGTGTTCTGCCAAACCTTTGGATTACAGCTCTCTTAAACGACTCCAACTTGGCTATTGGTGACCAGTTTTGTCTCCACTGATACCAGCTTAAGGCGTCTCCCTCCATACACACTGCCACCGACTGTAACCACCGGTCCTGAGGCATACCATTCAGCTCGAAGTATCGCTCAACCCTAAAAACCCATCCAAATGGATCCTCTCCATAGAATAGAGGGATTTCAAGCTTTCGATGAATTTTCTCAACTCTTATCGCTTCAGTTTGGGCCAATGTTTCGTCCTCAAATTTCTGTTCTGATATCTCTTCTACCCCCCAGGTACCTTATTTTCCTTCCCTTTATTCTCGGTTCTCCTCAAAATTTCGAAAATGGAGGAAATGTCTCCTGCCATCTTATCAAACTTAGCCTCTACCCCCGCAAGGTCCTCGACAATCCTCAACATTTCTTTTTCTACATTATCGATTCTAGCCTCCATCCTCGTTGATACCATTCCCCAACACAATCCTGCTCTGATACTAGTTTGTTAGAGACCACCTTCTCTAACACTAGATACCCAATACTAGCAGTAGCCTACACAAGAAACATACGCAGAGAGCAATAGAATAGAAAGGAATATGGAAAAGTGATGAAAGAATGGTGATATTGATATTTCTCAGCTAGACTTTGAGAGCTAGCTAATCTATAGAAATCCACCTCCTAACATATCATAGCTGAATGCCCATTCTCTCTCCCCATAACAACATTTTATTCCCCATTCTAACTAACACTCTCATGGCTCACCTTCCCTCTAAGATTTCCCAATTTACCCTCACATATTGCCTGAATTGCCAGAATTGCTAGACTTCTTATTTTTCCTCTTACTATATTGTTGCTGGAATCTAGTCTCAACATGATCATATCTTTGGTAACCCACATTTGCTCTCACACTTTACTAACACTACATATTTTCCTCTTGTTACTTTAGCTAATGGGACTCAAACAGTTGTTAAAGCTGTAGGTTATGCTCAAACACCTTCCTATTTTATCACTATATAGCTATATACAACTCAATAGTTGTTGGAGGGAATCTTGTATCTTGGAAAAGTAAGAAGCAAGATGTTGTTGCCAGGTCGAGTGTAGAAGCAGAATATCGTGCAATGGCTCTAGCAACTTGTGAGCTTATTTGGTTGAAGCAATTAATTCAAGAGTTAAAATTTGTAGAAGTATCACAAATGAAGTTATTGTGTGATAATCAAGCTGCTCTTCATATTGCTTCTAACCCAGTATTTCATGAAAGGACCAAACACATAGAAGTTGATTGTCACTTTATCCGAGAGAAAGTTTTGTCTGGTTGTATCATTACTAGTCATGTCAGTTCAACCAATCAACTAGCAGATATCTTGACCAAATCTCTCAGAGGTTTTTGTATTGAATTTATATGTAACAAGCTTGGTGCATATGATTTATATGCTCTAGCTTGAGGGGGAGTGTTGAGTTGTATATAGCTGTATAGTGATAAAATAGGAAGGTGTTTACTACTATTGATTGTATTTCCTTTTCTAGGGTTAGACATCAATTATATATACGTGTATTTTTCAACGTATAGTAAATACGAATAGCAAATTCCTCCGAGTTTCACAATTACAATTGCAATATGTAAAATAAATTTTGATTATATTGTTTTCTTTGCAATGCTTGAGCAATTTATGTTAAATTAAAGGAGTGCAAAACTTTGAATTTAGTTAGCTTGTTTGAATTTGGTAAAGGATACAACAACTATGATTCATAGGTATCAATTATCATTTTTTGTTATGATTTATTGAGTATTAAAAATTTTATGTTTAATGTTGCAGCTCCTCCATCAGTCAATAATGTCCGGATCATTGGCAATGTTGTTGAAGGCTGTAGCATAAAAGGAGTTGGAGATTATTTTGGCGGAAGAGAAGGTCCCAGTAAGTTTGAATGGTTGCGGGAGAATAAGGATACAGGGTCAGTGTTCTAATTTATGTTCTCATATAAAAAATGCAAGTGGATGAATGGATAAACAACTTACTCTAGGGACATGGGTTCCTGCTCATGTTCTTGAAGAAGCTAACTTTTCACTTGACTTTGTTTCCAATCTCGTCTACAATTTGAGGCCTCTCCTTGTGATTTGAGTTAGAAGCTGGTTTTGTTCTTCTTTTTGCTTGAACAATTTTATGGTTGTGCTAAATTTCATGGTCTCCTTTCTATCAAGTGTGATCCCACTCACCATGAATCGCTTTGTCAAATGTTTTCATTTTTATACCCATGATTCTTTTGTGATGTTGTCATGTTTTCTTGGCAGAGAGTTTCTACTAATATTAACTGGCGCTTCTGAGTATACTTTAACTAAGGAAGATGTTGGGCAACGCATAGCATTTGTCTACATACCAATTAATTTTGAAGGTTTTAGCCATTAAATTCTTTTTTTTGTTTGTGAAAGGGTATCATGTTGGCAGATCATTTACTCTTGCAAACTGTCTCATGAATTATAACAAAAGATGGCATGCTTTGCAGGTCAAGAGGGACAACCAGCGTCAATAGTTTCCCATGCGGTGAAGCAAGGTAGACTACGTTGTGAACTTTTCTTGATTTGGTAGTAGCAGCATGCTATATCAATAACCCTTTTAACCTAAATAACCGGAATCCCTTTAATGCACAATGGCTTTGTGATCTAGTTGATGTGTTGTGATTGCCAGCTACTGAAAATGTTGACTTTGTGACGATTTCCTCCCTTGGTTAGTGGGTTTTCTGGACAAACTTGTTCAGAATTTATTCTGTCTTTGCAATAGGATAATTTGCTATATTCTACAAGTGTCTACTAATGTGCAACTTGTTCCATCTCTATTCTTCATTAATTTATTTACAGCCACTTTCATCCTGGAAAACCATAACTTTTAGTTCTTTTTCTCATCCTTGACCTTGCTTTTTGTTTGAGATAAATTTCTCTTCTAGTTTTAGACAGTATTCATTTGTAGCTTTTATTGATTTCTTGATTAGACCATCTAGTGAATACCATAAACTGTAGTCCCAATTCCTTCAGAGAATTTGTAACCATCTGCTGCTTGGTGGATTCTTGAGTTGTGATTGCAAGGAGTAACTTTCAAAGGAATCCATATGTTTTTAATGTTTTGTATGCCTACTGTTTGTAATTATGCAGAACATGTAGGACAGTAACCAATCTATATGTGTGCTTAAATGATACATTTGAAGTTTGAAATTACATATTGGGGTCTTTGTCAACCTTAGTGTTTATGCTGGTATTGTATCATCATTACTTCTTTTTCAACATGACTTTTTGAGTAATTTTATTAGCAATTTAATGTTTAAGATTATTGCTACATGTTTAAACAGTTTTACCTAGTGCATGGTCTACTTATAATGGCATTGTTTTGCCCCAATTCCAGCACCTCCCAAAGTAACCAACGTCAAGATAGTAGGAGATATCAAAGAAAACAGTAAGGTTACTATAATTGGTACTGTTACTGGAGGAACTGAAGGTTCAAGCAGAGTTCAATGGTTTAAAACATGCTCGTCAATGTTAAATGGAGAGGTTGGTCTTGAAGCATTGAGCTTATCAAAAATTGCAAAGGTAGGTAATTTTCCTGTTATTGTGTGCATGAAAAAAAATCAGAAACTTGCAATTACCATTATCACCAATACATTTCATGCCTTTTCTTATTTGATTAGGCATTCCGCATACCCTTAGGAGCAGTTGGCTATTATATAGCTGCAAAATACACTCCTAGGACTCCAGATGGTGAGTGTGGTGAACCAGTATATGCAATATCAGAAAGAGCTGTTGAAAGTAAGTCAATCGGTTTCCTTTTCCTGAGTAAATAACAATGAACCTGTAGTAGAAATTTTCTTCCTTTGATGTTTTCCTTAGTAGGCTGACCAGGGATTACTAATTCATCATTATGACATTTTCAGGTCTTGCCCCCGGCCTAAACTTTTTATCAATCACTGGTGATTATATTGAAGGTGGAATATTGACAGCATCATATGGCTACATAGGTGGTCATGAAGGAAAAAGTATATATAATTGGTATCTTCATGAGGTATAAGTGTCTGCAGCATCTATGTGGACGTCATATGACAACTTTTAATATATGTTTTTTTCTATATTTTCCTTTTTGTCTTTAGAAGATTTTCTAAAAACTTCAGCTCCACATCGAACAACTCCCAAGTAGGGTGTTTTGAAAAAATGATGCTTTACTTTGGTTTTAGTTGTTCTGAAAGAATAATAAACTAACCCAAAGATAGCTTATGTTCTGGAGATGCAATTTACATCATTAATCTATCTGTAGAAACTTCCTTCGTTGATTTTAATGCGGGACAATGATTTTTCAGGTTGAAACAGACTCTGGATCTCTAATACCAGAGAGTTCAGGACTTCTTCAATATCGTATTAGTAAAGATGCAATTGGTAAATTTATATCCTTTCAGTGCATCCCTCTGCGTGATGATGAGACTATTGGTGAACCAAGGGCTTGTATGGGGCAGGAACGTGTTCGACCAGGTACTTTTTAACAATGTTGTGTGATGTTTATCACGGGGCTTCATTCCACTCTAAATAAGATCAAAGTTGGATGTTCATTTCTGTGGTAGCTTTTTGTTTTTTTCTTTTCTTTAATAAATTACCAATTTCCATATTTTAGTTTCATTTCCATCTGATTGGGGGATATTTTATTAAACTTGAGTGTTTTTAAGTTTGAAATTTGATAAGTTGTTACAGATATAGTATCCTCATGGTGTAACTTTGTAATTGCTTGATTATGTGATTTTTGAAATGTCTTTATCATGTTAAGTTCTCTTTGATGTTTAGGAAGCCCGAGATTACTTGATTTGCAAATAGTTGGAACTGCAATTGAAGGAGCCACCTTGAGTGTTGACAAAAAATATTGGGGAGGTGAAGAGGGAGATTCAATTTTCCGCTGGTTTCGGGTAATTAATGGACAATTGTTTTGTGGTGTCCTCATCTTGCGGGTTCATGGTTCGTCAAGTTTGAGTGACTTCCTAATTTGGAGCATGGACATCATTTAATGCTAAGAGTTGCTGTTTGTAATCAAAGGAAATAAGACAGAAGTCCATCTTTAGCTCCTTTTCTTTCTTTCATTAATCAATGCATTGTCATGCAGACTAGCTTGGATGGCTGTCAGAATGAGATTTGTGGTGCTACTGCTGCATTATACATACTTTCACTAGATGATGTTGGCTTCTTTATTTCGGTTTCCTGTGAGCCTGTGAGAAGTGATTGGGCTCGTGGTGCTATTGTGCTTTCTGAGCAAATTGGACCTATCACACCTGGTATTGCATTTTTCAAAACGATTTTCCTGAATTGATTTCCCTTTTCTTTTGTTTGATTATATTACTAAAATTGATAAATGTTTGAGCATTAAACTCTCAGGCCCTCCAAGTTGTCAGTCCCTAGATTTTCTGGGATCAATGATGGAAGGACATCGGTTGAGCTTTTCTGCCTCTTACACTGGCGGGTAAGACATTTGTTAAAAGACCTGTGTCCTTTTATGTTCCTCTTTTCTAACTGTAAAGCGTTAGTTGCTGAAACAGGGAGAAAGGAAATTGTTTCCATGAATGGTTTAGAGTGAAAAGTAATGGGCTGAAGGAGAAATTATCTTCTGAAGGTGGGTTGCTTTACTTTGACCTGAGACTGAGTGGAATACCAAATATGTAAAAACTGTTCCCTGAATCTACCAGAGATTGAGTTGGAGAGGACAATCATAATATTTTTGCTGTAAAAAGTTATTGGCAAAATAAATTGTTGAGCCCTAGTAATTTAATTTGAGAGTGAAAAAACTAAAATTAAAGTAAGATAGGATCCCTGGAAAGTGCTTTCCTTTCCTACTAAATAAGCCTTCTCGCTTTACCGAAAGCTATCCTCTATGAGAAACAAAGATGGGGAATTCATTCTCTACATAGTGGAACAGGGAATAAGTCATACACCTACTTGATATTTAAGATTGATATCCTCTGATATTTGATTAAATGTTGCTCTTCTTAAAATATGGCCTTTCATTATGTGAGTTATTTTTTGCAAAAATAAATAAAACTGTTAAATGTTCTAGCAGAGTTTCTGGATTTGACTCTGGAGGATGTTGGAAACTGTATTGAACTTGTTTACACTCCGGTGCGAAAAGATGGTGATCAAGGAAGTCCTAAAAGCAGAATCTCTGATGTCATCTTACCTGGTGGGTTGTACTTTGATGATCCATGATACTTTTATCTTGAGGATATTATTATTCTGTTTCACATGCATGCTGCTATTCCATTAGAATACATAAGTACACTTTCTGCTGAATTAAGGCTTCTGGTGAGACATAGCCAGATGATGTACACTCTGAATCTGATTATACTGTTGTCTAGCTTCTGCAATAATAATGCTTCATAAGAAGGTAGCTTTTTGTTATCTTGAAGAACTTGTTTTCACTTTTCCTTGAAAGCAATTTTTCGAAAACTTAAATGTGTTTGGACATTTTTTGAACTGTATGCTGGATGTTATTTGTTGGCTTTCAAATGGGGAACTATATATATATATTCGACTGAAGCACCTTATTAGTGGGATTTAAATGTATCATTTATATAGGATTTGATACGAAGATCACCAAGTTCTGGTGTTATATACTAGCTGATTGTATATCCAGTTCTTTGATAGAACCACATATTACCTTATGACATTTTTATGGACAGTGTCCCTTATAAGCTTTATTTTTCAATTACTTTGCAATGCTTCCTGAATTAGGAGTTGGATTCTACTATCTTCTTCATGGTCCAGTATTAGATAGTATTTTTTATGATTTTTCAAAAATTTGAAAAGTTAAACACATTCAAATGTTATATTTATTAAAAATATTACATTGCCAAACTCCTATATTCTAGAAGAGATATTGCTTGTTAGCATTTAGTTCTTTAGTTATTAAAGTTGTGTTAGTATTAGCTTGAAGTATCAATAAAGTATCCAAATTGATACTGCACATTATGTAAAGCCTATCACTGGCCATTTTGCACCTTTAAGAATCATATTCCCTGTTTTCACATTCAATTGGTCAGGAATATGTTTGTTGTAAAATATGATTAATGCTTCATTGAATGATTTTAAGCAGCGGATCCTGTGGGTTTGGAACTTGTGATTCCTGATTGCTGTGAGGATGAGGAGCTGGTCCCCCATAAGAGGTACTTTGGTGGAAAGGAAGGTGTCGGAGAGTACATATGGTATAGAACCAAGGAGAAGCTACTTGAATCTGCATTGATGGATCTATCTAGTAGTTGTGACAATGTTAGTACATGTAGTAGAACAATGTAAGTTCTATTATAATTTACGAAGTTCTAAGATTTGAGTTAATTTAGGTACACGTCAGGTCAATCTTGAGATTATCTCTCCTGTTGCAGGATCTATACTCCATCACTGGATGATGTAGGGGCTTATTTGGCTCTCTATTGGCTGCCCATTCGTGAAGATGGTAAATCTGGAAAGCCTTTAGTTGTAATTTCTGAATCACCAGTGACCCCAGGTACTAGATATCTTTCTGTATTTTCCAAAATCCTTTCTAGTATTGGATGATATGAAACATATATTCTTTATTGTTTTGTTGTTTGGAATGTGCAACTGAACTATCATTTGACTGTCTGCAGGCTTTAACTTACTGCATGCCACAATGATAAGACCCAGAAACACGTTGCTTTAACTATTTCTGTGTCTTACTTTGTGGTGGACTTGATGTGTCTCTACCTTGCTTTGATAATTTCTTTTGTCATAACTGACATTTTTTGTATGTGTTTTCTTGATTCTAAGCAGATTGATGGCTGATTTATGCCAGCATTGATTAATGCATTTATTCTTGCTCTTTACTTTTAACTTTTTGAGATGAATCATATGCAGCCCTTCCAGTAGTCACTAATGTGTGTGTCAAGGAGTTGTCTCGGGGTGTTTATTTTGGGGAAGGGAAGTATTATGGGGGTCATGAGGGGCCAAGCCTCTTCAGCTGGTATAGAGAAACTGACGATGGAACTATTATCCTCATAAATGGTGCTAGCTCCAAAACATATGAAGCCACAGACTCAGATTACAATTGCCGTTTGCTGTTTGGGTAAGCGTTTACTTTGTTTCACCGTCGATAGTTACAATTTTACCAGCTTAAAGTAGAGTAGTTCAGTCTGCTGACGCCAAAGATGTTAGATATCCTTTTAATCTTCTAGGAAATGCTTCATACTTCTTCTTTTCCTTGCATTCTATAATTTAGGCCCATGATATGATATCGCATTATTCCAAATGGTTAAAGTTCATCTGGTGCATCTATTCAAACAAATTGAGCCAAATGTTCCTCACAGGTACACACCAGTTCGCTCCGATTCAGTTGTTGGAGATCTTAGACTTTCTGAGCCAACTGATGTTATTCTCCCAGGTCAGCCATCTGTTTCTTGGAATTATGTATTACCAACCAAGTGACGGTGCTTGGAATGTTCATTACTTTGAATTTGATATTTTTGTTGCTTCCAGAGCTTCCAACAGTTGCAGTCCTTGCTCTCACTGGAAAGGCAATTGAAGGTGATGTACTTACTGCTGTTGAAGTGATACCAAAAAGTAACACACAACAAATTGTTTGGAGCAAGTACAAAAAAGATGTCAGATACCAGTGGTATGTAAATTGGATTCGTTTATGGAATAGGTTGCTTTGTATGCTTTAATGATAGCTATCGCTCTATGGCGCCTTTTTTATGGTGATTAGTGTCAGCAACATGTTGAAGACAAAAAAGGCAGTATTTTAAATTGGTGTTAGGTTGTTAGCGATGTATTTATTTATTTATTTTTGCAATACAGAATACATTTAGTTCACTTTTTCAAATAGATTTTTATTTTGAACAAACATTGCTCACTAAATGCTGAAGAACACTTTCTTACCATAGTCACTTCTTTATTTACATTTTGACATTAAAAAACATGGTGCAGGTTTTTGTCCTCAGTTACTGGAGACAAAAACAACTTTGTGCCCCTACCTTCTCAGCGTTCCTGCTCTTACAAAGTGCGGTTCGAGGACATAGGTAGACATGTGAGATGTGAATGTATAGTGAATGATGTGTTTGGAAGGTCAAGTACGCCAGCATTCTCTGAGACTGCAGCTATATTGCCAGGTCTTTTGTCTGCTTAAAAATAATAAGCTTCATAGTTTGTTATAATTGTGTATTGAATTTGTTTAATATTGATTGTAGGGATGCCGAAAATTGAAAAGCTGGAGATAGAAGGGCGTGGATTTCACACCAATTTGTATGCAGTTCAAGGCATTTACAGTGGAGGTAAAGAAGGAAAAAGCAGAATACAATGGCTGAGATCAATGATTGGAAGTCCTGATCTAATATCCATACAAGGTATGCCTACAGAACTAGTTGACATTGCAGCAGAGCAAGTTTTAACTTGATGTGAAAACCGTAATTCTTTCCTTGATTTAAAGTCCATTTCTTAAACGTTTATTCCCTTTTCTTTTACAGAACATCTCCTTTCTGTTGCACGCACTGCTTGTCTGTCTCTCCCACTGTTATGTTTCTTTCTTCTATGGCCAGGAGCATCAATCACTCCCATCACACCTAGTTCATGCACAATATGCCTACCTCTCTTTAATATTGATGTACTCCTACAGTGTCACCATCTCCATCATCCTTTATTTTTCTTTCTCCAGTCAACATCCACGTCGGACCCTTTCATCATCAGTTTCCCCTTTCCTTCCTGCCACCCTTTTTCTTTGCCACCTTCTCTAGCATTAATATTTGTGTAATGTCATTGTTGCCATCTTCTTTTCTTAAACACTCACTTCTGGTGTTTCTTCTCGGTCAAGCCTATGTGATGCAAAGAACTTAAAAGTCTATAAAAGAAATAAAAGAGAAAAGATTAGTCAACCGCAAGCTTTAATTTGGTGGAATGAGAATTGAGAATTGAGCTAAGATCAAAAATAAGGGTTGAATTTTAGATTGTGTTATGTTATTCTATTTTAGATATGCTATCCTAGTTGTATAGGACTTATAGAATTTCTATTATAATAGGATCTAAATTAGGAATCTTTTTCTACTAGAATAAGGATTCTAAGAACTATATATATATTTGTGTGTATTCAGCTCTTCATCAAGAATAAGAACCGGAACTTTTTCTACAAACTTGAGCTTTCAACTAGAAGGTGTGATGTTTTCTTCTAAGAGTGATTATTAGACTTTAAGTGATTCCTATTTTCTTACTATCCATTGTTTGCTCCTCACTAAATTCCAGCAAACTTAATCTAAATTTCAGCCATATTAAACCCTGAAATCCTAATTAGATCCTGAAATGCTAAGCCTAAATTTCCAGCAATCAAACCTTTAACTAAAATTTCAACATTTCTAGCTGAAATCCAGGCCTAAAACTTGATATTATAGTAGCCTAATATTAGTCATATTTCCGAATTTTGTGATTTTTAGCTATTAGTTAATAATTCTTCTATTTATCCTACATTAATTTGATATTAGAGCTTTGGTTCACAATGGCGACATGTAGTGGAAGGGCATGTAGAAGAATATTTAGCAACCTACAGCAAGATGAAATACTTTTGAATATTGCCCAAAAATTAGGCATCAATGATCCTTGTTCACATGGTGCCCCAAAACCAACTTACATGTAACAACTCCCATAAGAAAACATGTTCTACAAATTTTGGAAAGGCTACACAACCTTGACGTACATGCCCTAAACGTCAAAACTCTCACAAGAAAAAAGTATACCAACCAACAACCTATACTTGATTTTGAACATGGTAATAAGGAAAAAGAAGGAATTTATATTGATCAACAACGCACAACATACAGGAAAATCATTGCTGAAAAATCATGTACTGATTTTGATTCCTCAAATTTAGCAAATCAATTTGAATCTTCGAGCCTGTATGTAGAAGGTGCTCAATTACTTGATGATATGGAGACTTTGGCAATGGAAGATGATCATGACATGGAGAGTTTGATAGTAGGAGATGATCAAAGCTTTAAAGATGAAGAAAAACAGAACAAAGTGGAATCTTTGGCAAACCCTGAAGGTGAAACAATTGAACAAGAAGTTCAAACACTTAAACAGTAAGCTGAAACAACAGTGCAACAAGTTGAAAGAATAGGAAATCAAGCCAAAATAGCAAAACATGGAGTTGAAAAGATTAACCAGCAACTACTTGGGGTTCCAGAGCTTTTGGTTGAAAACTTAATGATATCATTGGTGTTGTTGATGAAGATTGTATTGTAGTGGCTGATGAAGGAGAAGTACACTTGAATGAGTACAACATAGGAATAAACAGAAAAGAAGCTATGAGTGTACTTGTAAAGTCAAAATTCAACAATGGTGGCAAATTAGTGCATCTGACTACAAGAAGCAGCAATACGTTTGTTCTTGATGCCTACGTTGTAGAGAAGCTGTCTAGTTTAGTTATGAAACAATTTGCAAATATATTGGTCAAGACTTATGATGTTGTTCACACTGCTAAACTATTATTCAAAGAGGTTGTATGTCTATGTGGATGACCTTTAACCATCGTCTTTGATCGTGATGTGAAGTTTGAATTGTTTTGGGAGAATTCTATGGAAAACATTAAACAGTGAACTTCAATTTTCAAGTTCTTTCCATCCACAAATCAATAGAAAAATGTAGTAAATAGAAGCCTAGGGGACTTGCTAAGATATTTGGTTAGAGACAATGTGAAAAATTGGGACCTAATTCTCCTTATGGCAGAATTTGCATAGAACAAGCTTGTTTAGAAGTATTTAATATACCTATATTTATGAATATAATTATTATGAGATATGTACTTTTTTAGAGATTATATACTGCAATAACATATAGAAATTTCTACTTTCTTCAAAAATAAAATTTTAAAACGCATCATTTTCCCAAATTGAAGGGTTTGTTTGCAATCCATGTGTTAACGATGTTAACAAGTAGTAGTTGTGAGAAAAGCCGTAACCTTTCTGTGTTACGCTGATAGTGTATATATATAATAAGAGTTTCAATTATAATAGGAAAGAGTATCTGTGAGTAAATCATGGGATAACTACTATCCCATGATTTACTCTATCACGTTATCACATCTATAACACTATCATATCCTTAACACCCCCTTAAGCTGGAGCATAAATATTAATCATAACCAGCTTGTTACATATATAATCAACCAGATTCCCCACTAATGATTTGGTACAGATATCCGCTAATTGTTATCTAGTTCTGACATGACTTAAGGAGATCAGATTTTGTTGAAATTTTTCTCTGATAAAATGGCAATCAACTTCGATGTGCTTGGTTCGCTCATGAAAAACAGGATTCTTAGCAATGTGAAGAGCAGCTTAATTATCACACCATAGCTCCATTGGACTTATGTAAACAATGCCTATCTCATCAAGTAATTGTCTTAGCCACATCAACTCACATGTGGCTTGTGACATAGCCCTGTATTCCGATTCAGCACCTGATCTAGCTACCTCCGTTTGTTTCTTACACTTCCAAGAGATCAAATTCCCTCCCATAAACACACAATAACCTAAAGTGGATCGTCTGTCACTCGGAGACCTTGCCCAATCATGAGGAATGGAGGACAAAAATGCAGTGGGAGTGCCTATATGTGCTAATGTGGTAGCGACATTAGATAAGGAAGGGTTCCCTCTCATAGATTGAAACTGAGTGAAAGCAGCTAATTCATCTGCAGTCAGAGTGATGGTCTGAGTTTGCATCTCCTCCTTCTTGGGGACCAAGTCACTATCATGTGCTACCATACAGGCCTGTTGTGTTCTCTCCGTATGGTGTAATTGAGGACAATTGGCTATGATGTGGCTAATTTCCTTACAGTAAAACAAGATTGGGTTTCTTGCGTTCCTCTTCCCCCATCTCTTCCACCATGACCCCCACGTCTTCCTCCTCTAGCTCCTCCCCTACCTCCTCAATTAGAGCCAATACTTGCAAAAGCAACATTTTCTGACTTGGATTCTCTAGGAAACTCAAATGTAGTCCTAAGAACCCAATGATATGCCTTAGTTAGAGTTAATTGGTCCACTCTAGTGAGAATTTGGGATCGAATATTACTATATTCTTCTCCAAGACTCATCAAAAAAGCCGTAGCCCCAAACTGATCACGTTGTCTTTGCATTTCTTCCATATTGGTTGTGATAGGCATCACCTTATTTAATTCTTTAATTAATTTTCTAAAAAAGGAATAATGGTCTCCTATGGGAGTGTCTTTCTTTTCTGTCTTCATAATATCATTTATTACCCTATACGTGTGAGACAAGTCAGCTTTGCCATGATATAGAGATTCGAAATGATCCCAAATCTCCTTAACTATGTTACAATGATTCACCATCTGTAGGACCCTAGGAACCAATGTTTGTCTTAATAGGCCAAATAACTTTTTGTCATCTCTAATCCACTATGATTTAGTTTCTTCATCTTGTGCAAAAACGTCAGTCATGAGATGATCTTCCTTCATTACACCCCACATAAATGCCTCTACAGATTTACGCCACTCAAGCTAATTGTTGGCACCTTCTAGTTTCCAATCACAGATTCTGGTTGCAGCAAGGATTAATTCTCCATTGTCTTACCCGGAAAGAGCTCCATCATAGCCCTTTTAATCTCATCCATATTAACTTTCTCATCGTTACTTTTGGTATTCTCTGGATCACTAGTTGTCGTATTTGGTGGAATGTCAACTCAACTCTCCAACGTCTTCCCGTCGTGGTTGTTCACTCACCGGCATCGTCTCCCTCAGGCTGCCCGACCACTTTTGGCCGTTCACTCACCGGCGTCAACTCCTACAGGCTGTGCGACCACCTCTGCCCGTTCACTAGCCGGCGTCAGGGAAGTTAGTGTTTTTGATAATCAAGCTCTGATACCATGTTAACGATGTTAACAAGTAGTAGTTGTGAGAAAAGCAGTAACTTTTCTGTGTTAGGCTGATGGTGTATATATATAATAAGAGTTACAATTATGAGAAAAGCCGTAACCTTTCTGTGTTAGGCTGATAGTGTATATATATAATAAGAGCTACAATTATAATAGGAAAGAGTATCTGTGAGTAAATCATGGGATAACTACTATCCCATGATTTACTCTTATCACGTTATCACATCCTTAACACTATCGTATCCTTAACACCATGGAAGCCGGCATGTAATAGCTAGTTAAAGGGGAAACTTTCAGGCACTTTCATATCAATCAGCCTGCTTTTACCTTGAGTGAGTTGGTTTGTTAGGTCACTAACATGAGAGTCAATTGCTTGCACATTTTTAACAGCTTAGTGATTCCTGAAATGGCTATATATCAGTGTAATAGTTGGTGATTCTTCCCTTATTTTAAATTGATCACATTGCAGGTGAGGTAGGAAGGATGTATGAGGCCAATGTAGATGATGTGGGCTACAGGTTAGTAGCCATTTATACCCCTGTTAGAGAGGATGGTGTTGAGGGGCAACCGGTGTCTGCTTCTACAGAACCAATAGCTGTTGGTGAGCTTAATTCTCATATGATGCTTGATTTTCTCCATTGTTTGGCTTCTATGGTTATGACACAGCTGAATGATTGTTTTTTGACCATTTGGGTTTCTAATTCTTCTTATAGGGACATAAACTTCAAGAGATGTATGTATTTTTTTGTTAACCAACCTGGCAAATATAAAAAGAGAAAATTATAAAAGTCGAAATTAGAATGCAGAGAAAGTAGGCTCAACATTCCTTTCTGAGATTCATGGACTCAATCCAGTGAAAGTTTCATTTTCTGGTGTCTACATTTCTGTTATGTGACCTGCAGAGCCTGATGTTCTTAAGGAGGTTAAGCAGAAGCTTGAACTTGGATCAATGAAGTTTGAGGTACTTGTTTCTAAATGTTATGGTGTATAATCTTTATTCTATATATCTTGTTATATGTTGTATTTTCTTGTATTTCTGTTTTTTCTTCACAATTGTCTTCATCGTAACACATAACGAGTCCCTTGATATGATATAGAAACCTTCATTTTATCACATTCTAGCTTTATCTCAGAACTTCTATGCAAAAAGTTGTCAAGTAACATCTAGAAAGTGATTCTAGAATTTAATCAAATAGTTGATAGATGTAAAATTTGTGTTCTTGTTGACACACTCATTTGTCTATTCCTATTGTACAGGCATTATGTGAAAATGATCGGTCTCTTAAAAAGGTTATGATTCTCCCTCAGTACTTCCAAATTGACGCAACTTTTATTTAATATTCCAAAAATAGAGGAGAAGATAGTCTCATAGTTGTGGTCAATATTGCAGAATCCAGGACAGGGTGGTCTTGAGAGAAGAATCGTAGAAGTTAATAGAAAGAGAATCAAGGTTGTAAAGCCTGGTTCTAAGACATTATTTCCAACTACTGAAATTCGTGGAAGTTACGCTCCTCCATTTCACGTAGGTTTCTGAATTTTTGATTAGCTTTATAGTTAACCTGTTAACTTCTACAAGTGAAAAACTTTGCCTGATAATCATTACTAACTGCATAAAACTTGCTTAGTCCCATGATTTCCACTGATTGCATATACCAAGGATAAGTTTCTATTCATGAAGTTACGTATACTTTCGTAATTGAATGAAGATGAGAATTATGTTTTGTTTGATGTCATAGAAGATTTTTAGCTCCTCCAAATTAGAAAAGAAGACTAAATAAAACCTATCTCAAACAATACAAGTTACCACCTTTTGTACCACTGCATGGTTGTGGTATCAGAGCCAATGATCAAGTGACCTTAGCCGCATCTAAAATGTGGGTCTTAAGGATTGAATTCCAAATCTACCTGCGTCGCTAGATGATAAAAGAGTACGGTTGTTCGATAAGCAATTTGATTTGTATGCTGCAGTGTGCATTATTTTAACCGCTAAATCCAGTCCTGCTGCATTGTGGTGTCTATTTTTGGTTATCATGGAAAACCAAAGCTATGTTGCTTCTCATATAATACAAATTTACCAGGTGGAGATTTTCCGGAATGAACAGCATCGGCTAAGGGTTGTGGTTGATGGTGAAAATGAGATAGACTTGATGGTTCAATCTCGGCATATGCGGGATGTTATTGTCCTTCTGATCCGAAGCCTTGCTCAGCGTTTCAATAGTACATCCCTCAATTCTCTTCTTAAAATGGAGACATAAACCTTCATGTAAAGTTGTAGCAATTTCTTAAGGCTTGTGGTTATGCAAGCAGTCGCAGCTCTCAGGAATTGTTGCCCCTTGGACGTTATTGCCTTTGGTGTTCATGCCATGCCTCGTTGTGTATTGCTGAAGAGGCCCTTAGGCCTTAGTCTTTGTATATTATAATGGCTATGAGTACCTATGCTGTGTGAGAAGACCTCTCTGCATTTACCCTGTCAAGCAGAAATTCAAATTTCTCGTTTTTTCTAGCATGAAACAATCACTCTATTTGGATGAAATCGGATCATATTCCACCATCGTACCTCATTTAAGAACGTTCATAAACGATTGAACAGACTTCGTTAAAAAAAGAAGGGTCATTATCTGTCCTTAGTGCTAACGTCTGGAAACCAATAAGCTACTATCTTAACTGAAAATTTCGTTTCCGGGCTTTGTAAGCTAGGGAGTTATTTTCTTGAGCATTTTGTTCTGTTACTTGGTTAATACATCTAGCAACATTTGGTAGGGGGTTTGGTTTGTTCTCTTGCACTGGTAAAAAATAGAAAATTTAAGTAATCAAGAGCACAAAACTAGGAGATAGCGGCTAGAAGATGAAGAATGTTAGTGAATCTAACAGTAATAAAATTGTTCGGGATTTGTTCTTGTTGCTTTTGGCTGCATCATAGGAGGTATGTAGTGCAGCAAAGACGTGATGAAGAGCAGACACCTCCGTCCAAATCTAACCAAAGTTAACCAATGCACAGAAGCCATAATAAACACATTGATTACTACGGAGGCAGATTCACTAGCACTTCCCAAAGTTCTCGCTATCTTGCTTGTTTCAGTGTTAGTTAAAAACCAATAGGTATAACAAATCGTGGGAGGACGTGATATTTTTGGGTTTTTTGAGTTACTTGAGATATTTTATAAATGCGTGATTTGATTATTCTACTTACTTAGTATATTCTATGGTTATGAGATCACTTTTTTGATTTTCTTTTATAGCTGTTAGGGTAATATGCACATTTGTAATCAATGCAGAAAATATTTTCTTAAAGTTTGACAACTTATTAGAGTTTTCAGACTTGGAATTCTTGCAAAAAATTGATTTGATTTTCTAGCTTTTAATTGAACTTCATTGTTTTTTTTTCAAGCAATCGGCCTTAATTGTCTAGAAATTGAAAATTCTTTTGTGGAGGTATCAGAGGCAGGACTGACAACATTATCGATAAAATATCTTATTGATAATGTTGACAAACCTTTAGGCACTTTGTTCTTTGGCATATTCAGGTAAGCTTTCACTTAATCAGACTAAATGCTTCGAGAAAATTTTTTGGCCAACTCCTGGATTATGGATTCATGAGCTATCGACCATATAATCTACTTATCAAATCTTTTCTCTACATATTTTGCATGTCTAAAGTGGTAGAAACATAATCACAATTAATGGTAGGCATAAGGGATATCATAATCAATCCATTACTAATTTTAAGACATGTTTTTCGTGTCTTTGTATTATCTATGAATTTGATCTCTAAAAACAAATTCACTCGAGGTTTGAATTACTATGTGATTTTTCATTGTAATTGTTGTCTCTTAGGACGAGGATATGGGAAAGATGATTGGACATGTTAGAGTACATAGGGACTTCTATTGGACATGTTAGAGTACATAGGGACTTCTACTCCCTTAAATAATTTAACCAATCAAACAAGATTAACGGTTGTTTATTTTACTTCATTATTTTGAAAAATGTTTCATTCAATAAAGATAAAGTTTGGCTCTATCATTGTCAACTTGCACATCCAGTGTTTATAGTCATCAAAATTATGTTTACTTCTTTGTTCAGAGGGAAAATATTGGCAATTTTTGCCATGAAGTGTGTGAGACTGTCAAACACAAACATATATCTTTTACAATTAGTAATCAAAGAAATTCTATCCCTTTTATCTCATTCACAATGATATTTGGGGTCTTTCTATTGTTCTTAATATTTTTTTCAAAAAAAAAATAGTTTGTTTCTTTCATTAATAATTGTACTCATGTCATTGAGAAATTTTTACTCATATACAAATTTGATACAAATACTATCCTCCAAAAATTTTGTTCCATGATTAAAAAACAATTTGGGGTAAACTTTAGAAGGTTTAGGTTTGGTAATGCTAGAGAGTATTTCAATTAAGTCCTAACTCCATCCTTTAAAAAGAAAGAGATTGTATATGAGTCATCTTGTATCAATACATAACAACAAATTAGAGTAACAGAATAGAAAAAGAGTCACCGTCTTGAATTAACCTAACCCTTCTTTTTTTTTTTAAAAATGTCCCTAAATCCTTTTGGAGCGAAGCAATACACAATGATATTAATCTTATATATCGTTTTCCTTCAAGAGTCTTAGAGTTCAAGATGGTGGCTGTTAACTGCTTAAAATCAAAAAGTGAAGCAAAGTTGTCATCCCATCCTAAGGTAAATCCAACGAATATCAGTGTACTGACCTTAACCAATGGTAAGAAGCTTGATAATCTTGAGACGACTACTCAAAAAGGATATATCATTTAGTTCAAAGATAAATACTGAGTCCTTAATTGTTATTAAGACTAATCCTCCATATTTTTCTAGTAGGATGGAGAAATTAAACAAGGAAGAAAAGGTTACAGAGATATTGGAGACTTTTTGAGAGTGCAGGGATTTAGTTAAGATTAAAAGTTTGAATATAGAGAAGTCACTAAATGTGACTGGTCATTAACTCGGGCCCTATCCTGAAGAACCTTAAGTGGAAAAGGCAGAAGTGGAGACACCTGAAGACCATAATTTTGTCAAGTGAGGAGGAAAACATGAAGTTTAGCCAGCTACAATAAACAAAGACGTTGCTTGGGAGTCAACCCAAGGGAAGTTTGTTCCTTTTCCTTTACATTTTCACATTCGTTATTTTTGTTGAATGCTCCATTTCTTATATTTAATGTTGCATTGGGACATCGTAATTTTTAAGTGTGGGGGAGGGTCATGTGTGTTTTTAAGTTTTTTTCTTATATGCATGTGTATTTTCAAGTTTGGTTATTTATTACTTAGTTTTAAATATAAGAAAAAAAAAGATAGAGAAAGAATCAAATTAAACAAACAAACATTTTTTCTTTTTCTATTAGTTCTATGACAATCTAGTCATAATTAGAAAGTAGAATTGACTAGAAAAATTCATGAAAATTTAAACGTGTACTCTTAATTTTGTGATTGGTTAATATACATTATCTTTAGAGGAGTAGTGCTTAGTGGTAGGCACAAGCTAATGAAATTTTGAGTCTTTATAGACTAACACATCCTATAATAGTCCGTTCCTACACTTAAGGAATAATTGTTATATTGAGCCATATCATGTGGGAATATATGAAGTGCGTTCCATAGGCATGCATTATATTTGCATACATATATGAATCATGAATTAGAAACATAGTAAAGATAGTGTATGTACTTAATTGACACATCCCAGGGTATGAAAGATTTTAAGTTATTATGATGCAATTGTGTGTGGGTTATGTCATCAATCTTGTTTGATGATTATAATTAGTGAATTGGGAATTTATTAATATGATTGAGTAACTGATAAAGTGGTGTGAGTACCTAAATTTATGAAAAATGTTAAAGAGCAAGACAAAAATGATACATAGACATTTGGGTATGTTAGGCCTATGAAATGGTGACAAATGACATGAGTACATGAGTGACAAGTGGCCTAGGAAACCAAATGACAAGTGGACCAAACATTAGGTGACAATTGGAAGCATGAGAAGAAGCCACATGGCATAGCTCTCCATTTGACAAGTGTCCCACCTCTCTACCACATATTTGTACTCGACAAATTTTTCACTAAAAAGATCATCTTTCTTTATGTTTTTAGTCATATGTTTCCTTCTTCCATCCCTCACCACTGACTTTCTCACACCACCTCCTAAAACCTTGAGTTTTGTCAACTTTAGTAGTCTACATCTTGTGATTGGAAATCCTTTGTATTCCATCTTACTTTTGGAGTATATTTAAATACTCGAGAGGTTTGATTAGCTTGGCAATTGAGGAGAGTAAGTGATTGATTGCCCTATTATGTTATATGTTAGCATAAGATACATGATGATTGATTGGAGATGAATTGTATGTAAGGTTGATGCTGAAGTATGTTGGCATAGGTTACATATCTATATTAGTCTTATTGTCTTTTGATTATGTGCGACCTTCATGACATGTACATCTTAACTTTGCTTTGAATTTCTATTCAAGATCACATTTTTATCACTTGCATTAACATGAAAATTATATAGACAATCTTTGTTTTATGAGCTACATTAGCTAAATAGACTACCTATTGATATGATTTCTCCTTTTATTAATCCCCCTTGAGCTCTATTAGCTGTTATTTTTGTGCTAACCCTATTATATGCTTTTAACGTAATCAAATGTCTTATCCAAGACTTAAAGCTAATAGAGCATTTGTGATTGTTGATGTTTATGGATGCACAAGAGTACAAGTATGGGGGTGTGTACATATGCGGGTTGGTTATAGTTGTTGAACTGTCATTTTACATCTTATCAAAGAATTCTAATATTGATGTAGCTTCTTTCAATTTTTGTAAAAGAAAAGAAAAAAGAAAAAAGAAAAAAGAAAAAAGAAAAAAGAAAAAGAAAAGAAAAGAAAAAATGTGTTTAAATAAAATCATCAAGGAGGAATTATTTTTCAAAATAATTTATGTTAGTCTTTCCTCCTAAAGTTATATGGAACGGGTGATTTGAGTATGATGCAAATGAGGGAGATATTACTTTAAAGGATCACTCCTTATGGTTGTAATATACTGCATATGATTACTTTCTGTGAGTGATTCGTTCTAATTCCTTGTGCTTCTTGTGGTTTGTGTATGAAGGCTTGAATATGGGTTGTGAAGCATAGTTTTTGCATTCATTATAGCTGATGGTACCAAGTTTTCAGTCAATGTTAGGTTTTGCGCTTGATGTTACATTAAGTGTTTTTTTCTCCATTAGTTTTGATGGCTTTTGCATTACACTATCCAAATATAGCTCACCTTAACCTTTGCCCACGTTACAACCCTAAAAAGTCTTTTGATTTATGAGTATGCATGTGAATCATAGTGGTGGAGAAATGAAATGATATGTAAAGTCATGGAATCTCTTGATCATGAATAGTGTTTGAATGCACTTATAGATATATTTTTTTAGAACACATTTTGTCAAAGTCTAACCCTAGGTTGCTCAATTTCTGAATGGAATGGTAGTAGATTGATCATGAGTAAAAGCATATTCTTAGGAAATATGGAAAATGTGGAAGTGTTATAGTTTGTGACTTCGATTTGGTTGTTTTGCCTAAGGATTGTCAAAAGCTATATGTGGCGAAACATTATAATATATAAAGCATCATTCTATTATAAAATTGAGCTGGTAAATCAATTAAGATAGCAATAAAATCAAAGATAATCAATAATGGAAACTTAGGATTATTCTATCCTTGATTTGTCTTCCCTTTATCTTGTTAATATAATTATGCTTAATCTTTGAAATCCAAAGGTTTTGATTACCATTTTTGAGATCTAATCAAGTAATCCCAGTTGAAATAATTAACAATTAAATTGCAACCTTTTGATTAATAAAACTACTCCTATATACTTTATTGGCTTTAAACCAATCTTAATGTTAATTAACTCACAATTAAGATCTCTTTTCAGTTATATATTAGTTTGATATTTGTAAGTCTATTAAAATAGCAACGCTCGTTGCACAACTTAACACAGATAAAACTTAACATAGATAAATTTGAGTAAATCTCTCGATTCTGATCAAATATAAGTTCAACAAATACTGTAGAGCAATACTATATTGAATTTAACAAGATAAAAGTTAAACAAAACAATTTAAGAATAAACCTTAATATAGATATAAAATCACATAATCTTGTGCACAACATAACTAAATATTTAGAATTGACATTCAAGACGATGAAATAAAATAAGAAATTAATGAATAAGCTTGAAAGCTTTGATCTAGAAATTCTATAAAGTTGGAATTGAATTGATGTTTCCACTATTTGATCTTCTTCTTTATGATGTGTACAATATTTATGCATTTTTTCTCTTCCTTTTTAAGTGTCTTTGATGTCTCTCATCACCTCTCTTTGAATTTAGATGCTTCTAATCCACGTCCTTGATGTAGCCTCCTTAATATCCTTATATATCAACAAACTAGGGTTTCTAGGAGATACACATTAACTTACACGACTTTACACGGTGACAGAGACTTATATGGACAATATACACGACTATGTATGTCAACATAAACAAGTGTGTAACTCCACATGGGCAAGAATTATGTTTATGAAGGTTTGCACATTTACAGAGACTTACACGGTCACTATAACAACCTTGTAAGTCCATAATTGCTTAAATTCTTCCATTCCATGCTATAATTTCACTTGAATACATCTTCTCTTAGTTTATGAAGGCAATTATCACCTAAAAACACAATTGAAACATATTAAGTACCGAAAATACTATAAAACTCTTAAATAACAAGCAACACACATTAAATATAAGTATATAAATATAAACAAATAATTGCCTATCAAACATCCCCACATTTAAACTTTTGCTTGAGGATATGAGTAATAAAAGCAAGTTCCAACTATGCATGGTAACACACATGAAAGAATAAAAACGTTTAAAATAATGATGTATTTTCTCTTAGGCCCAAAAGCTTATAAAAATGGTCTTTTATGTAAATAATATGCAAATTTCATTCAAATTGATTATTTTAATGATTATTGAAAATATAACTTATAAAAAGCAAGTTTATTCTAACTTTCATCCTTTTGAATATTAATTCAATTCAATAATTAATAATTATCTAGATTATTTTGGACAGATTGTAACTAACTAGAAATATCAATTAATAATAATTAATAAAAAGACTATAATAAACTTAAGATAATTGAATTCTCTTCCCCACATTACACAATTGAAGCATATAAAAAATAATAATAAAAAATAAAGAAAGGTCTGATTGGTATTGCCCTAAATAAGAATATGTATAGGGTCCTGAAGTGAAGAAGATCCATCCTAATTGATATACATACAACCTTGCAAAATATAAACAAAAGAAGATAAAAAGAGATAAGAAAATAATTATAAAGATAATAAAGAAAGAGTATAAAAATAAAAATATAAGAAGAAAAATAATAGATTATGAATGTTCAGAAAAATAAAAGAGAAATACTAAGGAGTGTGATAAGCCCAAATCAAGGGGCTTTCATTAAGAATAGAAGAATTATGGATAATATAATGCTAATTCAGGAGCAAGTTAAGGAGTATAATAAGAGGAAACATATAAATGATTGTTTAATCAAACTAGATATCAACAAGGCATATCAATCAATTTCATAGGAATTCATTATAAGTTCATTTGAAGCTATCGGGGTTCTTGATCAATATAAAGAATGGATCAAAATGTATATCTCCATAGTCTTTTATAGAATTTTGGTGAATGGAGAAGCTACTTTAACTTTCCATGCAAAAGGGGCTTAAGGCAAAGGGATCCTTTATCCCCCCTACTTTTCCACAATTGGAATAGAAATGTTCTCTAGAATACTAGAAAATTCAATTAAAGGGAAATGTCAATTTAAGTTCCACTTAAAATGTAAAAGGGAGAGAAATTATCACTTAGCTTTTGTAGATGATATCTGATACACACATGGCCGATAACTCGCAGGAAGAAGATGAGAATGTCCAGGTCAGCAATCAATCTCAGCTTCGGCGCAGTGCAAGGGATAGAAAACCTTCGAAGAAATACGATAACTTTGTGAGAGTCTGACGTTATCAAGATTTCCAGTTTTAACTACCTTATCGTTATCTTCTATTTTAAATAATCATTATCATTTGTTTAGTTAGTTAAGGAGAACACTTTATATATAATTCTATAACATTATTGGAAGGCATCAATGAATAAAGCGTCAACTTCTCTTCCCAATTCTATAATTCTCAAACTCTAATCTTCCTCCCAACGGCCTCGTCTCTAGCCGTTTCTGTTCATCCTTTGGAGTGTGCAACAACTCGAACGGTTGTGTTAGATACATAAGTATCATCGGTGCTTTCATTGCTGTAATGCTTTTCATGTGAATCATGCCAGGCGACAACCCTTCCTCCTCTGACGTTCTGTTGACACTGGTAGAAACAAGTTGCATCCCTTGAATCACGCTTAGCGACCTTTTGACAAATCCTTGGTTGATATGAACCAGAAGTTTGTGACTCTCGTTGAGCTAATCCAAAAGCAGCAGCCAGGTTCGTCTTTTGCGGGTGCGGCATCAACCAAGACTGGCAGTGTGCTGGGTTCGACACCTGATGGCCCTCCTTTCTTGCCTGAGCCTCCACAACTTCAGCCACCTGGGTCTTTTCCGAAATTGCGTGTCGAGGCACCACGTTTTTCAGATAACGACCCTCAAGCTTGGCTCTTTAAAGTGGGTCAGTACTTCAATTTTTATGAGATTCCAGCGGATCATAAACTGCAAATGGTCAGTTTGATGATTTTCAGGGAAGCCTCTGATTGGTTTCATTATATATCGCGCAATAATCTTTTGCGCACTTGGCACCAATTTTAGGAGGACATCTCGGAACGTTTTGATCGGGACTATCGACAGGATTATTTTGGGGTATTATCCAAGCTGACGTAGCAGACCATTGTGGCTGCATATCAACCTGAAATTTAAAAGGCTTTTGAATAAAGTAACGACTGCTACTGAATCACAACTGATTTTGGTCTTTATTGTTGGATTGAAGCCTCCCCTTAATCGTGAATTGGATCTACCTAACCCCCTCACATTGCAAATCGCATTTGGTCTTACAAGGGATTTAGAATCTACTATGACCGAGATGTTCGCTGCTTGGCAATCTATGGGACGACGCCCTTGGCAAAACACCTTTCGTCCATCTACTACCCTGTTGTCTCCTTCCGGTGTGGGCGTTAAAGGCCCTCATATTGTTTCATCGACTCCTGCGCTACCAGCACCTTCCGCTCCTGTAACTCCTCCAATTCGACGTTTGACAATGGCAGAGAAGCACGACTGGGATGTGAAAGGTCTATGTTACAAATATGACAAGAAGTATTTTAACGGCATCAGTGTGCTCCCATGTTGCTCTTGTTTGAAGATGAGGACTTGGATCCCGTTGAAGACTCTGACAATGATGACAGTGCTCTGAATGAACCCTTCCTGACAGTTGTCACGGCGAATGTATCCATTCTCCATAGTATGGTTGGCTCCTCAACACTGCGTTCTCTTCACATGAGTGGTACTATTAATGGTTAGTCCGTCCTCGTGTTGGTGGATGGTGGTTCAATGCATAATTTTATCAATCCGCGACTTATTGAGTCACTGAAATTATCGGTGCAATCTACTTCCCCTTTCCAGGTTTATATTGGCAATGGCGAATCACTTCCGTGCAGTACATGTTGCCATAGCGTACCATTGTGGCTGCAGAATACTCCCTTCGATGTTGATTTGTTTGTGCTACCAATTCATGGTCCGGACATTGTTTTGGGTGTTCAATGGCTGCAATAACTCGGAAGAGTCGTCCACGATTATGCAAATTTATCCATGGAATTTACTTTTAATAGGGCATGTATCCTTCTCAAGGGTGATGCGTAGTCAATCCGTCCAATTTCGTTGCATAGTTTGCAAGGGCTATATGACTTGGGGAACATTCAGGATGCCTAAGAACTATTTTTTGTGAATGGTCCTCCCACAGCTACTGATGAAGGGACGGGTGAAGTCGTATTTCCAGCGGGTTTACCTCCGACCGTGGCCACCCTACTTCGTGAATTTACAGACATTTTTTGCGAGCCAACTACACTACCTCCCCGTCGCTTTCATGATCATCGCATCCATTTATTTCTGGGTTCCAAACCAGTGAACGTGAAGCCCTACCAGTACCCTCATTTTCAAAAATCTGAAATTAAGCGCTTGGTTCGTGAGATGTTAGCACAAGGGATCATTCAGCCTAGTCGGACCCCTTATACTTCGTCGGTTCTCTTGGTCAAAAAGAAAGACGGCACCTATCGCTTTTGTGTGGACTACCTTGCTTTGAATACGGTTACCGTTCCGGATCATTTTCCCATTTCGACCGCCGATGAATTGTTTGATGAGTTGGGTGGAGCTTAGGTCTTCACCAAATTGGATTTGCGTTCCGATTATCACCAAATCCAGATGCACACTTCTGACGTGTATAAGACCGCCTTTCGCACACATGATGGGCATTTTGAATTTTTGGTCATGCCTTTTGGGCTCACTAACGCGCCATCGACCTTCCAGGCTTGCATGAATTCTCTCTTTGCACCTTATCTGCGCAAATTTATTATTGTTTTTTACCATATTTTGGTGTATAGCCCTTCCCTTGGTTTGCATGTTAAGCATTTACAATTGACACTTACGTTGCTTAGAACTCATCACTTCTTTGTCAAGTTATCTAAGTGTGCATTTTGCAAGTCCTCCATTGACTACCTAGGGCACATTATAGCGGATGGATCATTGCGGGTTGACCCTCCGAGGTTGAGGCAATGATGCCGTGGCCTACTCCGAAGACCATCAAACAGCTGTGTGGGTTTTTAGGGCTCACAGTGTACTATTGTCGTTTCATTAAAGGCTACTCTTTGATCGCAGCTCCCTTGACCGATTTGTTGAAGGGTGAGGCTTTTCACTGTTCACCTGCAGCTGACAATACTTTTGGCTGCCTCAAGACAGCTCTTTCAACGGCTCCAATGTTAGCATTACTGGATTTCTCCAAGGTGTTCATTGTGGAGATCAATGCGTCTAATGTCAAGATTGGGGCTGTACTTGTCCAAGATGGTCATCCAGTGGCTTTCTTCATTAAGAAGTTGGGCATTCTTCGCAGAGCCTCTTCGGCATACCATCGTGAATTATACGCGTTGGTTAAGGCGGTACACAAGTGGTGCCAATATCTTTTGGGCCAAGAATTCATCATCCGTACGGACCAACGGAGTCTTACGGATCTTTTCCATCAAGTGATTCAGACGCCGGACCAACAATTTTATGTTCCGAAGCTCCTTGGCTTTCATTTTCGTGTGGAGTACAAGCTAGGCGCTTCCAACAAGTTTGCGGATTCTCTTTCCCGCCGTGACAACCCTTTGTTGGATTCTCAATTATTCATAACTTTCTGCCAACCACCCCCTCAGTTTTTGGAGAACTTGCGCCATGAGAATACCACCCTACCCGATTTGGTCCAGATGCATCGGGCTGCACAGGCTGGACAGTTCTCTTCTCCTTTTTCCATCCACCATAGCTTCGTGTATTATAAGCATCGTATGTGCTTAAGTTCCCAGTCCACACTCAAGCTGGCGCTACTTCAGGAATGTCATTCTACTCCAACTGCGGGTCATCCAGGTGTAGATCACATATTCTGTCGCATCACTTCTTCTTTCTACTGGCCACATATGTGCCGCGACATGCAGTGATTTGTGTCTTCTTACGTGATTTGTCAGATGACCAAATATAGTACACAACCACCGGCCGGTCTCCTCCAACCATTGCCTATTCCTACCTTAGTTTGGGATCAAGTTTCGATGGACTTCATCACGGCCCTTTCGCCTTCGAGAGGGTACAAGGCTATTTTGGTCGTTGTAGATAGACTCACTAAATATGCTCACTTTGGAGCCCTGCCGCCAGCCTTTGATGCTCCCAAAGTGGCCTCTCTTTTTGTGAAAATTGTTGTGAAACCTCATAGATATCCGTCTGCTGTTGTGTCTGATCGCAACCCAATCTTCTTGAGCAATTTTTGGTCCGAAGTAATGAAATTGAGTGGCTCTACATTGCAGCGTAGCACTTCATATCACCCACAAACGGATGGTCAGACGGAGGTTATGAATAAGTGCCTTAAACAATACTTGCGTTCGTTTACGCACGATCATCCACATCGCTGGATTTAGTTCCTTCCATGTGCGGAATATGCTCTCAACACCTCCTATCATGACGGTCTTAAGATGTCACCTTCCATGCATTATATGGACGTCCTCCTACAACCTTGATTCCATATTATCCTGGTGAAAGTAAGGTACAATCAGTCGATGCTCCACTACAAGACCGTGGGCTTCTCCTAGCTCTGCTGCGCAAAAATCTTTCCACAGCTCAGGCTCACATGTGTGACCTATCTAACAAGAAACGCCGTGATGTACAATATGCCGTTAGTGATCAAGTTATTCTCAAGTTGTAGCCATATCGACAATTTTCAGTGGCTCTCCCTAAATCCTTTAAGTTGGCAGCACGTTATTACGGGCCGTTTGAGGTGATTGAGCATGTTGGACCTCTCGCGTATCGCCTTCAACTGCCCGCAGGATCTAACATCCATCCAGTTTTTCATGTTTCTTTGCTCAAGAAATTTGAAGCTACTGATACTTCCTTCAAGTCATGCCCTTTGCCTGCTGATTTAGTGGATCTCAGACCCGCATTGGTGCCTTTTCGTGTTGTAAACCAACGAACAGTTCTCCATCAAGGACAGCCCGAAGACCAATGGTTGATAGTATGGAATAATGGGTCACTTGACAACGCTACTTGGAAGCCTGTTTCATTCATCCGGAAGCAACATCTGTCGCTTCACCTTAAGGAATGATACACACACAGCCGATAACTCGCAGGAAGAAGTTGAGAATGTCCAAGTCAGTAGTCAACCTCAGCTTCGTCGTAGTGCAAGGGATAGAAAACCTTCGAAGAAATACGATAACTTCGTGAGAGTTTGACGTTATCAAGATTTCCAGTTTTAACTACCTTATCGTTATCTTCTATTTTAAATAATCATTATTATTTGTTTAGTTAGTTAAGGAGAACTCTTTATATATAATTCTATAACATTATTGGAAGGAATCAATGAATAAAGCGTCAACTTTTCTTCCCAATTCTATAATTCTCAAACTCTAATCTTCCTCCCAACGGCCGCGCCTCTAGCCGTTTCTGTTCATCCTCTGGAGTGTGCAACGACTCGAACGGTTGCGTTAGATACATAGGTATCAATATCCTATTGCTTTGTAGAGCTGATAAAGAATCAATTCAAATCCCTAAGGAGGATTTAATTAGCTTCTCTTTAATGTCAGAGTTAAAGATTAATAAGGATAAAAGCTCTATCTATGTTTTAGGATCTGGAGGGGGATAGGCTAAATAACTAGCTAAATTTACAGGTTTTAAACTAGAGAAATTGCCTTTAAAGAGCTTAAAACTTCTAGTTTTCCCTAAGAAGTTGAGTATGATAGACTGTTAACCACTTTTGGATTAAATACACGAAAGATTAGGGTGTTGGAATAACAGTTTTTTGTCCTACATTGGCAGGCTCTAACTGATAACTTCCACTTTGCACAACCTACATATAATTTAGTCTAACTATAACAATCCCTAAAGGACTGATTAAGGCCTTGTAAAGATCAATAAAGAGCTTCCCATGGATTTGAAGTCCAACTAATCACCTACATGCTAATGTTTCTTGGAAGGATGTATGCAAACCTAAATCGAAAGGAGGACTAGATATATACTCAATTAAAACTGTAAACAACATGTTTATAACAAAATAGATTTGGAGAATTTTAGTAGACAAGGAGTCCTTATGGGTTGAGATAGGTCCACAATAATTATTTACAAAATTCCAGCTTATAGTTAATCACTCCTTTGGCTAATTCAGCATGGACTTTACACAAATGATGGAATTGAGAGATAGAATCCAGGGAAGCATAATAAAGCAGATTGGAAATGGAGAGGGCTCCTTATGGTTTGACAATTCGAGCAGCTTGGGACCTAGTTTTAGGAGTCCACTATACCAACAAATCAAGCATATTCTTCCTCCTCACACTAAAGAGAAATAGATTAAAATGGGGAGGCAGTGGTCTAGTAACATAAAGGGGACAGGAGAAAATGCTACTAATATACCCGACTATGCTCCTATCCCTGTCAAGGAGGATACCACTATTTGGATAAGAGGCAAGAATGGAGATTTTGAAAGTAAACTATGAATCTATTCAGAACTCAAAGGGAAGAAGTAAATTAGCACAAGGTAATCCAGGATAAGCATGTAAGTGCTAAAGCTAGCTTCGTCCTTTGGATAGCAACTATAAATAGATTGCCAACTAAGTCTAGAGTTAACGGAGTGGAGGCAAACCAAAGATACATGTTCTATAAGCAAGAATTAGAAACAGTGCACCACCGATTTTTCACATGTGAAGTCACTAAGGAGATGTTGAGTAATGCCCTTACATGGAGTAATCTAAGCAGCCCTATGACTAGTTTGGAGGACATAATGGCATGAGAACAATTGATATAGGTTCCCCTCCTCTTCACACAAGATACTCTTTGCCATCACCTTGATTAGCTTCAGATACATGGGTTGGAGTGAGGGGAAGAGCAGAATCTTTCAGGTGAAATAGAGAAGCAAGGGGCAAATGACTGTTGAACAGAACAGAAGAATTAAAGAGTGGTCATGGGCTTCAACAAACGTGAAAAGATTAGAATTGAACAATGAAGTATCTGCATTGTGGAATGTATGAAACAAAAATGAAGTACACACTTACCAGTCGGGGAAAGTCTTAAGGAAGACAGTGCTAGCACTTATAATCATAAGAAAACAATTTCAGTTGTGTTCAGAAGCAGAGTCCGTGCACTCTGGCCAGGTGTCACTTGTTGGCTAATTGTAAAAGCTACCTTGCAATCTTGCATTTAAATCTTTTGTAATTGTCATAGCTTAATACAATTTCGTATTTTCAAAAACAGAAAAAGTTCCATTTGCTAATTGGTATTAGTTAAGCTTCAGCCATACCACCATATTTCGGTAGCTAAGAGGTCTAACTAGAAGCTTGCTCCCAGGTTTTATGAACCTTTCACATAATTGACAAAGTTAGGACCGTAGCCTACAAGCTTGAATTTCCACCCGAAGCGATCATACGAAATGTCTCATGTATCCCAGCTCAAGAAGCACTTGTTATCTTTTCACAGGTTTTCACCTACACTACCAACTGAACTCATTGCAAAAGAAAAAGTACCTATAGCTATTCTGAAACGAAAGATGTTGAAGAGACATCATAAACCACCAACGCACGTACTGGTGAAGTGATCGAGACCAACAGAACAGGTCACGTAGGAGCTCTTGTTCAACTTACAGAACTACTACCCTCACTTGAACCTTGTGGAAAAGGTTCCCTGAAAAAGAGCGGAGTATTGTTAGCAGCACGAGGGAAGAAGATAACCATAATATCTTTTCGTTTCCTTAAAGTAAACGATATCATTTTACCCTTACTATAAACAAAGACAGGTGTCACACCGTTGTCTTATATTATCATTTGCTTTTCGAATGTCACCGACTAAAGAATGTTTATATCCGACTGCTGGTGGAAGGAAAACAACAAGATCAATTGGTAACAGCCACACATTCCCACATACGTCGTCCTCTCTTGTAATTCATTCTCTTTCTTCTCTGAGTATTCTTCCCTTTCCTGCATCTTACCCTCTTCGTTTAATAACCTACTGACGACTGGTTGCTATCATCAATAAAGCTACAAACTTATAATAAGCAACAAAGCCACAACCAATTATTGTCAAAATAACGGTCACAAATTTTCACGTATCCAGAATTGAACAATTTCCCAAGGAATTTTTCATTCAATAAACTTTGGGGAAATTGGGAAAAGAATATTGCTACATGTTTATTTTAGTATCCTAAATAGATTTTCATTTCAATGTTGATATCTCGGTTGAAGCTGTATTAATATGACTAGGTTTATTCCTCCCACCGAAGTATGATAGAATGTCAAGTGTATGTATCTGTCCACAATTCATTTTGGTATCTCAACCTGCATACAAGAGTAGAAAACACAGTTCATTAGTTTATGATGTTAAATATTCCAGACAGCTTGGCCAGTATTGGCATCATAATGGTCACAATATATTATTGGAGCAGCACCCAAGGGTAAATGTTCTGAACTACAATTTTAACCGATCAACAAAGTGCCTTACCTTATCCTAAATCTACAGGAACCATCAAACCGTCATGTGCAAGCTGCACTGGTATTCCTTCCCTACATGGAAATCAATAACAAATTTAGTCAATCGTGTTTTTTTTTTTTTTGGAACAAGCAATCTGTCCTTCACCACAAGTAATCCTATTCAACTAACCCAGTATGTTCCACTTCAACAAAATAGAGACAACAGCAATACGACATAACTAGGATTCAAAGCAGAGAAGATTAGTCGAACAAGCCAATAATCAGAAGGGAAGACAATTTTTACACCTTTTAGACCATTCTGCTAGAAATTCATTGTCCTCGTGATGGTCAAATTCATGAGTCATTCCAACTAAAAGAGCTCGCTTTGGACATAATCTCCTTATAGCATCAAGGGTCTGAACGTACAAGTACATGTCACACAAAGCATTAAAATGTTACGTGAACAATTAAATAACAAACCTCCAAATACAAACCTGAGGAAGGCAAAAGTGAGTATTATGAGATCCATTCTGCAGACAGTGCAAGGGCAACATTTAGAAAACTTGACGAATAATGTCAACAATTACAAAACAAAATTAAAAAGAATAACTGCATAAAATTGGGTAAACATGTATCATTAATTAGAGTGAGAACAGAATGGGAATGGGTGCATATAGACTGGTAAAGGGAATACACATCTATATAACTTTAGCACACTCTTGACATGTAGGATACCCATTAATAGCCAATGGATGCATGACCTAAAAAATATCAGACAACTTAAGTCACTGAGTTAGGTTCATGAACCATACTGGACACTAGGGGTAAGTTTCAAATGACATCAATAACACTTAGCTGCAATCTATGACAAATGATGCATCTAACAATGCAATTTCCTTTTTCTTTCCCATTGTCTATAGCAAACCTATGTTTCCGAGAAATGTGCAATACACACAAGGTATGAAATCCATTGTCTGATATACTGGAAAAATACAGATTTCAAGTCCACTCTCACTTAGTATAGCCATAATGCAACAGGAACGGTTAAAAATTTTCGATCCAGATGTCATTGTCTCCTTCTATAAGAATAGGTTAAAAAGTTCGGGCATCTAAACTTCCACATTTGGATATCCTTTATAATGTACTAATCTATTGTGTCTGAATTCTTTTCTCAATTATCAAAACTTACTTCATGTTCATTATTATCAAATGAACTCTGAAGTTCTTGATTAGTCCTCATTTTTCACAATCTAATATATGGAATCAAAGGTAAATGAACTAGCAATACTTAATTTATAGTTCCCTTACTAATGGTCCAAGACCATCATAGAATGTCCTGGTCGCTAGAACATTAGGAGATGATGACAAAAGAAAAAGAAACGGATTTTCCTGACCAACCCTGTATAAAGTATCCAAGATAAGCAGATCCAACTGCCCAGCACCATTCTTTGAAATAACTGCAACGACCAAAGTTCACCAAATTCAAAAGTCTAAATAATATGATAACAATTAAGGAAACTTAAGGTTAAAATGCATACATTCATTTTATAATATCTTCCAATGCAGTTATGCAACTCATTCATTTATTTCAAAGCAATTAAGAAACTAAAAACAAAGAAGAATACACGATATCCATGGTTTAAGCACCACAAGTGATTTGAACACTCACCATACTCTGTGGTTGCAGGAAATCGAGAAATGTCAGATATATAAGCTATCTTCATTCGTTCTCCAAATAGAAAGCCTAAGGAAATATAATCTTCTCCATGCATCACCTGCAGCACAGAACAAACATAAGACACAAGGACAGATAGAAGTTGTTGGAGTCCCTATATACCATATTTTAACAGAGGTTCAGGAAAGTAACTGGCAAAGGAACAAATTTTAAGCCTGATGCAAAGAACGGTCTATGGCAGTCTTCTTCAATTATATGCCAATCCAGCTGAGCCACCCTTCTTATTTCTTGGCCTTTTGTCAACTTTTTGGGCAACAAGTAAGGGAATTTCATAGAAATACTGTTCAACAATATGACACAAACATGTCAATGGATCAAAACTAAACAACACTAGTGCGGAAAACAAACAGAATTCCACAAATATCAATTTCATGGTTGGAATTTTGTGAAATTGACATCATTTTATACTTCACCATGAAATGCCAAATTTTGAAAGACCCAGCCCAGTCAGCATACATGACATCATTATTGAAGCTGATTGTCCAGTTGTGAGACGTCAGAATGTATATGGATAAACTAAAATATTAATTACCAGGATCCAGCAAATGCTGTCATCTCAACACTCAAAATGAAGGGCATGTAGGTGAACAAACTTTAAAATTGAATATTCTGGGTACGAACTTCGCACTGTCTCAAGGGGTTTAGGACAAGAATATCTTGAAATCCATATAAAGAGTGAAGCCACATCAAGAAGGATGAGATCACTATGTCTATTCTCACAGGTTAACCCACATTTGAAAGTGCGAGACTCTGCACAAGGTTCATTCCCCGGCGTATAGAAATTTGGTTCTCCAAAAGTAGATATAAAAGTTTTAAAATTAGAACTTATGAAGATACATTGTATGATAAACCACCGGATTACAAGGTAGAAAGTCTATCAAACAAATTACATTTCATTATGTATAAAATATATGAAAACAGGATATCCTGTGCTGTTTAATAATTCAGCTATAACACCTAAGCATTAAGGCCTAGGTAAAATCCAAGGAAGTAAACTGGATAAAAATCAAGGTTGCAGAAGAATTTGATGAAAGTAACTAAATCAAGAAAGAACGAAGAGATTGAAAAAGGGTACCTATCCATTGCAGATTGACTTAGGTAAATTGGAGTGGGATCAATATCATTCGTGGAACTATAGGGTTGAACAGCACGTATATCATCCAAACCAAGAACAGCATCAGCATGTTCATGAGTTAAGATGATCTGCAATATATAACAAAATTTTTATCATTCTTACAAGAAATCAATTACTTCCACAAAAATTTAAAAGAAGGTTACATGGTCGTAAAAAATAAAAACACTCACAGAATCAACTCGCGGAATGCTGTGGAAAGTAAACCATCTAAGCAATTGTTCTCTAAATGTCTTCCCCACATCTATTAATATGTAGCTGTGTTTATCCTTACTCCCTACATAATCAATGAGCAGAGACGTATTTCCCCTACAAAATGATGTCTTCGACCATTTAATCTTACAGAAATAGAAATTTCCAGAAACATTAATCAAGTTCTAAACATGAGAACCTGTAGTTGGGGTTTTTCTCCGGTAGGAGAGAAAGCGCCTGGGAGCAAACGGAGCACGGCGGATTCGACGGCTGGATCAAGCACATTGCGTTCGGAACGGCGCTGGAGCAACCGGTCCCGAGGAAGATCAAAGCCGACCGACCAGTATCGCCGCCGTTAACGTCGAGAACGTTTTCGTCCATTGGACAAGTCTCCAATTCGCTGGATCTGAAATGGCGCAGAAAGTACGTGGAGGGAACTTTTTGCAAGTCCAAACGGTATTCTCATGGCCAAGGCAAGGGGTACGATTTGTGCACGTGGCCAGCATTTGGAAGGCATTTCGAATCGAGTCCCTTCATTGTTAAGAATGCCGCCTTAGCGGATTTAGTCATACTGAAAATGTTATGAATGTCTTAAATCTTATTGGACTTACTATCTGACGAGACTTGATTTTACTACAAGAAAATATTGGTATTAATTAATGTTGGGAACTATTTTAAGTGATTTTTAAAATTATAAAATAATTACTAAATTTTATAAAATTATTAAAAATTTTAAAAATAACTCAATTTTAAAATATAAGGACTAATTCTTATAACTTACTGATACATTTTATTTTTTTCCTATTTAATATACTTTTAAATCCAACTCGAGCTATTTGAAATTTATATTTTTCATAAGCAAGTTAAACTAACTTACTTGAAAGTTCCTATCCATAGTTTGGTTAAACTGAATCTAGTTTGTTGACTTCTAGCGCGGCCCAAATTGTCATGCATATAGCCACGTAGCATGTAAAAAATATGACGTAGTTGATTGTGTAGGTAGAAGTGGAGGCTTGTACTTGTTGTGGATGAATGAAATACCAATAATTATTACTGGTTTTTCTAGCAATTTTATTGATGCTATGGTGAATTATCAAGATAAGGATTGGCGGTTGATTGATTTTTATGACTATCCGAAAGGCTCTAGACGTCGAGCTTCTTGGAATTTGTTGCAGACTCTGGCAAGTATTAATGATAAACCTTGGCTTTGTTTGGGAGATTTTAACGACTTGCTAATGAAGGATGACAAATGTGGGGGTGCTGCGGTCCAAAGATATTTGTTAAACGGCTTTGCAGAGGCGGTAGTGGATTGTGGACAAGCTGATATACCTTAGGATGGCTATTGGTTTTCATGGGAAAAGAAGTGTAACGGAGTTGTTGTTTGCCGAGAAAAACTGGATAGAGCTATGTCTAATGCGGGGTGGTCTTCTCTTTTTATGAATACTTTGGCCATATTGATAGTCGCTCCTGTTTTTGATCATGCCCCAATATTAGTGCAATTTAATTGTAATCAAGTTGATCATACATATAAGAAGTTTCGATTTGATAACTGTTTGTTGGGTGAGCATAAGTTGAACCCGATTGTGAAAGATGCTTGGTGTCGAAATTCCAATGTTTCTTTGATGCAAAAGCAGGACTGTTGCGTCAAAGAAGTAGAGCATTGGGGCCGAATTTTCAACAAAGACTTTTGGAAGCAGAAGAAAACACTGTAGAAGCAGGTTGAGTCGGCAAGGGATATTTTTGACGATAGGAATCTGCAAATATTGAAGGCCGCATGGAACACTATCTTGTATAAGGAAGACTGTCGTAGAAGGCAAGTAGGGAAACAAAGATGGCTGGCTCAAGGGGAC
>JANZXR010000002.1:29094364-29112479 GCA_027575705.1 Erythroxylum echinodendron
ACATACCATCCAATTCCAATCCATCGGAGGACCAACACAATTACACAAATCCATAATTTCATTTTCAACCCACCATTGCAAGTTTCCAACACAACCCACCATTCCAAGTTTTCAACACAACCCACCAACACAAATGGCAATTTTTAACTGACCATAAAGGCATAAACCGTTCCACATTTCCAACACTACACAAACAATCGGATTCTAAGTTTCCAACCCATCAAACCCATCACTACACAATCAAATTCCAACCCATCAAACCAACACTACACAATCGGATTCCAACCCATCAAACCAACACAAATCCGATTCCATAATTCCAACCCACCAAACCAACACAATCACAGATTTAAATTCATTGAATAATGAAAAATGTTTTGAAAAAATAACACACACCCAAGAATCAAGATCGGGTCTTCGTCGAGAGGGATGATAAAGTCGGGACCGTCGGGTGACTGGGGTGGCTGAGACGGCAACGAGTGGTGACGGCCGGTGACGAGGAGTGACGGTGAGGAGGTGCAGTGCGGCTGAGATCGAGGAGCGGTGCGATTCGTGAGTGCTGAGGAAGGAGAAGGACTGAAGGAGAAGAGAGTGGAGACTGCGGGTAAGATGGCGACTGGCGAGGGTGAGGAGCAGACGATGGTGGAGAGGGGACGGCGGCGAGAGGAGCAGACGGCGGCGAGAGAGAGAGAGAGAGAGAGAGAGGAGAGTGACAGAGCGAGAGTCGGAGGGGGGGTCATGGGTAATTTTTAGGTTTAAAGTTCCGGAAATTGCAATTTAGTCCTTGCAATTTCCGGAACTTATGGTATCGGCCGGAGTACCGGCCGGTATTTGTGGCCGGTACCGACGTTGAAGATTTCGTACCGGTTTTCGGCTGGTACGGTACGAAATCAGAAACGTGGGGTTAAATGTTTGTTAGTACTGAAAAATTTTAAAAATTAAGGAACTTTTTTTGCAAAATTTTCAAAAAATTTTAAACTCTTCCTTTTTTTCACGTCTCCTTCCCCCATATTTTTTTAAGTTTTTTAATTACTTATTTTATTTACTTCAACTTTTATAATTATTGTGAATTTTTAATTTTTAATTTTAAAACAAAATAAATAGTTTTATTATTAATAATAATTATAAATTAAATAAAACTTAAAAATAAATTATTTTTATTTAAATAATTTTAATATTTTATATAAAATTTATTTAATAAAGTATTAATAAAAATATTTTATTTTTAAAATAAATAATTTAAAATTATTATTTATAAAATAATATTTATTTTATATATTTTTAATTATTAAATCAAATATTCAAATTTTATTTGAATTTTATATATTTTAAAAGTATTTTTAAATTTAATTATATTTAGTAATAATTATTAAATTAATTTTATAAATTAAATTAAGTTATTTATAATTTTATGATGATTAAATGATTTTTTCATATTAATTGTAATTCTTATTTATATGTAAAATATGTGAAAATTAATATTAATAAAAATAAACTTTTGTAATTTTAAAATTTTATTATTATGATTTTTGAAGACACGGTTGATGTAAAATTATAAAGTATACAATACAATATACTAATGAACTATTTTGTAATTTTAAAAAAATTCAGAGACTATTTTATAAATTTAAAAATAATTAGGTCAGCGCATTTATAACGGGTATCTTCCTGTTGACGATTGAATTTCGTTCTAGGTTTTTTCCCTTTTCTTTTAATTTTACTTATATTTAACGTTTATATTAAATTCTATATATGTAATGTAATTGTAAATATTTTTGTTTCAGATTTAACTTCTACTTGATTGTTTCCTTATCATGAAGTCTTTTTGCAAATTGTAATAGTTAAGGCTATTTATTGTTCTTTTTATTGGATATTTAGATGTAATTATTACTTATTAAAATGATAAAATTGTATTATTATAATATTTTAAATACTTTGTATTATTCTTAATTTTATATTTGTATTATGAAGATTGTCTTTTTTATATTAATTGTGGTTATTATTTATTTATGAAATATTTAAAAATTATTGTTATTTCATATTAATTGTTATTATTATTTATTATTATGATTTTTAGAAACAAGGTTGATGTAAACTTGTAAAGTATACAATATAACTGTACAATATACCAATGGACGATTTTGCAAATTTTAAAAAAATTCAGGGATTATTTCATAAATTTAGAAAATTACTAGAAACGGTACCCGGTATTAGTCGATACCAGTACAGTACCGTACTAGAACTCAATTCGGTACCAAATCCGGTACAGTATTCACAACTTTGATTATAACTGTAGCGAAAGAATTATAAATTTTTTTCGTACTTTGATTTTTTGAAAATCAAGATTATTTTAACTCTATAAAATGATTAACGCATAAGTCATAATAAAGCATGAGTCTTAATTTGTACTTTATTCCGAAGCTTCATCATATTTTTGTCGTATCTCTCAAATCACTTTTGAAACTGATCCATTTCAATCACTATAGTCACACAAGTGTCTAGTCTCTAACGGTATCCACAGAACAGGTTGAGAGAACTCTGTAACTCTTACAAAGAAGGTTAAACAAGAAGTGCTAGTTCCATTATAACTTAAGTTTATTTATAATAAATTTTTTATATTTTTCTAATTTAATTAAAATTAAATTCTAATTTCATTTAAAATTTAATTTTAATTACAAATAATCCTAATTAAATATTAATTATGCCTAAATAAAATCTAATATCTCATATTAATTTTTATTTATTAAATATGTCATATTTAATCATAAAATTTCTTAAATTTTATAATTAAGTCCAACTTGAGTAAAATATTTTTACTCTCTTCAACCCGTTTTTTATGTAAGACTCATTAGGTTTTCAAATATGTTGGCAATAATTATAAATTCTAATTCTAATTTATAATTAGAATTATAATTAGATAAATTAAATTTTTTTAATTTATCTTTAATTCTCCAATTAAGCAATTTAGAATTATGAATCGAGATTAGTATCTAGCAACAATTCATGACCACCTAAATGTTTAGAAACATCAAACTAGTTTTAACTAACCTTTTCGTTCATGATTTTTCAATCCTTTCACCATATAATGTTTCGATTAGACATTTATTATTGATTCAATTAATGACATTTGTACACGATTTATAAAATGTTATTCTTCGTTGACCAAGAATTTTCCAGATTAATACTAATTGAGAATAACATAACATTCTGCTTAATTACTTTTAGAGTGATAAATCATATCTTGATCACTTAACTATCTCTATATAGTTTATGCTACATCTAATGACTACCGATTTAACGACCTATGATTAGATAGATCATAAGTAGTTTCAAAACATAACAATCTCTATACAACATAACTTTGAGAGCCTCAAGTTAAAAGATCAGTTATACAATTATCACACTAATAATTTCTGTAGATATACAAGTAATGTTTCAAATGAATTTATCATATTGGGTTAGTTCAATAAATTTGTTCTCTAACAAGTACTCATACGTTTGTTTAAATATCTTCATACTTTAGCCTATGAGATTAACTACTTCATAAGAAGAAATATGTGGAACGACTTCATCTGGAATTTAGATATTGGGAATGAAAATTTCCAAAATTGGGTCTAAAGAAGGTGGCCTAAATGGTGATGAGAGTTTGCAATTTATAAACATTGAAGAGAGTGATCAACGATGATACTCCTCAGTGGCGGTGGGAATTCAGGATGTGTTGAGGTTCGTGATGAGACGGTTCGATGGGTATATGAACTCCCTCAGAAACGAGGCCAAAGAAATTAAAGATGGTGATGATTTGACGGGAAACAACAGGAATGATGAGGGAGAAGAAGAAGAGTGGGACTGGGCTCGTTGGAGAAGGCATTTTGATGAAGCCGATGAACAAGAGCATGTGGTCTCCATTTTGAAGCTGCTAAATTTGTTAGATCTGATTGTTAGTATCACGATCTCAGACCTTCTCTCACCTCCTCTGTCCAGGTATATTTGCTTTCATCGTTTGGGGTTAAGAGACCGGTGTTTTTTATTTCAATTCTTAGATTTGTGATTCTTTGATGATGTTGTTCTGTTGTGTTGATCTGATTAACTTTTAGATCTGTCATTTGTTATATGCTGCTTTGATTTGTTCGAGTTTTTCTTCCCATATTGATTATGGAAACTTGGTACCAAGTTGGAAGAGGTTAAGTGAAAGCAAGTTTTGTTATGGTGAACCTCCATCAGATACCCCTCGAATACTGGTCATTAGATACCCTTGTGTTTGTGTGAGTGTTTATTTGAAACAGGAGCTTCCAGATGAGATATTGTTCCTCAGACTATGTGAAAATATCATATGATACATATCTAATCGCTGCTATCTTCCCGTATTTGTGCTTGGTTTCTTTGTTATGTTCTCTCTGTTTTCGCTAATCCTATGAGGTGCTAGTAGGTCACAGAAGCCAAAGATCACAATGAAGGTAGGAATTGTTGGCCTGTTTCTATCTCTGATTCAGTATATGAAGATTTAGGTTTTTCGTCGTCTTCTTTTGCTTTAGCGGTCCCCTCATTTGCGCCCTCATGGCGGCACTCCTCCTTTGAAGGTTTTCCTCGTTGTCCATTTTAGATCTAGATCCATTTGATGTGTCTATCTATTTTCTATATGTCCTACATTTGTTTTTGCATGTTTCGGATTGATTTTTGTGTTATTGTTTGAGAAAAATGTTAGCTTTAAATCCAATGATTGGATTTTCTGTGTTAAAGTGTGTTTGTGATATTGGATCTGTTACTGATTATCAATTACCGGTTCATATCTACTTCTAATGATTATTTGTTTTCAATGGTAGTCTCTGCTTATATTGTTTGATATCGGTTGTTTTCAATATGTTATTATTTTCAATGGTCGTCTCTACTATCGGTTCATATCATAGCCAGGAAGATATCGACTGTTTCTATATTCTCTGGGATGCCATACAGGTTAAATGAGATTACAAGTTATATTGACTATGATCAAGTAGATCCCTTTAGTTGTGATTCTTATATCCTAATACAAATGAGATTAGGTATGCTTTCACCTTAATGCTTTCTTTCTATGAATTTTCTATATGTATTCTTTCCTTTTTATTTTTGCTTATTCTTCGTGTTCTTTTGTTAGTTAGTAGTTACCCTTTTACTTGTATACAACTGTGCGTTTTATTTCATATTTTCCTTACTAGTTTGTTTTGTGCATAAGTATTTACTATTATTTTGCTTCTAATTGCATGCCAATATTATGATTAGATAAGTTTAAGTAAATCTTTTGCCTAATCATATGTTCCCATAAGGACATATGATAAACTTAGTAAGATACAGAGCAGATTAGCATGACCCACCCTTAATATTGACATGCACAATTCGAGGAATGGTGAGCAGACGTTTGCAGCATAACAGATATGAACAGAACTTTACAGCGTTTCTAATTTTTTTCTTATTATATATATATATAACTTGTCTTTTAAACTTGTATCTACTCACGACGATTTTGGTAACTATATCAGCTATTTTAGTTAGTTTTGTTTTATTTTATTTATTTATGTACTTATTTAATTTTATTTTCCTACACTCTTGGCATATTAGTTTTTATCTGTATCACTTTTTATTGTCACATCCGCATGTGGGTTTACCAGAAACAGTTGGCATATCAAATTTTATCTGCATAACTTTTTATTGTCACATCTACATGTGGGCTTACCGGAAACAGCCTCTCTACTATGTAAAAGTAAGACTGCGTACTATCAAACCTTCTCAGACTCCACTTAGTGAAAATAATGATGATGATGATAATAAGAAGAAAATGCAACATGTATTAATCTTTTTATATTATATTAATGTCTAATCTTAGTAGAATAATAATTAGAAATAATTTAAAGGTAATACATAAAAATAATATTAATCTCATAATTATAAACTTATTATAATTTTATTTGCAATATATAATTAAGTTATAGATTTTATTATATATATTTAAACATATATAAAATAAAGAATATTTGTAAATAATTATCACTAAATTACAATTAATTGTAAGGCGTAAACCACCGCGAGAAACCTACAAGCGCAAGTCCATCAAGGATTCTACGCACCACAGCATCATGCATTCATCAATTTGTTAGAATTTACAATGACGTACAAAAAAAGGCAAAGACTTGAGTTGTTTCTTTGTCAAGTGCTTCCTCTTCCACCACCAAGAGATTGTATTTGAGTCCTCACCTTTACGCTCAACTTTGGTTGCCCTATGGAAAACATCCTGGAATCAACAACCGATTGAACCTACCCATCCAGTTCCCTTATCAACTTTCTGAACTCTTCATCTGTGCTTTTAAGCATTACTGGCAAAGGCAATTCAATCTCACTTTCTACAACCTTCATATGCCTTGGCTTAATCCTCTTCTCTAGACTAAAAGCGAAGTACTGTGGGAACTCCCGCAAGTCCTCCATCTTCCCATCCATCTCCTTCACAAAATAATCCAACTTCGGCTTGTAATTGTTCTCAATACTGAAAGTAAGCAATGAGGGGCACCTTAAAACCATATCGATTGCCTCGTCCCTCGCAAACCCCACACTTTCCAAGAACTTCAACTTAGGAATCAAGGTGTTCTCCACGTTAGAAACCAACAAAACCGAGTCCTGATAAGCCAATGCATCTAAATCTGTAAACCCCAGCCTTTGGAGATAAAATAAGCAGGGCTTAAGCTGGTCTCTCACACTACAAACCAACAACCTCGGGCACTTCTTGATGACTTTCCTGAACTTTTTTTCTGGTACTTTAAGATCCTGTGAGAGAAAATCGAAAACTGGGTTGAGGTCAGTTCTGATGTTGGAAGTCAGAATTGTAGGACACATGCCAAAGATTCTAGGCAAGTCGCTTTGGTGGATACCTTTGGATTGGAGAAAGTTAATAATGGAATGGATAGAGTCCAGAGAAGCAGTGTGGAGGGAGGGGTTTTGGGACAATGCTTTGCCAGAGTCCACACCCATTAGTTCAAGGCAGAGGATCTTTTCCTTGATTTGGAAGGAAATGTTTTTGTGGGCAGGCGTGTAGAGAGGATGGTCATGAAGGACGCTTTTGGGTTTGACAGATAAATATGCAGTTGAATGGTGGGAACTCGAGGGTGGAAGAGCTGGTTTTTGGGAAGAGAAGAAGCACATAGATGAGTGTAGTGGTCTAGTTCCTGTGCCTGACATAGTTGTTGAAGGCTGAAGATGAAGAGAAATATTATCCCATCAAACTTGTTAGGATGTCAGCATACAAGCTAAATTTGATTGGTCGAAAGCAGATTGCATGGATTATTGTGGTTTTTCATTTTAAAAAATGGATATTCCCCAACCACTCACTTTCCAGTTTCCAATGCAATATGTCGTACTTGTAATTAAAGTTTTAATTAAAAAAATGGATAAAATAGAGAAAAAAAATCCTAATTTCTTCTAATAACAAATTAAACATTAATAGTAACCTTATTTTAACAGAAAAAATTACAGAAACATAACATCATCTTATTTATAATATTTTAATATTGTTATAAGTCCTACAGTAATATAATAAGACCCACCTGTTGAAAATTAATTATTATATTTAATAAATTTTATTTAATTTAACCTAAATTAATTACTTGTATTAAGTGATTAATTATATGTCTGCTCATCTTGCGGATCTCTTGTTGCTGCCCCTCTTTTCATTCAATCAATCGTACCCTATATGCATACGGAATGATGCATTGTATGACTTGGGGTTCAATTTGGACCTTCATGACCTCATTCAATCAATATATACTGCTCATGTATGGTGGCCAGAAAAGTGAAACATATGACCGGCATAAACTAGTATATCACGATACTTGATCATAAATGGTATCCTAAAGAAAGAATTGAAGATTACATAAGAGCTCTTTGACTTTTAAAACTTTCACCACTAGCAAATATTGATGACAAAAGCAACTTCCAAGTTAATTCTCACATTGACACAAAGCATAAATAGCATAGGATCAGAGTTACTTACTGCAGTCTACAGTATACCAAAATTTCCAGAATTTGCACGGGTATTTTACGGGTCAATAAGAAATGTATAGATTAAACATATGCAATTGTAGGAAAACTGGACTGAGGTGGGGATGTTGGTCAGATAAGTGGCACAAGAATGTCCCATAGAGAACCATTTCCACCTACTCCTTACAAACCACCTACTCCTTACAAATTAATTCACCAAAGTGGGCATTCAAACAGGAAGACTGATCGCAAAAAAGAAGTTGGTGTAAATGACATGCAGAAGTATGATTACATTTTTGCGGGTAAATGACATGCAGAAGTATGACTGTGTGATTATAATTGCTTACTGATTGAAACCCATATTATGTTGAACTACATAGATGAATAACTGAAAAAGAAAGGGTTATTCACGGTGCATCTAGGAATAGGCTGTAAATAAACATTCATAAAATGGATGTTGAGAACTGAAGATGTTAATATAAGAACGTGAGAACATAAGAAAAGATCAACCAAGAAATGGTGAATCTGTAAATGCATCCGAACATGTCACTAGCAGCATAGCTATGGCAGCTCGTGCCACCTTGTCCCTTCGCTGAGCAAGAACTGCAGGCATCTTGGCATGCAACCTGGAGGAAGCTAATGATTGATGAGATACTTCCGTCTGGTGATGCTAAAGAGAATAATAGGCTCAATAGGTGGACGGCAATCCTCATTAGCCTCACAGTAGAAGACAGCAAAGAAAGCAACAAGGATGGCAGGTGGATTGGGTTTGTGCTAGCATACTACCGTATTAATAATCCTTCTAAGCATTTCATGCATTCTAGATGTCAGCACTGTGTAGACTGCACAAGAAGGGCTACTCAGGAAGAAGCTTTTGCACAAAAGTTAGCTCCTGTAACAAAAATTAACGTGCATTATCCTAGTGGCTAATGTCATCAGAATATGTATGACCGTACAGAGCAATGAATAATACTAAATTGAAGTTAAACTCGTCTACATTTCAGGTACGAAAAAATCAATGCGCTTCCATCTACCATTACTTGAAATTGCCAGATCCTAAGAACAAAATGTAATATCCATTGAAGTTGCACATTATCTATCACTCCATAATTACAAGTACCCTAGTTATTCATAAAAAAGCTCAATGCTGCCCGAGGCTTCTGCTAATAGAATGCTGCTGAATGAGCCTTTTCCCAGGAATTTGATGATCATCCTGTAAGAATCCACAACAATATAAACTTCAGTCAACATAGAGAAAGAGAAAATACAGAAACTTGGATAAGATTTGTGAAAAATATCAAAACTAAATCAAAAGAAAATGCAAAAAAGCATTTGTGGAAAACAGTCATGCATTTTAATTACTGAGCCATTTTTCATCCTGTTAAGTTCTGCACTTGAAGGGAAAGATATCTAAATACATTTAACTGGATACTAAAGAAGCAGCAAAGACAAGAGACAAATACTCCAACAATATTCCCACAACTGACACAAAATTAAGATCAAGTTCTACATTAACACTTTGAACAGTGAGTTATGTAATACAGAATTGGAGAATCTGAAACACCTGATGATTAGATGCAGGCTTACCAGACAAGTTTGGGTAGATGCAGCTTATTCTCAACATGGACAGACCAATAGATTCTTGGAGTGAAACTATTACTTGGCTGGGGAAACTTAAGAGTACATATTGCAGCTAATCTCAAAGCAATCAAGTTAAATTAGGTAGCCTTGGTGTACTATATATGGAAAGAGCGTAATTGCAGAGTTTGCAAACAAGAAAGTAGAAGCAGTGAGTTGGTTTTTCAGGACATTTTCCTCCACTGCAGATTGGCCATGTTAGCAAGAGGAATAGCTACAAATTTGACAAGCCGCATGAAGAGTAGATGGGGATTGGAGTAATACTGGATTAAGTGGTCTCACAAGTGTCCCTTTGGTTTCAAGATGTAGACAGTTACTAGGAACCATAACTCTCTGTAACTTAGATCTTTGGATAATTCTAGACTTTTTGTACTCTAGACTGTATATATATTTATATAATGAAATCTGTTAATTTTCAGAAAAAAAAAAGACTTAAACAATTTTCAATAGCAAATTGATAAACCTCATGAAACAAGAGTTTTCCTATTAATCTATAGGGAAGCAGCCTGTATCACAGATTGAATTTAGTATTGTCTACAACATGGACAACAAGCAGTATGAGAAAACACAGCAAAGAAGATTCTACAAAAAAGATCCCTCCAACTTGACAACCAAAATTTAAAATAAAACACCACTTTCAGGACCCTAACCTTGTACAAGGAAGCTGCTGACTCAGATTGAACTGTCTGAACTGGAATTAGTCCCATAGTTCGTAATATATCCAGTGCGTCCAATGTCAGCTGCCACCCACAGACCGCATCACCATCAGCATTGCTGCCAGACCCCCGGCTGCTAGAACCAGCAGCAGCGACATTTCCATTGACCCATGGGCAGAACTGATTGTGATAAACAATAGGATCAAACTCTATACTTTCTTCATAATTGCTTTCACCCTCTGGAGGCCCTAAGCAACACATAGGATGCATTAACCAAGATAGCCAGCAGAAAAGAAAAATACAAAATTGAGGGGCATGACTCCATATTATTTCTCAAACAAATACTTCCACTGAACATATCAGTGTCTAACATTGTCTACGAAGCCACTACATAAACACTTGAAATAGACATGATAACATAATATTTAAACCACTTCCAACACCAAAAGCAGACCACAGTATTCTGCCAAAAGGTAAAGTTAAACATGATCAATGCGAAACTGCAATCATAATCTCATATCTACTAACAACCTTACATTTTGCCATATATGAATTTTAGAAATAACACAAATGATGAATGATCAAATAAGTTTCAAGACAAATGACTAGTTTAATTTGGTTCATATCAAAGCAGTCTACTATATCAAAAGGTAGGATTAACGAAATACCATGCAAAGGCATGTTTGTCAGAAAGAAACTAGAAGTGCGATGATAGATACATGGCTAGATTCCCACATCGCAGTACAATGCTCAACATGTATAAGAAATCCTAATATTTCCCTTCATTCATTCTATGCACGATTAACATCCAGGAAATAACGTGATAATGATACTGCATTATGGACCAGAGTTTCAATACCTATATTATTGGTAATCACATAATCTGATTCTGCACGAAGGCAATTGTTTGTGGATGACGATTTTCCAGCCCTTGTGACTTCCTTGTCAGTTGTTTCACAGCCTGAATAAATGTTTGCATTGCAAGAATGAGATGGACGAGCATTAGAATCTAGGTTTATCTTGCAGCTTTGACTTGCCTTTTCACCACTTTCAACAGATTCAGCCTTTACCAAGCCACCTATCTTTGAACCACTATCTGCCCTTTCCATGGATCGTGATAGCATCTCCTGGCTATCACCATGAAGATCTTCCCTGATTACTTCATCAGGGACAATCTCATCCACTAAACCAGGATCAGGAGCAGATTCACCAGTCTGACCTTGATTTTCAGCATCTTCTACTCTAGGCTCGACATCACCAACTACACTGTCGGCTCTATAAACAGAAACATCAGCACCATGAATTTCAGCTTCATGACTAGCACACATACCAACACTACCCCCACTAATGCCGAAACTAAACCCATCCTTCGCATGGGCCGTAATTGTTTCAGCATTAAAAATTTCTTCACCATCATTTGAACTGCTGACACCCATTTCACTAGGGGCTGCATCAGCAGCAAGCTGGAAACAGATACTTTGCTGGGCCTGATTGCTATAATTGAGTTCTGATGTCTCATTCACCTCCAGATTGCCATACGTACTGGATGATGGAAAATGAGCATCATCAGCATCCACTGGGTAGTTCTCAACACTTTCCATGGAGTCATCATCCGCATCATGACAGATTGTATCCATTGCAATAACTGATGAAGCACGTGTTGAATCTCTAGCATATGGAATTTCTACAACTTGATCAATTCCTTGATGCAACGAAGTAATTCTGTTTCCATCTTCATATATCTCAAGACCCACTGAATGACTAGGACCAGCACCAGATGAGTCCCTTTGATATGGAGAACAGTAGGTTTCAAAAAAATCCCTTTCTCGAGCACGTTTTGAAGGCCCAGCAGAAAACTGTCTTCCATCTGTAACTTCATCACCATCACGATCAATTACAGTTCCTTCAACACTATCAGCCGGCTGCATCAAGTTCAGCTTATCATATGAGCTCCCACCTCTTTCAAAGCTCCGTTTACGAGAACTAGGTACTCTTGACTCATATGACATTACACGATCACCAACCTCACTGCCAGAAGGTTGGCCAATCATCAAATCCCTTCCCATGTCTGCATTATGACTGTTTTCAGGCATTAGTGTCCTATCTGCCTGAGTAAATGATAAACCTCCTGCCATTGTAAGATTCAGGTCAACTTCTGTATTTTGCAGTAATTTCCCTTCATCTGTTGTTGCCACTTCATCCTGGTCTTCGGTCAGCTCTTTCTCTGCATTGTCAGGAGCAACCCAACCACTGACACCACTGGCTGCACTTCCTCCACGTGTCAATCCCATCTTTTTGCTAATATCAGTAATATCTATGCTGTTTGAAGTAAATTGACTAGGTCGAGGAACAGTTGAGAATGCGAATACTCTGACGGTAGCACCACACAAGCTACACTCCAGTAAAGGTGATCTGAAATCACTTCTAGAATCTACATCCAGCATTTTCTTCTTTTCAGTTTCCTTTTTACCTGAAGATGAGTGAGCTTTTGTGCTTGGTACAGGCTCATGTGAAATACAGACCTGGGCCTGGGCAGGGCCAAAGGAACACCCATTTCTTGCCGAGTGAGCAGAATGTTCTTCACAGTCTTGAATATTTGGAAGCCATCTTGGTTCCCATCCACAAAGGCTTATAAGCCTTTGGGCCTGGTAGATGAAATAAACTGTCAAATAGAAACTAAAAGGCAGAAAAACACTATGTAAATGAATCAATCAGCAGATTCCAGATGGGAAAGGGGCATAATTTTATCTTACATGAGAATATAAACGGAGGGCCAAATCTAGAGAAGCTTCAAATTCTGGTAGGCTGTCTGACTTAACTCCTTCTATACCAGCAAAATTCTGCAACTGGGAGAGAAAGCGATCAATCTGCTTCCCTTGAGATGCCCGCATCTGCTCAATTGCAGATGCAGCAATAATAGGAAGATATTGAAATTGCAGGAGCCCATCAAATCTATCTTTGAATCCTGCAATTAAGGCAGAATGAGGAGTTGGAGGGAACTGCACCAAGCTTTCAGGGCAGCTATTTCCCCTCCAAGGACAGCTGGCTTTATGGCCAACATCCAGTTGCTTCGCAAAGGCTTCACCAACATTTTCAACTAAAGCCCAAAAATTGGCAAAACAAAGGTGACAACCATTATAAACCCCTAAATACTGAAAGATGACAGGCATAATCAGTTTTGGACAATCATATCAAACAGATATCAGCTGCAAAAGGAAAGAACAGCATGCAAACATCAAAGCTGTAATAAAATAAACAATATCATCCCATTAACTTGGAAAAGTAAGCAAAATGCATATCCTGCTCTGGATAGTACAAAAAGGGAAAAATATAAAGCATGGCCACAAACAAATTGTATGACATAATTCCAGGAAAGAATTCATAAACCCAGTAAGATATAAGTGGTTGGTTAAAAAACGGCATCTCAATTGTTATTTTGTACTTTTAACTCCATGATGTTGACCACAAGCCTAAAGAGTCAGGTAAGTTATAAGTAAATCTTATATGCAAAAAGTTCAGTATTGTGATGTCAACATACAGATGCAAACCACATCTTTCTCACAGTTTTTCTTTCTCTTTTTGAGAACAAACAGTACTAGTAGGCAATTATTGCCCTGGCTTAATCCTTACATCAATATCATAAGATCTGACCCTATCATAAATAAGACAAAAAGAGAAAGGGGGTTATCACTTTGATAATTTATCCAAAAGGGAAAGGTGGTTATCACTTTGATAAGTTATCCATCTGCTCAAAACATAAATCCGACCTACTTAATGCTCCAAAAGAATAGAATTTCCACTGATAAAAAACATCTTTTATCAAGGGTAGAATATGTCAAGTGTCCTAAATGCACAATAATAAGGGAAGAAAAAGGATTTGAAGAGGCAAAGTCTCCATGGCAAACCTTCTGCAGTGGTCCATGACGATGACAAAATGAAACTCAGGCATGCATCACAAGATTCACATAAAATTTTATCAACATCAGTGCTCACCCAACCTCTTTGAGCACAAGCCAAGGAGCTTGCAGCCTGCAAGGAATTGGAAAAAGTATAAATTGCCCGACTTAATGGCAAAAAACAAGCAAGCAGAATTATACAATAGTAAGTTTTGTTTTTTTAAGCAAACAAGCATTTAATTATTTTCACTAGGAATTGTGTAAGTTTTCTCGCTAAAGTTACATTATAAGTTGAAGATACTGACGCTGTTCTCCATCCTAGATGATTGAAAATAATGATGGTAAAATAACTTTCCTAAAAGCATTCTCCTGAGCAAAGATAAAACTCTATCAATAGCTAATACAAAATAGGATCACGTGTACCAAAATTGTAGATTTTCTCTTTTATTTTCTTTTATTACTCAAAATTTATCTCATTGCCTGCCCAGTTATGCAAAAATCTATTGATCGCAAACTTCATATATGGGATAGCCCCACTAATCCAGTTTCAAACTACTTGAAAAGAAACTGGACAAAATTCTATCAGTACACAATACAGATGAAACGACATGATTACTCAAAACGCACATCTTTTCCTTCCAAGTTGTGCAAAACAATTCGTGGGATACCCCACTGATCCAGTTTCAAACTACTTAAAAAGGAACGGGACAAAAATATACCAATAGCCAATACGGATACAGCTAGATATACCAAACTATAGACTCCCCAACTATTTTCTTTTATTACTAGAAATGCATCTCATTTCCTGCCCAGTTATGCAAAAACTTTCTTGATCAAAAACTTCATTTATGGGATAGCTCACTAATCCTTTTCAAACTACATGAAGGAAACTGGACAAAATTAAGTGTGTTCAGTTTTTCTAAAGTGACACGCATTTACTTAGCCTTTAGAAATTGGGGAAGAAAGAAAGAGAGAGCTCTTAACGAAAACTTCATGAGGGAAAAGACAAGTTATAGCCTTTTAATGACAGCCTAGCATTGACTAACAAAAATTAAGTGCTAGTGCAATTCAGAGAGCATTGATCTCCTGAAGAAAGGAAGACATAATCATAAGAGTATGTTTCAATTTAAAACCTTAGGCTTTCCAATCCAATACGATGGCTTGAATGTAGCCAACCGCCTCAATAGGTCACCTCGATCCCATGGTCTGCATGAAGGTCTTGATGATCCAAAAGCAGAGCCACCGGCATTGGTGCTTAACGAGGTCCAGGGTAGCTGTGAACCAACACAAGACAGAGATGCTGCTTTTGAATTATAAGCATTATTAACTCTCTCCACACCACCAAACTTTGATGGAATAATAGATGAGGACGCCCCAGCAAAACTAAATAAAGGGGAAAACTCGTTAAGCACTACCATGATGCTGTGAAGGAGAGCAGTTAAATCTCGCCGTACAATAAGTACAAATATCAACATGTTACCAAAAAAACAAAAAAAGAACCACGAGAAATTACACGTTATAATAAAACCATTAGATTTAAATATAAGCCAAGCCACAATAGCCAGATTGTTGTAGGAGTAGTATAACTGAGTTATTAACAATCGGCTGATTCTAAAAGATTGTTTAAGTAATTTCTTAAACAAATAAGCAAGAATGTCACAGTAGGGCTGTTTAACAAATCTAGCAATAAGTCAGGATGAGTGCTATCCCTGGGAGAAACTCAATCATCCCACAAGTATCCCCAAATGGTAATTATTCCAACACGAATAGAGAATATAAACACCCTACAGCAGTAATTTACTCGCAAACTGCAACAGAGGAAGGAAAACGTATGAGAAATCAAAGTCCCTTAGCTATATCAAAGTCAAAACTGTTGGTTGGTTTGAAATAAATTCCAGCCTCTTAAATTTTTCGTGTTCCTCATTGCTTGTACGAAACACCAAAAACAAACGAACCCTAAACCCCAAAAACTGTAGAGAGTTGAAAGACTACGAATCCCTAGTTGGGGCTACCGAGTGAGTGTGGGTAGTAAGGGGCGGAATTAGGTACCTAGCAGCAGCATTAGGATGCATGGTCCCTCCAGAGCTAATGTCTTCTTCTCGCATTTTTGGCTCCCTCGGAAATAAGAGTTGACTGTTGAGTGTTTAGTTTCGTTATTTTTCAGGACAAAGAACGTACTCGCGCTGGCGAGTATCGATTATCTCCTGCCTATATGACGCGTAACATTTTGGGTCAAAAGTCAACTTTTGTTCTGACAAAAATGTCACGTCACCTCCTTTTTACGTATAATGTTTAACTAAGCTAATGCAATAAAATTGACCAAATATAAACATATGATTATTTGTATAATTAAATAATATATTTTTAGTGAAAGTCTTTGCATAAACATTAAGCCTTAAGTGACCTTAAAGCTTTGAGAATGTGCATATTAGGGTGCGAAAAATACATAAACTTAGAAGATATGGAACATTACTTAAGAAGCCCTAGCAAGCATAATAAGAATCAAAAGAGGGATGGGTCTTCAGTCAATGAAAGTTGAGGAAGATTAATGGGAAAAATATAAAGAAACTAATAAAGAAGATATGCTTAGATTGTATATGTCTCTTAATGGGATTATTGACAATGGCTTAGCATAAAAACTACAAAAAATGGCCAACCTAACCGAAAGAAATAAAAACACATATTTTCATTTTAATAGGAATATTGAACGCTATATGGAGGATTACAAAAATCTTATAAGGGTAGCTAATTTCTTGGTGAAGCGAGGAAGGTGGCAGGAGTGTACGAGTCAATGATGACAGTAAAAGGAGCCCTCCATGCAATTCACGGATTAGGGAACCCGACAGAGAAGCACACCCACTTAAGGGTGATTCACATGATCATTGGAAATTGATTACGTATTTTTTAAAACAATACTAAAGATTATTAGACAAGAGCACTTATCAAACGATACTAAAGATTATTAGACAAATGCACTTATTATTCTTATAATAAGTGTCGATCTCACAAAGATTACATATACTAGTATAAATTGTCTTTCTATTATCTAATCTAATAAAATTGATGATTGACTTAAAAAATGATTAACGAACTAAAATTACTAATATAAAATAACAAATTAAAAGAATGAATAAAAATAAAACAATCAATTTATAAACAAGTTCCAAATGTAGAATCATTCAATGCTTAAATTTATCTTAATTCAATAACTAATCATAGTTTCTTAGATCAACACAAATTCTAAATTTATAATCATTTTCTTCTCAAAATATACAATCTCTATTCTTAAATCAATTGATTGAAATCTCTTTTTAATAAAAAAATCTAAGAATGTATTAACTCGTTTTATGAATTCTCTTGTAAATTTGACTCTAAACTTAAAGATATATGTGTGCTTATCGCTAGGATTCTTATCTTCAAGATTCCGATTCTTGTCTTTAAGATTCCATGCAACTCTTATAATTAATACCATGATATTGATGCATATAATTTCTCAATATGTATATATATTGAAATATATATATATATATATAATGGACTTATAAGGATTTGGTATCCGTTAATGTCAACATGTGTTTTCGTTAGCAAAGTGGTATCAGAGCTTTGTGATCCTTCACGTCTTAGGTTCGAATCTCTTCATTCGCGCTGACATTACGCGGCATCGAGTACCGTATAAAAACTGGGATTCGACGGGGTTCCGCATCAACCTAGACTCCTGGGGTGTATGGGTGCCCACCGCGGAGGTGTGGTGGACTTATAAGGATTTGGCATCTGTTAACGTCAACACGTGTTTTCGTTAGCAAAGATATTAATTCTTCGGAATTAGTTACACAATCTATATTTAGAGTTGTTTCTGAACAATGTTTAGAAAGTCAATTAAGAAAAACACTAAAACATCATAAACTTCAACTTTGCTGTTCTAAAAATGCC
>JANZXR010000002.1:29112579-29129961 GCA_027575705.1 Erythroxylum echinodendron
TCTTTTTCAGAATCAAGCCCTATTTTTAAACCATCACCTGTAAAAAGAGTTCAATCAGTTAGAATTGAAAGACCTTTATACAATGAAACAAAAACTGATATACCTATTACTGATCCAAATATATTTCATTCCACCTTAGATGCATCTAGAAAATTAGATTTAATTCAAACTCAAGTTTCTGATTTAACAAACTATTTGAAACAAACATTATGAGTATTAGTCAAGAAATTCATGATTTAAAAGAATATTCTAAACAATTAGAATATCAGTTTCAAAGTATAAATAAAAAACAAACAAAAATAATAAATTTAATCAATGATTTAATAAACGAAATAAAAGAACAAAATCATAAAATAGAAAAAATGGAAGATAGGTTAAAAGTGGTATCAGAGCCTATAGGTTATCCACGAGGTCCTTGTTTCGAATCGCTCTAACAACCAGGAGCTTTCGCTTGGACTTAGTGGATCTGGGATAGTATGGGCTGCCCCAGCAAGCCGCCTGTGGTGTAGTAATGATCTTGCTCCCACAGAAACGTGGTGGATTTATAAGATTTGATAACGCTCTAACCTTAACGATATATACATATATATATATATATCTGTGTGTGTGTGTGTGTGTGTGTGTGTGTGTTCTTATCCCTAAGATTCTTATCTCTAAGGTTTCGTGCAACTCTTATAATTAATACCATGGTATTCATGCATATAATTTCTCAACATTTATATATTGATATTCGTTCTCAGTCGGTAAAAGCAGTTATGTCTTTTTCTTGTTCACATGCCCTTACTAAAAAGGAAAGAAAACATTGAAATGGATTAGGTTCCTGTTCGCCGCTTCTTTTTTTTTATTTCATTTTCTTAGCTCACGATTCCACTTTGGTGGAAGTCAATTGAATTGATTAAATTGTATAAAAAGAAAAATAGTTGTTCTCTCTTCCAATTTTGGCGGGAGATTTGGAGCTCTTAGGCTCTTTCCTATTGTTGTGTTGTATGATGCTTATTTAGCATTAATTGAATTAATATGCTAGCATTTTTCAATTCAAACATACAGAATAATCGTGAATAATTCACAATAAACTTAGATATTTCATTACATTAAAGAATCAATAGAGAATCATTTTTAGAGTTTATCGCTTCTAGATCTATCATAATTTAGTTCATACTAAGTGAAAATGCGTGTCGAGTACACTGCAAAATTTACCTGACTATATATACTAAAATTTGTTGTTATGGTGAGTCGGGATCGAATCCACAGAAAATGTTTAGTTAATTTCCGTAACGAAAAGTGGGGGTTTTTGGATTTTTAGCAATTTATAAAATAAAACAAAAGTAAAATATTGAAAACAAATTAAACAAGTGATCGAAAATGATTAAACTGTCGAATATATGTAAGGTCTAGTTCTAGGTTCAATCTTGGCCTAAAAACGATCAAGCATATTTCATCATTCTAAAATATTTACAACTGATCTCTTCGGACTATCGATCCAAGACTAATAGAACGCTTTACTAATCCCGATTTTTCCTTAGGTTTTGTTTAATCAAGATACGATCATTAATTAAACCTAACTACCGAATAACTTAGGATACGATCTCTAGATTTAATTTGACAATCACATTACAATATGAAAAACAATCAATATAAGTAGTAACCTCACACTTTCAAGTTATTTAACCTAAATTATGTTGTTCCTAGCGATACCAGACCATTAAATGCTACTAACAAACATCAAATATAACAATTATAGATTACATTAAACATTATAGCAATAGGTTCATAATAGAACAATCCAAGTAACATATTAAGATCATTCATACAAATACTTGATCAGTCAACACAAACAACATAACAATCCAAAAAGAGATTAACAACATTAATCAAGATGAAATAGTTTGATCGTGACTTGGGGTCGAAATCTCTGTGAATCGGCACCAGAATGTCTACCCCTCCGTCCTCTCCATGGGTCTCCATGCTTCAGCCAATAACACCTTTGTTTCCATAGAAAATCGAAGAGAAATGAGAGAAAATGTTTTCAGCTATGTCTGTCCACTTTCCTTTGCAAAATCGAAGAGGGTTATAGGTCAGCTCCCTTCTTCCTCTTTTAGCCGACACTCTCACCTTTATTATGAACAAACAAATAGCTTAAAAACTGTGTGAGATGAAGCTTAACCGAAGAGAAGATGAGTCATCTAGTAGCTTAACTTGCTTCCAAACCGAAGGAGACAAAATGAAGGAGCTGTCTCGTTGTTTTTGCACTCGCGGTTTTCACTCACCACTAGCCTCTGTTCTCTTTATTTTTCCTTGCTACAGCTGACATCCCCATCTCCTTTTATTTCTTCAGTAGCTCCTTTAAAGACTCATGAGGCAACTAGGTTAAAAATTAGATAAAATGGACAGGTGTTGCGTTTTCCCTTCAGCCTCCCATTCCAGCTCTTCCACGTTTTTATTCTACCACCTCTTTGCAACACTCATACACGCACGTTCATTTACTCAGCCGAAACACTCCCATATCACCTTGTTTTTCTTATAATTTAAACATTGAATGACCGCTAGTAACTCACGTGATATATATGCAGTCCCATGCAAAATGCATCATGTTTTTTTTACTCTTTAGCTGCAACCTTTTCTTAGCAACCGACTGCACCTTTCCTTCATCTAGCTGTCCACTCTTTTGCTCCTTATCTTCCAATAGCTAGGTTAAATATAATGGACAAGTGTCTTGAATTTTCAAGTCTCCCATACTTGTCCAAGTGCAGCCAACACACCACACATCTTTTTATACCTTAAATGTAACGATTAAATGTGGAATGGACATGTGGCATGAAACCTAACGTACCTTGCATGCATTTCTCTTCTTCATTGTTTCTCATTCGTGTCAAGTGATCTCATGGCTATAAATGTGATTATTTTTTTTTTCAAAAATTCCAACTGTCCCACCATTCTCTTTATAATAATAACTAGGTTAAAAGAAATGAGGCAGCTATGAGACAATGTTCATTCTCCATTTGTGTACTCTATCTTGTCTCCTTTTCTTGTAATCTTCTTCTTCTTCATGCTCCATGAATCATTGAGTATAGGGATGTCAATTTCAGCCCGGCCCGAGTTTAGTAGGCCATGGGTGGGCCACGGGCCGACCATGGTCTGCCCTGGCCGGGCCGCGGGTAACGGGCCAGGTCGGCCTAGCCCGCGGCCAGAAAAAACGACGTCGTTTTGTATTTTTAATATTAAAAAATATAGACAGGCCGGGCCATCCCGGCCTACGAGGGTCACGGGCTAACCCACAGCCCGCCATTTTTGAGGTTGGCCCGGCCCCGGCCCGGCCCATTGACATCTATAATTGAGTGTGGAAATTGAAAAGATGACTTTAATGAATATGCTTTCAGGTCTTAGCTCCTTTACTTCCGAAATGTACCTATAAATATGAGCTAAAGTCAGTATCCTAAGCATTTATAAGGCATTAATTGCTAAGTGTAACATATCAAATAAATCAAAATTTAAACACATATCACTAAGATAAAGAAACCATCAGCAACAAAGGAAAAAACACAAAATAAAATAACTCATTCTTATGGATCTTGAAATCTTAAAGTCTTCGTTTGATTCTTGATCGAAATCCTTTCTTTTCTCTCCAGATTTACTCTCTTCTTATCTACAGATGCTTTAAATCTTCTCCTCAATGATGTGTTTCCATCTAATTCCAAAGCTCTCTCTTTTATTAAGAAAAAATACAAACCTATAATGGTCCTATTTTGCTCTCCCCATAGCCAACTCATAATTACAAAAAAAAAAAAACCCAAGAAGTACCCAATATAAACCCATGTTAGACACAGGTTCCTTCACCATGTATACAGGTGTAATGTGATATTATGTTCTAAGCTATTTTTAGGAGTCCTTCCTTTAAAATCATGCCAAAATTCACCCTAAATTGGTTCCAACTTATTTCTTCATTAGAGAGATAAAAACAAGGCCTGTAAATAAAATATAAGTCATATTAAGTACTAAATCCAATTCAAAATGTCTAAACATAAGAAAATGCTCTCAAAAGCATGTTAAAGATATATTCTACTTAGCATTTATTAAATTCTCCCACACATAAACATTTGCTTGGTCTTAAGAAAATCATTTTCATTTCTCTTAACTTAAATAAGTGGCAACTTTAAGAAAGAATTTAACAAATCAATAATCACATCAATCAAAATTATACATTATTCTTTCAAGTGCAAAGTTTATAATATTATTGTGCATTTAGCTTCTTACATCAATTTATAAATTAATTTAGTTTAACTCCACATTCCTTTAAACTTTAACTTAATCCACAAAATTAAAGTGAACAAATATGGCAAAGCTTATTAAGCATTTGAACATTTTCATAACCCATATTGAATGAAAAATATTTTTGACTTTAAATTAACAATAGAGCATTTGGAAGCCTGTTTGAATAATTACCTAACCTTTTGATAAAAGAGTAAACACCATGTTTTGAACACTCTCGATTTCTCAATTAGGTGACAGTTTCAAATAGTTACTAGCATCACTCTTTAACTTTAACTTTTTTACTTGGTTTAAAGTCAATAGGGTAGATTTATTTTATACTAATTTAGTCACATTGTTATTTAAGTGGGATACTGAAAATATTAAAATAATTAACTTTTGACTCAATTGTTAGTCCAAATTAAAAAAAAGTATCATAATACAAATCAAGTATCTATTTTCAAAATTAATAAAGTAAATTGAAATTAACATAATCAATAATCCTCGTGACTATTTGCCTCAATAAATTAAATAAAAATAAACAATTTATAAAGAATTATATCAATATATGTTATTTTAAAGTTAAAAGTTTTTCCAAAACTGTTCACCAATAAACTAATTATAACAAAATTAATAAGCACAATAAATTAAATCCTTTATTTACAATTTAATTGTACATTTTTCTTAATGTACACAACATATAGGAATAAGAAAAAAGTAGAAAAGAAGGGAAAAGAAGGAAACTAGGATAACTTTTACTCTAATTTCAATAAAAGGCTTTTTACCTATAGGTTCAGAAGTACGAACTAGTAGTGGTTATCATGATCCAACAATAAGGACTTTAGAAAACACTTGAATCCATAACTTTTATTTTTTTTTCTTAAAACACATGCAACGAAAATCAATCATCATACTAAAAAATAAATAAAACTAATGCTAAAGATTCCTAAAGATATTCAATTGAAATAAAAACACCTAAATCATTAGGTTGCCTCCTAAAAAGCAATTCTCTATCAATTGTTTAGCTAGAATCCTTACTTATTTCTAAATTATTGGCTTATCAGATTCATACTCTACTATAAATTATTGGCTTATCAGATTCATACTCCAGTATAATAAGGATATTTATTTCCTCTTCTTCTCCTTGCATAAAGCAAGTCTCTATTTGATCTTGTGTGATTATTTCTTATATAACATAAGAAACTTTAATACCAATCACATATGTAAAGAAATAAGTATCATCGTTATAAGGGGATGTCTTATGATTTAGAATATCTTAATCATTATCCTCAACCCTTGGGATTAATATCCTATCACACATATTTATCATAACTTTAAAAGTACATAGGAAAATGTTGTCCTAAGATCAAAGGAACCTTTACATCATCCACCATATCCATAATCATAAAATCAATAGGAAAGTTAATTTATCTGCCCTAACCAAAACATCTTCTTTAATTCCTCTAAGATAGTCAACCTATTTAATTACTAATTAAATGCTCATCCTAGTAGGTTTAGGTTCATTCAATCCTAATCTCTTAAATACAGTATATGGCATTGAATTAATACTAGTTTGTAAGTTTGGTAATGATATTTCAATTAACGAAATACCAATATTACAACCAATAGTAAAACTTCCTAAATTTCTAATTTTTCTGGGGTAGCTTATTTTGTAATATAACAAAGCACTTAAAGTAACTGTTGACAATTCCTCGAGCCTTTTCTTGTTTGAAAGTAGATCCTTTAAGTGCTTGGTATGTTTTGTAACTTGTGACAAAGATTCAATAAAAGAAATATTAAGATATAATTGTTTAAAAAAAATCTAAAAACTTACCAAATTTATCTTCCTTTTTATTTATCTTAAGTCATCGTAGGTATGAAATTGTTTGTTTGTACTCTTTGATAACTTTTTTCCTTGGCTCCTTCTCTTTCTCTTTCTTCTCCTTAATCTTGTCTTCATTTCTTGCACAACAACCTTTTTCTCTTTAACTTTCAACTCCTTTCCACTCCTCAAAGTCACCACATTCCTTTGTTCCCTAGGATTATCTTAATGTTGCTAGGTAGCATACCTAGCCACCTTTTGATTAACTTATTCTTATGCTTATAAGGTTTATCAATGTTAAAAAATAAGTACAAGGTGTAGCTCTAACTAGCACTGGTAAGTATGGATCATCCCACGAGGATTGTCAATACTAGTATTAACTTTTCCTATTATCTAACCATCAAATCAAATTTTGGATTTAATTACAAATTAAACTAAGATTAAAACAATATTGAACTCCAATAGGGGAAAATATTATGAAAAGTCAATACCAAACAAATAGTACCTAGGTGATGAATCCCCTAAGACTTCTTAATTATTAACCCTTTATCATGTAATTGAATTATTGATTATTGGATAGTGGAAATTCTTATCTTATGTTAACACCTTTCTTAAGGCTATTAACAACTAATTCCTCAGTTAATTAACTAAAATTTCTTTGTAGTTAAAATCCCAAGGTTGCATTATTGATTCGTGAATTTCACTGTTAGGTTTGACCTTAATCTAGAGGATTTACGTTAACCTATCGCGAGGTTTACATGCAACTCCTTCCAATTATAGTAGATCTATTCATACAAAAGGATTTATTAATCTTAATCATATGAAATCAAATATTGAACTAATATTCTGCATACATTAGAACAAGAATATAATGCATAATTAAATCTCAATAAATCAATCAATAAAATTATATTAAATAAACTTTCAAATCATATTATTATCACAACTTAGGGTTCATCCCATTTAGTCACTAATCAAATTATTTACTAATCATAAAAAACAAAACCAAATATGCGGAAGAAAAAATAGAAAACAAAGAAATCATTTCCTATATCTTTCTTTTTTTCTCTAATGAATCTTCTTATAATTTGGATTGAGTGAAGCTCTCTATTGAATCTTATAACATAATCTTTGTGTTTTCCTTTTCCTCTTATCAAAATGTCACTTCTCTATGTCTTTTATGACTAAAACAATGCTCTAAAACTCGCCTCCTCTTTATTTTCCTCCATTTGTGTCCTTTTATCGTAAAAACTAAGGTTTCTAGGATATACATGGTCAATGTATATAGTTATGTAAATGATCGTGTATCGCCAAAAACACCTAAATTTGCTACTTATATGGGCAACATACACAGTTGTGTATATCAACATACACGGGTATGTAACTTCACACAACCAAAAACAATACTCTTCAAGTATCCACATGTTTACAAAGACTTACACAGCCACTGTATATGATTAGGTAGGTCCTCACTTACTTTAGATCTTTGTTCCATGCCATGATTTCATCTGAATTCTTCTCCTTTTGGTCATAAAGGCAATTAGCACTTGCAAAGACTTGAAGTGAATTAAGTAGCAAAAATACTATAAAACTATTAAATAATAAGCAAAACACGTTAAATAAGGGTATATAAATATAGTCACACAATCATTTATCAAACATCTCCATACTTAAGCTTTTTTTTTTTCATCAAGCAAATCATAATCTAAATCATTAAATTTATAAACATCCATCCCTTATTATCATCGACCTGTTCATCCACACTCTAAATTATCATATCATATTGATCAAATTAACTTACAATTAGATTCAAGTTATCCTAGAGCTAACCTTTATAAGTCAATATCAATAGTAAACACATCAATAATCTTTTTGAAATAAAAACATAAATCTTTACACCCTCACTAAGGTTTCACTCAATGTACTCAAGTGTTTAGGGTAAAAAGTTAAGAATTATCAAATCAATCCATAATAGAAATCTTAACCATAAGCTTGCAATAATATCATATCTCCACCACTTATAAGTAAAATAGAAACAAGAATCAAAAGGTTTTAATATAAGGTTTAAATGGGGTTTAGGTAAGGTATGATAGGGATCATGAAAAAGGTGATAAAATTGAAGGAAACTTACAAAAAACAAAATCACAAGAAACTTAGTTCTCGACAATATAGATCTCTTATACTATAAATCCATTAGTACTATAACTTAAACACTTTTTTTTCATGCTCACAACACAATTTTTTTTAGATTCATTATATACCAACACTTAAAGAATTATTGGACCTTTTCAAATTTTAAGTTTCAAGCAAACAATTAAATGTAAATAACCTTCAGGGTTTAAAATAATAAAAAGGCTTCAAGAAAGATAAGGTACAGGCTAATATTATGGTTATAATCAATAAAAAAGGCTCAGTCTTAAAATTGATTACTCCTAAGAGTTAAAATATGGTGGGGTAATTCAAGGAAATAGGCTAAACAAATGTTGAACCTAAGTGCCTTTATAATCTCAATGCTTCCAATTTCATAAATGTGGTCTCAATAGGTATAATAAAAGCAAATTCTAGAATTATCCAACTATGCATGATAACTTACAGGAAAGAATAAAAGAGCTTAAAAAATGATGTATTTGCTCTTAGGCACAAGAGCTCACAAAACGGATCTTATGTATGTAAATAATATGCAATTTTTTTCAATTAATTATCTCAATGACTACTAAAAATATGACTTATAAAAGCAAGTTCATTCTAACTTTCATCCTTTTACATACTAATTTAATTTAATAGTCAATAACAGTTTCAAGTATTTTGGACAAATTTTAAATAATTCAAAATATCAATTAAGAAAATGTAATAACAAAGATTATAATAAGCTTAAGAAATTCCTTCCCAACACTTAAAATTTTACATTATCCACAATGTGCACAATATAAGCATATATGAATAAAAAGTAAGAAAGAATAAGAAATTGTTACTTCCCTGAGTAATAAGAATTACAAGAGTTCTAATTTTGATGAGGGATCCATCCGATATTAGATACAATCATCCTTGGAAAAATATAAATAAAAAGGGATAAAAAGATAAATAATTAAAATAACTACGAAACATGAAAATAAAAATGACATAAATGAAAATAACATCGCATTAACGTTAGATAAAATAAAATAATAAAGGGAAGCAAATAATAAAAATACACAAATATTGGGAAAAAAAAAGAGAAAATCAAAAGTTAAGCATCTCAATCTTGTTGTGACTCTAGCATATATGTGGATAGAGGGTCCCTAGGTCATACATCCTCAAAATGAAGAGGAGTTGATGACGATGAAGTTGCTCTAGATGGTGGAGGTTGAAAAGTGATATGTGCTTAATTGATTGTATATTTATTCGATAACATTTAGTGTTTAATGATATGAATATGCTTAAGATACTCACTTTAGTTCATATATGGTTTTAGATACAATTCGGAAGCTAAAGAGCTAAAATGAGTTGAAAGCACTATAATTGAGTTGTTTCTTGAAAATTTACACTCACTTCTCTTCATGGAGCAAGAAGAAGAAGAAAATTACAAGAAGAGGAGACAAGATAGAGCATAAAAATGGAGAGTGAGCATTGTCTTATAACTGTCCCATTTCTTTTAACCTAGTTTTTATTATAAAGAGAATGATGCGATAGCTGAAATTTATGGAGAAAAATGATTAGTCCCCTTATAGATAAAAATTAGGTTTAAAATAGGACAGTGTCTCCCCTTAAGGGTGTGCGGATGGACTCACGGGTGTGACATACCTTGTCACACCTGTGAGTGTGTATGTCACGGTTGTGACTAGTGTGTCACACCCGTGACACTCCTTATCACGATGGTGACAGAATTCACGGGTGTTAGAGAAGCTCTCGAGCCCTTGCACACCAATATGTGGCCGTAAGATGCTCTCTTCACTCCTCATTCTTCATGTTCTTCCTTCACATTCTATCTTGTCTTTTCTTCTTTTAATCCTCTTCTTCTTCATACTTCATGAATCAATAGAGTATGGAAATTGAGATGACGGCTTCAATGAACATACTTTCGGGTCACTTTAACTCTTTAACTTCTGAAATATACCCAAAATCAAATATGAGCTAAAAGAGTATCTTAAGCATTTCTAAGGAATTAATCACTAAGTGTAGTATATCAAATGAATCTACATTTAAACATATATCACTTACCGTTGATTCCATAACCTCTAAGTAAGCTACCTTTTGTGGCTTACTACTCATTTTCCATTTTGGTTTATTACCTTAAACTTGCAAGGGCTCCTGTTGACCTTTAAAAGTCGATTCTTGCAAAACATCCAAAAATGAATCTTTATATGACTCACTGGATTAATTATCATCAACAAACTCAAGGTTAAGATTTATGACATTAGAAATTTTAAATTCGACCTTTTCATCAGCTACCCTTAAAATTTAATTTACCTTCTACAACTTCAATAATTAACTTAGTAGTAGCTATAAAGATCAATCAAGGACTAAAGGTACCTCTACATATTCCTCTATATCAAGGATCACAAAATCCACTGGGAAGATAAACTTATCAACCTTAATAAGAATATCCTCTATAACTCCTCTAGGACATTTTACTGATCTATCTGCTAGCTACACACTTATTTAAGTAGATTTTAGTTCACTTAATCATGATTCTCAAATAATAAATAAGTCATTAGGTTAATTATAGACCCTAGGTTGACAAAAGCCTTATCTATTTTCAAACTACCAATTTCACAAGGGATAGTAAAACTCCCTAGATCTATGAGTTTTTCTAGTAGCTTGCATTTCAAAATTTTTGAGCACCTTCTACTTCACGTTACAGTCAAGATCTAGTCTAACTTTTTCTTGTTTGATAATAGCTCCTTCAAAAATTTAATAAACTGAAGCATGCCTCAATAAGGGGTAAGTTGACCTAAAGTTGCTTAAACATTTTAATGAACTTACTAAACTGCACATCCTTTCAATTTTTCTTTGCTTTAGCAGGATAAGGGATGACAAGTCAGTATTCCTTGACTTCTCTAATGTGACCTTCACCTTCAGCCTTAAATTGACTCTTCGTATCCTCTTTCTTCTTCTAAAAGCTCTTTTTTACTCTTAAGGGAGATTGCCATTGCACGTTCTTTAGGATTTGTTTCAGTTGTACTAGGAAAACTCCCATATGGTCTTTCAGATATTAATTTATCAACTTGACTGATCTAAACCTCCAAATTTTGTATAAAAGCCTCCTTTCATTGATGTCTTACATCAAAATCTTGATCAAATTTTATCATCATCATCTCTTCTAGAGTAGGCTTCTTAACTTGAGGTGCTTGTTGCTTAAATCCCGGTAAAGGGTTGTTCCTTGCTTGCCCTTGATTTCCCCAAGAGAAATTAAGGTGATTCTTCCATCTTGGATTGTAGGTATTTTTATGTGAATTGTTTTAGGGTCTAGGAGCATTTCTTATATAATCCACCTATTTAGGGTTATAGTACTTGATAATTTTTACCTAAATGTTCTAGCCCGCACACCTCATATTACATAACTTGGCATTGTGGATTTATCATCAGTCTATTAATTTTCAATTGCGCCATTGCATCCACTTCGTATACTTTCACTGGCTTATTAAGTCTAGCTTGAGAAGAGCACCACTTATAGTTGTTCATCGTCATATCTTCAATAAGATCGTGGGCTACTTCTGGTTTTATTATTGAGAGTACCCCAATCGCTGCATCTGTTGACTACCTTATATTCTAATTTATCCTATTATAAAAGGTATGAATCTACATCTAAAGTGGTGGACCATTATGTAGGCAATTTCTCAACATCTTCGCAAACCACTCACATGTATCATAAAATGTTTTTAAATCAATCTAAAGTAGGAAGAGATATCATTCCTTAACTTTTTAGCCTTCACTGCCACTTGATCCCAAATAGTGAGTGATGATCTTGGCATTAAGTTTAACCATTGATTCATCTTTCCCCTTAATGAAAACAAGAATAATAGTAATTTTATTGTGTTGTGATTGGCTCAATTGATTTTGAAAGTTTCACAAATCTCAAGAAAATTTGAGACATGTGCATTTAAATCCTCTTCTCTTAGTCCATCAAATTGGATAGACTATTGCACCTTTTACGCGATACTAGACTTGATCTCAAAGTTGTTGGCATTCACAGTCGATTTGACAATACTGGACTTCACTCCTGTTAAGTCCAGTCTAGCATAATCAAACATCGTCTTTGGTTATTCCACCATGGTTTGTGATTCCTTAGTATTAATTTGACCTCCCAAGTCCTCCATTTGCAGATCTATCTCGAACTCTCTCAATTGTGCCATATGAAGATTGCCATGAGTTGTTGTGTTTATTTCTAGATCTTTTTTCACTAAGCTCATTGGATCACTTAGCGTTATAAACTTACCAAAGCATCAATATTAATAAGAACAAGATAATTCAAAGAGTCAATAAAATAAAATAAACTAAAATTGGATAAATTAATAAAAGCTAGGCTTTCCTAATATTATTAATCCCTAAAAATTGTGCAAAAACTTGATTGACTTATTGTTATGCTTTTAAAAATTTATCAATGTTAAACTACAAGTGTATGATGTAGCTATAGCCAGCGTAGGCAAGTACGGGTTGATATTATGAGGATTGCAAATACTAGTGTTAATCATTTTTCTATTATCTAACCATCGAATCAGATTATGGATTTAATTAAAAATTAACTAAACAAATTGAAATAAGATTGAAACAATAATGAACTCATTCAAAGGAAAATACTATGAAAAGTCATTATCAAACAAATAGTACCTAGGTGATGAATCCCCTAAGACTTCTTAATTATTAACCCTTTATTATGTAATTAAATTATTGATTATTAGACTGTAAAATTTCCTATCTTATTTTAATATCTTTATCAAGACTATAACTAATCCCTTAGTTGATTAACTGAAATCTCTTTTTAGCTAAAATACCTAGAATTGCATTACTGATTCGTGCATTTCACTATTAGGTTTGATCCTAATCCAGAGGATTTATGCCACCCTATCTATAGGCATGCAACTCCTTCTAATTATGATAGGTATATTCACACAATTATGCTAGAACTAATATTCTAGATATATTAGAACAAGAATATATCACATAATTGAATTTTAATAAATTAATCAATAAAACTGCATTAAAATAAAAGATCAAATCATATTGTTATCACAACTTAGGTTTCATCACACCTAGGCACTAAACAAATTAGTTCATATTCTTAGAAACAAAACCAATGAAAAATATGCAAAGAACAAATAGAAAACAAAGAACCATATTCTAAATCTCCCTTTTTTATTTAATAAATCTTCTTGTCATTTGGATTGAATAAAGCACTCTATCGAATCTTGTGATGTAATTTTCATGTTTTCCATGTCCTCTAATTAGAATTGTCACTTCTCTATGTTTCTTACATCTAAAAAATGCTCTAAAACTTGCCTTCTCTTTATTTAACTCCATTCACGTCTTATAGTAAAAACTAGGGTTTCTAGGATATATATGGTCAACATACCTAGTTGTGTAGGTGATTGTATACCTCCAAAAATACCTAAATTCGTGATTTTACACAAGCATAGAGACTTACATAAGCAACATACACGTCTATGTATATTAACATACACAGGCTTGTAACTTCACATGACCAGAAACAAGAGACTTACACAATCATTATACACAGTCGTGTAGGTATTAACTTGCTTTAAACCTTCATTCCATGCCACGACTTCATCATAATTCTTCTCCTTTTGGTTCATTAAGGCAATTATCACCTACAAACACACTTAAAGCAAATTAAGTACCAAAAATACTATAAAACTATAAAATAACAAGCAAAACATATTAAATATAGGTATATAAATATAGTCAAAAAATCATTTATCACCTTTTAAAGACAAACTTAGCAAGCTGTCCAATCTAATTTTTTAATTTATGGACGAAGGTTTGTTGATTTTGAATAGATGCTTCAGTACTTTGGAAACAAGTCTCAAATGTAGTAATGAATTTTGCATAATACTTGACTTCTTTCCTTGTCACTATTATTGCTAAAATTTGTGTTACACTTGACTATTTTATGAAAAGTTAGGATGGTTTCTCCATCCAAAATTTCATGTATTACTATGAGAGGTTGTTCCCTACAAAATCAATATGCTTAATTGATTGTCTCATACTTAGGTGCCTAACATTCATTGTTAGGGTATACAATACCATAAATGTAACAACTCATTAATAGAGTTAGTTGGGTTGCCAAACTCATAATACTAAAATTCTTGCTCAAAACTTCCAACTTTGCCTTTAATGTTTTCACCATATTAACTTTATAGATATCACCTAATTTTGGCTTTAAACTTAGATACACTATTAGTAATTACTCATCACTATATTCTTAATTGGATCTTGTAATTTTTAGAGTTTTAAAGTATGCAATCCCACCTGAATATGCATTAATCAACTAGTTAGATGGATAAGTAAATCCACTTTTAAACAACATTTGTAATCCTAAATTAAGTATGGTGTGGACACTTTCTCAATAAGCTCTTTGTTTCTCCTAAATGTTATAAGATGTCCCTCTTTAATAATTGAAAGGAAACGATGTCATTTCTAAGTTTGGAAGTTAATGCTAAAGGAAATTCTAAGTGGTAATAGATTCGGTAGGTAAGAATTTTAACCATGATTTAACTCTTTCCATCAAGATAAAAGGGAACAATCTCATTCAAATTACATCCTTTGAAACTCTATTAATCTTGAAAGTATCATAAATCTCCAAAAAGTTAGTAATATATGTATTTGGATCCTCAGCTTATAATCCTTCAAACTGCACAAATTGTTGAATCATCATATTAGACTTGATCTTAAAGTTATTTGCATAAACTCTTGTCTTAGTAATGTTAGATTCTATCCCCATAAGTGAAAATATAACATAATCCCCTATAGTATGTTATCATTACTATCCTTCCATTGTGTTTAGTAGTTGTAATCAATGTTTTTTGGAAGCTAAAGAAAGAATTCATTAAAAGCCCTAAAAGGCATCATAAAGGGACATTACAAGTCAGTTTCAACTAAAAGTAAATACAACAACATAAACTATTATCCTAGGGGGAAAACTATGGATTTAAAGGTTTCATTGCCTTCTGAAGTGTGTGCTTCGGTGATCAACAACTTGAAGAAGTTCCAGGGTTTCCTTTGTCTAGCAATATAGCTTATGGATTGGAGTATGCTTACCAGTTTTGATCTTGTTATATATTATTTGGTTTTTTTCCCTCCATATTACATACGCTGCACAGTTGAAGTTAAGGCTTAAATGAACTCTATTTTTCACCATAAAATGGTACTTTGATTCAACCTATTTCAAAATATTACTCCAATCTTCTTCCTTACAACCCTAATTTAATGCATATTAAATGCTAGCCGATATGGAAGAAGTGTATCTACATTTGAAGTAGAGATGTACAATGCTTTCTTCATCAATGCTACATAGCTCGTATAAAGTTTCTTTGGATCCAACAATTTTATCTATAGTTTTTAATCTTCCCCTAACTACTAGCCAAGTTGTAAAGAAGACCATAGGCTTCAAGGAAGCTTTCCAGACAAACCAAGGAATGGTTGGGATAAAAGGATTAAGTGCTTCAATGCATGAAGAATTGCTGTAATCCTCATTGCTACTTAACGACCATATAGGTATGTTTGAAATTGAGGAATCTGGCTGATAATCAGGAAGAAAAATCTGGAGTCTTTTTACCCCCTTCCTTGAAAGTGCTAGGAATTGTTCTTAATGGTACTATTAACTCACACATATTAAGAGATTCTTGAAGGGAAAGTGCAGATGTCATTTTTGAGGTAAAGAGGACTTAAGGAAGTCCAATGGTCAAACCAGAACTATGTGTCATTTCCATTTCCCACCTGGCTTCTAATGAATGGGTAAACTAAATGTCTTTTTCTTAAAATCTAGATAAATGGCCAAGAATGCTCTTTCTATTATATGATTTACCATAATCTAGTCTTATTGAGATAGATCTCATTAATCTACTTACTCCGCAAAGATTCCTTATCCTTGAACAATCTCTAAGTCCTTTTTATAAACTGCATTGCTTGAAAAGTTAGGATTAAGGTAAAAATAAGACTCCCTTCCTACTTTTTCTAGTAAAGTTGCTCCCATTTGACTTTAGCTTTCTTTAAAAATGTCACGCTTTCTTATCCATAGAAAGTTTCTGACACATTTTTTGATCTCTTTAATGATTCTTTTTGGTAAAAGAAGATGATAATTCCAATGCGTATAAAGATTTTTTAGGATTGAGATAATCAACTGAACTCTCCTAGCTTGAGAAAGTGATCCATTCTTCCATGAGTTAATGATTTTCTTATATTTCTCAAAATGCTTAGGTAGTTTTAATATTTCAGTTTTTTAGTTGCAATGGGGAGCCCTAGGCATCCAAAAGACATATATATAATGCACATTCAACCTAAATATTTGTTGGATACTTTCAATATTGGGATTGTCTAAGGAGAAGTACATTATGCTCTTGCTTGAGTTCATACTTAGGCCAGTTAGTCTATTGAAAACCATAAAAGAATTATGAAGACTTAAGACAGAATCCTATTGAGGTCCATAAAATAGTAATAGTTTATCTACAAAACACAAATGAGTAAGTGATAACTCTTTTCATTTATAATGAAACTTGAAGAATGTAAAAAAGTTAACTCTTTATAAGTGACAACTCTTTATTCAGGATTTCCATTTCAATGAAAAAAAGATAAGGAGATATAGGATCTCCTAGTCATATGCCATTACAACCTCGAAATTACTTGGTAGGGACCCCATTGAGGAGAATGTTATAAGTAGGAGTAGAGATGCAGGAGTTTATCACGTTAATAAACAAGTTGAGAAAGCCAAGCCATTCTAAGTAAATTAAGATGAAATTCCATTGAAGCCTATTAAAAGCTTTAGAGAAATCATTCTTAATAGCACAACTTTTAATAGATCTTCTAAAGTTATAATCTCTCATCAGTTTTTAGACTAGGGGAATGTTATTTGAGATTGATCTGCCAGGAATGGAAGCTCTTTGAGAACAATGAATAATGTACTTTAAGATCTCTTTGAGTCTATTGGCAAGAAACTTAGAGATCACTTTATAAATAATATTACAACAAGATATAGGCCGAAAATCATTTAGACAGTTTGCACTGAGGTGTTTAAGGATCATGTAACACCCCATTACCCTAGGGTACGCATCAGGACGCCCGTAGGTCATTCCGACACATATCCTAAGATAAGGGAGCGCTAC
>JANZXR010000002.1:29141844-29160102 GCA_027575705.1 Erythroxylum echinodendron
GGGGGAGGGTAGGAAAGAGGTGGGGCTTCTGTTGAAAGTGATAAAGAAAATAAAGTGAAATTAAACTATTAAAAGCAAATTATAGCAAACAATCAAAAAGTGATAAAAATGATGAACGCGTTAGAGATCTGGTCTTTAGTTCAAACTCAGGCTACACATGAATAAACATATTTTATTGTTTTGTTATTCTTATACCTCTCCTAGTAACTATTAATTATAGGTTAACAACAAGCTTTGCTAACCCCAATCTTCCTTTAGGTCGTGTTCAATTAAAATAATCTCTTTAACCAAACAACCTAGAACAAGCTCTGTAGATTTAATCAGACAACTGCATTACAAATAAGGAAAACAAATCAATCTAGGCAATAACCACGCAATCTTTGGTCATTTAACCTATGTTACATTATCCTTAATGATTTAGCACCATTGGTTGCCACAAATAAATCCAAACATAACTACATATTGTATTCAAGATTCTACAATAGGTTTACATAAAAACAATCAGGTTAAAAGCCCAAATTAGGGCTTAACCTTTTTGACTTTGATCAGTTTGGGACTTAAACTTGTAACTTACTCATAAAAGGTCTAAAATTTCATGAGTCTGCTCAATTTAAAACTTTTTTGACGAAAATTAGGGCGTGTTTTACACACGCCATTACATGTATGTCAGTTAGTCTAATTTCTTCTATTGTCTTCTTGCAGTCCATTTATTCTTTACTTTTCAAAAAAAAGGAAGAAATACTCTTTAGGCCAACAAATTTTAACTCTAATAGTAAAAAAAAGTTAAAACAAAAAGTTTAATATACAAAAATAAGAGATCACTTTATATTATATCAAGGGCAATTATTTAGTTGATTTTATTTTTAAAAATCAAAACAATTATCTAATACCATTAAAATGTATAAGATTGTAATATTAAATAAAAACAATTTAGGGTTTAATATTCTTTAAAAAAGATTGGGTTTAACATCATTACCAAAAAGATTTAAGTAAATAAGAATGCCATATGTAATATTTTTTATTTTCATCAAAGAAAGAAAGTTTAATAATAGAAGAAAAAGAAAAAATTAAATAAATTTTTTGACAGGTGGTATGCTCGTGAAAAATAATACCCATTACTCTTTTGCAAAATAACTTATTTTAGAAAAACAAAATAAAATATAAATTAATGATATCAAAAAAAAGAATGAAGTAAACGTAAGAATATTGGTTTTGTTTGGTTATGGAGCATAAAAATTTGGATATTTGTAGACAAAAATTAGCAGTTCGCCTTCCTCCAGGTCCCAAATAACTTGATTTTTTCCCATGAACTATTTGTGTCAATGGATTCGTGCGATCCAAAACTTGAGATAATGTAAAAACCAACTTATTTTTCTATTTTACAAAAACTATCAATTTCATTTCTTCTAATTATATGTCGGGTGAACAGGATAGGTGATTTTTTTCTCACCTCTAGACCTGATTATTACACCACCAAGAGAATCTTCCAAGCACTTGAAATAAATATGTAAGCATTTATTTGACACCATGTTAGATCTATAGAAAAATGTAAATACATTCCACATATTAGATAAAGCTATCTCAAATCCAACTCTTCTCATTTTCAACCATAATATGAGTCTTGAAAACACAATTCCAAAGATGAAAATGTATATATAAATGCAAACAACCTTTCATATATATATAATGCAAAACTCATTACAACAAGTAGTAATAGTATTAGATGCTAGAAAGTAATAGATATTATAAAGCAGAAAAAGAAAGTAAAGAGTTGAAGGTAGATGAAATAGAAACATAGATAACAGATGTTATAAAAGTTACAAGTTTAATTCCTAAACTGATCAAATTCGAAAAGGTTAAGCCTCAATTTGTGATTTTAGCCAAAACAATCAAATAAAGTATTTAGTCATTCTTGCACAATACCCAATTCAATATGCACAAGATAATATCAACAATTCCTAGGAGAGAAAGACCAATAAACATAATGTAGATACACCTAAATGTATTCTTCGGCGTCGATTTCACCTTCGAACCGAGTTGGGAAAGCTTAGCCCTCCATAGGTCTCTAAAATATGCTCACTTTGCCCCTTATTTTTGTCCCAAAATGATTCATCCTATGTTTTGTTCTTCAAATGACATTTTATATTAAAAATTAGAGTTCTAAGGAGATACACAGTTTAGTACATGATCGTGTATGAAACAACATAAGTCAAAAAAATATGGAAATTGTGAAGATACACGATTGGTTACATAACTTTGTATTTAACCGTGTAAGTTCAAAAAGTTCTTCTGAATGTATACACGATCGTATAAGTACATACACCGTTGTGTTTCTTCTAGATCATCTTAAAAGCTTTGCTTCTTTGGATTTTCTTGTCCCAACTTCACCCTAATCCTTCACCTTCTTGTTCCATAATGACAATTGAGTGTGAATATTAGGAGGATAGCTCAAAGAATGTGTTTTTAATTCACTTTAGTTCTTATGCTTCCAAAATGTACCTAAAACCAAATATGAACCAAAAAGAGTTTCTTAAACATTCAATAACATTAATCACTAATTTTTATAGAATAAATATACAATCAATTAAGCACATATCAATTTCTCCCACACTTAGCCTTTAATCGTCCTCAGGAAAAAAAAATAAAAGTTACAAACTAAACACTTTCATAATTTCCATATTTCCTAAGAATAGATAGCCATCAATAGAGAGAAGTAACTTTCAAAATCATGTCAAGAAATCAACATTCAATGCCTCTACTCATGACCAATCAACAATCATTCCTTTTATAAACTGAGCAATCTAGAGTTAGAGTTGGATCAAATGTGTTTAAATAAGAGAGATTCATGGATATAGTCATACACCATTCATGATCATGACATTCCACGAATTTGTATATCATTTCATTTCTCCACCATTAAGATTCACATGCATAATCATGAATCAATAGGACATTTTAAGGTTGTAATGTGGGTAAAGGTTTAGTTGAGATGTATTTGGGTAATGTGGCATAAAAGCCATCAAAGCTAGCAAAGAAAGAAAAATATTCAATATAACATCAAGTATAAAAACTAACAGTCACTCAAAACTGTGTACATCAGCTATGATGAATGCAAATCCTATGTTCACAGCTCAACTTCAATCTCTCATACCACAAACCACATGAAGCATAACTAATTAGAAGGGATCACTCATAAAAATCGATGATAATAATAAATTGAAACTATATGGAGTGATCCTTCAAAAAAACATCTACGTCATATGCATCGTACTCAAATCACCCATTCCATAAAACTTTAGGAGGAGAAACTAATCCTGAATAACTTTGCAAAACAAATGCATTTCCTCTTTGATACTTTTATTTAAATATTTTCTCCTCTTTTTTGCTTTTCTCCTTTTCTTTTTTTTTCTCTTTTCTTTCTTTTTAGTTTTCTTTTTCTCTTTTTTCTATCTTTTGCCTTTTTTTCAACAAAAATTGAAAGAAGCTACATCAATATTGGAACTCATTGATAAGAGATAAAATGACATTCCAACAATTATAACCAACCCACGTATGTGCACACCCCTTCGCTTATACTGTTGTGCATCCATAAACATCAACACTCAACAAATGCTCCACTAGTTTTAAGGCTTGGGTAAGACATTTGGTTAGGTTTGAGTCATGTAATATGGTTAACACAAAGAGAAAAGGCAAATAAAGCTCAAGGTGGCTTAACAAGGGAAAATTCATATCAATGGGTAGGTTATTTGGCTAGTGTAGCTTGCAAAACAAAAAATGCCTATATCATTTTCGTGTTAATGCATGTGATAAAAATGTGGTCTTGCATAGAAAATCAAAGCAAAGTTAGGATGTACATGTCATGAAGGCAACATATAAACAAAAGATAATGAGACTAATATAAATGTGTTAATCTGTAAAGGCTCAAAATATCATGACCTTGTGTCTACCATTAATCACTACTCTTCTAAACATAATGTATATTGAACAATCACAAGACTAAAAGTACATGTTTAAGTTACCATGAATTCTTCTTGTCAATTCACTCTCTAATTATGACTGTATAATCCTAGAAGCAGTAGAAAAAGAGAATTGTTTGTTTGTTTATATAGATTCTCTCTCTTTTTGATTGAAAACTTAAAAACACTTAAGAAACACGCAAACTTAAAAACACACATGCATATCCTAATAAATGCAAAAACGTACAGGAAAAGAAATAAACTTCCCTTAGGTTGCCTCCCAAGAAGCACCTTTGTTTATTGATGCTAGCTCGACTCCTTTTTTTCCTTCTTACATGACAAAATTATGGTCTTTAGATGTCTCCACTTCTGCCTTTTCCACATGAGGTAATTCGAGATAACATCTGAGTATATGGTCCCTCACGTTGAGTGTTTTCCTAATCTCTACTAAGTCTCTACACTCTTGAAATATCTTGAATATCTCCCTTGTTCTCCTCGTTTAATTTCTCTAACCTGCTAGGTAAAGGTGAAGGATTAGTATTAATAACAATAAGGGAATCAATACTCACCTTCAAGATAAATGATACATTCTTTTCTCCTTCGACCTCCTTCTCTATTTCTACTTCACAAGCAATTGCTTGAGTAGTCCTCTCAAGATTCTCAAGCTCCTTTTCGCTCCGTAAGGTTTCTGCACTGAGGTCCATTGGGTACACCTCAAGTTGAGATAACTGCTTTTCTTCGCTTTGTGATTCTAGGTTATTGATAATTCCCACCATCTAAACCATTTGACTTACCAAGGTCATGAATTGAGACATTGCATCTTGCTAGAACTGTTTCACATCCAGCTAAAATTTTAGAGTATTTGCAGTAATAACCTTAACTAAGTCTTCTAGAGATGTACCGGAGTTTTCCTGGTTCTCCAAATTTTGGACACTAGACTTTATATCTTATAAAAATTGCCTTACATCCTACTGGAAATGCAAAGTATTAGTAGCAACAGTATTAACTAAGTTTTATCCTACTGGAAATGGAAAGTATTAGCAGCAATAGTATTAACGAAGTCTTCCAAAGATGTACCTGAGTTGTAATAAGAGGCTTATGGTCTATATGGGAATTGTTGTGCATCCTACAACCCATTTAGGAAGTATTCTTACTGGCTATTCCCTCCATAACCTAAGTTTGGTTGATCACTCCAACTTAGGTTATAGGATTAGCAATATGGGCTATATTTAAAGTTTCCTCCAACAGTATTGACATACTTTTCAATGGCATACTCCCTTTTGTAGTGACTTTTTTTTTAATAAACAAACACAAAAAAACATGAAAAGATCAAGAAATAAATATAGAAACTAATTATGAACAAATATATATAAAACACTAATTAAAATCAAAATAAAAAACTAAAGTAGCACACTCCCTAGCAACGACGTCAAAATTAGTAACACGTCGTAACACTTCATAAAATAACTAAACTTAAAACTATAGCTAGTGATAAGTCTAGGTCGATCCTATAGGGAATGTTCATTTAGCTTCCATAATGAAAGGAATTGGTGTTTAAAATATGGTGAGGGTTCGATTGAAAGTGGTAAAGAAAATAAAGTGAAATTAAAGTAATGAAAGCAAATTAAAGCAAACAATCAAAAAGTGATAAAAATGATGAACGCGTTAGGGATCCAATCTTTGTTTCAATCTCGACCTACACAAGAATAAGCATATTTCATTGTTTCGTTATTCTTATATCTTTCCTAGCAACTATTAATCGTAGGTTAACAACAAGCTCTGTTAACCCCAATCTCCTTAGGTTGTGCTATTTGATGCGACTAATAAACTTTTGTGGCCACCTCACTATTCATGAATCTTTTTAACCCTACGGACTTCTCTCTTGAATGCTGCATTTTTTTTGGTAGCAAAAGATTATGCATAGTAGAATGGGATTTATTATGATGATTTTTTTAGTGGTTGATCATACTTTCATTAGGATCTTAATGACGTTCTAGATGATGTCACTAGCTATTTTGGATATATATTTAGAGCAGATGGATGTAAAGACAAATTTTCTTCATAGTTATTTGAAGAAGCAAATTTACATAGCTGTATGAAGGGTTTAGTCAAACTAAAAAGGATCATTTGGTATTTAAATTAAGAAATCCACTTTATAAGTTGAAGCAATCTCCACAAAAATAGTATAAAAAGTTTGCTATAGGATATGTGAGTATTTATTGTGTAATTTTAAGAGCCTTGATGACAAATCATTTATTTTTCCATAACTATACATGGATGATATATTGATTGCTGCAAAGAATATGCATGATGTAGGTGAACTAAAGAACTTGTTAAGGAAGGAGTTTAAGATGAATGATTTGGATGTTTCCAAACAAAATACTAGGAAGAGAGAATTAGAGGGATAAGAGCTTAAAAAACTAGTTATCTTAACACAACTACATTGAAAAAGTACTAGAAAGATTTGGAATGAGCAAGGCTAAACCCATTAGCACTCTATGAAAAAATTACTTTAAGCTTTTCTCAAATTAATTCCTAAAGATAGATAAAAAGGTCAAAGATATGTCTAAGGTATCAATGCTAGTGTTATTGGCTGTTTAATATATGTAATTGTTTGTACTAGGCTAGGTTTGACTCATATGTTTAGTCAAGTTAGTTAGCACATGTGAAAACCTAAAAGAAAACGTTAGAAAGTAGCCAAGTAAATATTTAGGTACTTAAAAGGTGCAACAAGCCATGAGATTGTCTTTAGCAGTCAGTAGGGTGATCCTTTGGTTATGGGATATGTGGATTCAAACTATGTAAGAGATTTTGATAATATAAGGTCTATTATAGAGTATGTTTTTACTCTTACAGTAGGAAATATTTATTGAAAATCAATAATACAGTATATGATTTCATTGTCTACAACTGAAGTAGAATACCTGGAGTAGTTGAGGCTGCTAAGGAAATATTATGGCTTATAAGGATAATGAAGGAAGTAGGAATCATTCAAAGTGACGTTTGAATACACTTTGATAATTGAAGTTCAATTTATTTGGCAAAGAATCAAGAGTATCAAGGAAGGACTAAGAATATAGGTGTGAGATTCATACGATCAGAGAGTTAATTAAACGGAGACATATTAGAAAAGGTTCACACTTCGAAGAATGCAACTAATATGTTGACAAAACATATTACCATAGAGAAGTACAAGCATCACATAGAATTGGTTAGTATTTTGAGGTGTTAGAAGAGGCTAAAAATGCAACCTATGAAGATTATATTACCAAAGTGGAGGTGTTATACTTGAATCATATGTATAGGTGTGCAATGTTGACTTTTTTAGAATAAAACATGCATTCCTTGGAAGTCTTGTTTCCTAACACATGATATGTGTTCTTCCCTAGAATATGAATGTGAAGATACGGCCTAGAATATGATTGGTTTTGGTGTGGTGGATATTTCTTTCTAAAGGACATGAATTGGGACACGAGTGTGTCAATGCTTGTGTCTATATGCGTAGAGAAGCAGTAAGATACACAACTTGAGATATAAGCATATTGGAGCCCATGTCTATAAATATGAAGAAATAATAAAATACATGGTCTAGAACACGATCGTATTTTTAATCAACAATCTTATTTGAAACCACATTTTTTAGCGGATTTGAAATTTTGAAAGGATTCTAAGATCTCTAAGGTCCCTTAAAAGTTGCTTCTAACTACTACGACCAACTTGCTTTGAAGTGGGAGGACATCTTTTGGAGGGAGTTCTCCTTGGATATTGAGGGCAAGCCAAGTGAGCCAGAAGGTAGAGGAGGAAAGTCACCTATTGCAAAAGTTGCTCCAAAGGTGTAGGATGTCATACTCAAAAGAGAAGAAAACAACTTTTGCAGGGAGATATTTTTAAAAGATAGTTGCCTTAAATGGTAAGATAGTCTTAGGTGGGACACAAAAATAAAAAAGGGACTAAAAAAACCCTTACAACCCTACATAGACAAGAGAGTGAAGCAAGAGGTATAAGAAAACTGAGATAATAAAAAAAAGCAAGATTAGAATAAGAAAATAGGAATAACACCCGAAAGGTTGAAAGCTAAATACACGAGAAACATTACGATGAATGAGCGGGTGAGAGTAACAAGGACAAATAGGTAAACCAAGTTTACAAAGCAAGTGAAGAATAAGGAGTTTGAGTGGTGGAGAAAGCAAAGATAAAAGTATGGAAGAATATGAAGAAATTGGTTAAGGTTGCAGGCAACCATAGAAAGGAGTAAAGCTTTTAGAGAGAAGGATGATAAATATCTTAATTTTTGCTAACATAACAAAAAAAATGATAGATCATACACGTGAAACTTTCTCTATGTGGACAACCACAAAAAAATGGCATGGTTGTTCATGAGAAAAAAGTTCGCTATATATGTGCTTCATTAGTATTTTTAACAAAAAAGGTCAAATTTTGAGTAAGCATGAGAGATTTCTTGCAAAATTTTCGAAAAATATGATATTTTACTAAAATTGGTAAATTGCAATTGAAGTTGGTGTCTTTTTACTCTATAATTCATTATGCTTGTATTGGAAGCAATATCTCTATTAGCTCGACGTAAGATTGCGTATTACTAAACTTCCCTACACTCTGCGTATCAGCAGAATCTTTATTGAGTTGTTATTATTGTGATTCATTATGATTGTAGATTTTCTCTTATTATAATATATCATGTTCTGTACCATAAATTTTGATGATATTTACTCTGATAATAATTTTTATTTTATATAAATTTGACACAAATTACCTTAAGAAGTTGATAATCCTTATTTTATATGCAGAGTATGTTAAATTAAATTAAAATTTTAAAACTCAAAGTATACATCAGCCATCTCTTAATTTTGATTAGTTTCTTTGAAATCTCCTAGTGTTTTAGAAACTGCATTTTATTCAACAATTAAAAACTGACTATTTCAAAGTAACAGTGTCCATAAATTTAATACGATTTACATGTAAATTAGGTCAACTTTTTTGACAATAATAATCATATATTTTCTTGTTTAAGGAATTCCTGGTGATTTTTGTAAAAAACTCAGGAGTAGTAAATGTAATAGGAAGAATAGTAGGGTTAAAACTTTTATTACCAAGATTAGAGAGGAAATGTTAATCCATGTGTGTCTCCTTCCTAGAATCATGTATGCTTACCAGAAGACTCATTTAAATATCAATTTATGGTCCACTGTTGCACACACTGATCTGTTGATGACATTTAGTAAATTACTTCATTCATGTATTTAATCATTCCAACTTGAGAACCTGCAAGTGAAATTTCCACTTGCACTGTAAAAAACGGAAACTAGAATATTTTCCTAAGGAGGTCCATTAGACTCATCAGCTTGTTTTCTTCTGACATTCGATACAATTGGTGACAAGAAGGAGAGAAAAGGTACACCAGAAGATCGTTAATGTTAATGGCAATTTAGCCTCAAGCATTAAAGTCAGATAACTCCAAATCGTTAAGAGGACATGTTGACAGAATTTTAATACTTAATATGTACGTATGTGGAGAGGGAGACTGATACCCTTTAGATGTAAAAAAAACCACAGGAAGTCATCGATTATATGCCATGATGCAATATGCGATTCGTGGACCGTACATTCATATTATTGAATATGCCATGATGCAATATATGATTCGCTCACCGTACGTTCATATTGTTGAATATGCCATAATGCAATATATGATTCATTCACCGTACGTTCATATTATTGAATATGCCATGATGCAATATATGATTCATTGACCGTACATTCATATTATTGATGTCATTGAAAAAATTTCAACAACCCTGCGATAGGGTAACAACAGTATTCGACCTGAATGGTGGCCTACCCACTCTTTTTAAGTAACAGAAATGAAGCCCCTCATATGCCACAGAATGATGGGCTGCCCTAAGAATGAAGATTACCGTACAAGTTGAACTTGTTGACAACCGTTTGCTAAATCAGATAAGATCACCCACACCCCTATGGCTGTCCGACGAAACCTGCATAGCATTTTAACCGAGTAGTTTTCCTCCAGGGTTAATCCCAGGTGTTGTTTCAGCGTCAACACCACACAGCAATCACCTCACTAACCCATTCTAAAATATGTTCACACATTTGTTTGTGCGTCCAGAAAATGGCGAACAAAAGATGGCTCCATTCTCGTCAAAAGCAAGTGCTTCCTCTTGTATTTTAGTACTAACTAAGCCAATATCTCCCGAAATATGGAAGAACAGGTTGAGGGTTCGATTCGTGTAAATTACAAAATAATATATGCTCTCGTTTTGTGAGGAGTTTATGCTTGCAAATTTGGATATTGTTAAATCAATGGAAAACCTTCCAAATGGTTACACAGGCATATTTACCCGTTCCAACCAAGCTTAACCATGCAAGGACAAGTACACCAGTCTAATACCGGGCCACAAGAGTCAGTTTAAAGGAACATTACGACTTCACATAATTAAGACTTCACATAATTCACTGCAAGTTCCAACAAAGCACTACCACCCAAATGAAATGATAAAACGTCCAACCACTGAACAACTATGAAGATGCCAGCACCTGATAGAAAGAAACACAATTTCAAGTTATGTCAAGGCATTTCAAGAGACTCATATGAAGCACATGACAATCCAATCAGTTTGAATGGATAAAATATACATTCATTCCAAGTTTTCAAAGCCAAAATACAGTATCCTTGAGAGATGAAGACTAACCACTTTATTCTGTTTTATTTTCTTCGTCCTTTTCCTCAATCGTTTTCCAGACGATATCTCTCAGTCCAGTTGAGAGGTTCTTGTAAAACTGTAATTTGGTACAAATATCAGCAAAACGAGATCTCAGAATGATATGCAAATGAAAACTATATAGCATATATAAGGACTTCATCATAAACCTAATTAATTTTCATCTGCCAATCCCGTGTCTAAATGTGGATAAGCAGACAAAATATTTACTTTCCAGCAGTTCAAGCACAAAGCACCTAAAACTTAATAGTATTTTAACTCTGCCTTGTTATGAAGTTAATTATTAAGCAGCGAACATTTTTCCATGAAGTTTTTGGTCCAAAAGATCATTAAAATTTCCCCAACTTGCCCACTGACGGACAACAAACATTATCCTTTTCCTTTTGCACCTAAGTAATGGTATGCTTATCATGACAAAGTACACCAGCAAGAACACGGGATAAGGCGATATCACTTCTAATTAAGATAATACTATAATCTAAATCTATTAAGAAAAAACACATCAAACCACTGGCTGCACAATATCCATGATCCACATAATTAATGTAAAATGGATATAAAACACAGAGCCTTCTAAATATGATCATTACCTGGATTCATTTAATTACATAACCAACACCTAAATAAACATCATACCTTGTGAAATTCCAGGGTATCTCCACCAGACTTGCGAAGTTCAACCATGTAAAGTGAAGGAGCCACTTCAAAGATCTAAATAGATAGAAGATATCATAAAATCAGACTTAAAATACTACAAAATAATGCAAATCAGAAACATATGTTGACAGGAATACTGAAACCATACTTCTGTTGCAACAGATAAATGACCCTTACGTCCAGTCTTCTCCCCTTGAAGCTTCATCTAACGCAAAAGCACAATAACAGTTCTATTAGAGAATAATTCAGCATTTGAGTGGCAATGCAAAATGAAGTTAAAGACAATTTTGTGAAGCTAACTCCCGATCAGAATCAACAGGAGTCTACGATGAAGGAAGCAGGGTTTAATCAGTAAGGATGTGACAATTATTTGGAAAGAGGAAGACCATAGTCAATTTCATTAAAATTACATCTCAACCACTCTTGCACAAGAGGAGACATTATCACACCTTGAATTTATTTTTCTTTATTTCAAAACCCAAAGGGCCTGCAGTTTCTTCAATTTTTGAGATGATCTCATTAGGAGAATGTTTGGAGGTGAATCTGGTTTCCCGCTTGACAAGTCCCTGCTTGCAAAAGTAAAAACGCTGTCAGGTGCATAAAAGTATGACTACATATCCATTGAAGATTGACATGACTACATATCCTCTGAGGATCGCAGTTTGTCAAACCATGGATCAGAAGACAACATAGCAATACAGGAACCATTCTTGAACACTTCTCAGCAATTATGTCACACAGATGTATCAAACATATCACTTGAGAAATAAATATGAAATGACTAAAAAACATAACGGAGGTGATATCCAGTCCTTTTAGATGACATACAGGCACCAAGTGGCTGATCTAAATATATCGAAAGTATCAAACTCTTTCATAAATTGGGAAGGTCTTAGATCACACAAATACGTATATATGTTGGTTCAGCCTTTTGTCCCAGCCAAAAAGAACAATTTGTGCAGAACATACCATTTGCTTCTCAAAGAGAGTACTCAGGTTAAGACCCTGTGATGTTGATATGAGTTCAAATGCATTCATAGTCACAGGATTCACAGGCGCTTCGTCTCGCCTCTCCACAACAAGGTTTCCAGGATCCTATTCACCAAGAGGATTGTCAAGTAACCAACAGCCTGCAGTGTCCAGAGGAAAAGGATGCATGATACACAAACACAAAAATCTTACCCCTGACTCATTGAAAATAGAGTCAACATCGTCAAGACTAACATCAGGTTGTTCAAAAGTAGGTGGCTTATATCCTTTCTTGAACCAATCATTTTCAATAACCTCCGCGATGGTTATGCGCTGTTTCATTCCATCATCTTACTTAACAATAAAAAAGAATGCAAATATTCTTCCGAAAGAAAGAACAATTAAAACTGTGCGACACTGAACATACAGTTGCAGGAACAGGGTCAAGAATCCTTTTGATTAATTTCTTTGCGCTTGAAGAGAACCACGGAGGACAGGTGAAATCAGCCTTATATATCTGCAATCACACAGGAAAGGCAATTAGATTTATTTAACGTCAGATGTTTTGGATCTGCAGAAGCAAAATATTAGAAATCACAAGGGAATTATATTAGTTTTGCATCAATGACATGCAATAATCAAGAACATGAGTTGATAAAATACGAGATAAGCAGCAATCTGCCACAAGGTCAAGACGATCAGATAACCAAAATATTCAGCATGCTCATACTATTCATTCACATTCTTAGAAAGAGCCAAAAAAATATCTTGACTATTGACAGCTCATGTATGACATGAAACTAGGAATACTTGGGCATGTTTTTAGCTGTGGAGTGTTTTTTTCTATTTTCTATCATCTATCTTCCTTTTAATTTCCCTATTTTTCCTTTTCCACTAAAAAAATTAGAGAGAAAAAGTCCAATTTATTCAATAAAGTTAATTTCTATTTTATGCAGTTGCACAATTAATAGAATTTGATTTATGAAAGATTTTGTAGATTAAAAGGGAAAATATGATAACTAAGGTTGTATAAAGAAGATCTGAACAGAAAGCACCATAATTTCTTCTTCCTAAAAAATTTTCTGGAAAATCAATCAGTGTTCTATAATTGAGACCCTCACTAATACTACACCCCTAGTATTGCTAATATTCCATTAAATTTTCACTGAGGTAATAATTTAAAATTCCCTTTCTAAACATATTTAGTAATGGAGCAAGAGAACTTCCTGAAAAAAAAACTTACTGACAATTAAGATCACTTGATTAGGAAAAAGCTGATCCTAGGAATCAGTGTCACGTATCACCAACACATTGCTTATCTTTTTATTTCACCTTACTCAAAAGCACATGCAATACAGAATATGTAGACGTGTACGTATGGGTGGCTAAATGAGTATAATTAAAAGACAAAAGACTACCTTTTTGTACAGTTGCATAAGATTGGAATCTTCAAAAGGCAAGTATCCAGCCATTAAGACATAAAGGATGACACCACATGACCATAAGTCTGCTTTAGCTCCATCATAACCTTTATTGTTGATCACCTAGAGAAAACGATATATAAAATGCTGCGGATACATGCTGAAAAGTTGGCAACTCAAGAAATAAAACTAAATATAAAATGTCCAAGAACCTCAGGGGCAACATAATTTGGCGTTCCACACGTCGTGTGAAGCAACCCATCATCCTAAATGGTAAACAAAAACAAACAGTTATCAATTACACTAAGAACAAAAAAAAAATATTGAAAAATATTACCAAGGTTCTGTCTGTCAGCTAATAGGATGCTGATTAATGCAATTCACAAGTTATTTCAGTTAAGAAGCCATCATACTCACTCGAACTTGCTGGGGTAGTGCACTCAACCCAAAATCTGAAACTTTAAGAACTCCACTGGCATCCAATAAAAGATTCTCAGGCTGTTGTTAGGGGAAAAAAAATTCAAGAACTCTATTAGCATCCAGTAGCAACTCGAAGATTGATATTTAAAACCAATTAACCTTGCTCCTTGATAGCATCACAAGATTAATGTCTCACAACTAAAGCTCTAAGGCAATGCAAGAGCTGAATTTTTCACTTGGACAAGGTGAAAATTGAAACAAAATGCACACCTTTAGGTCTCTATGATACACCCCTCTACTATGGCAGTAATCCACAGCATTAATAAGCTGCTGAAAGTACTTTCTTGCTTCATCCTCTTTGAACCTCCCTTTACTTGCCTGGTTCAGAAAGAATAGGAAAATCAAACAACTTATTTGGCTCGGGTGAAATCATGCAAGATGATTCGGAAATATTGGGCTTACAATTTTGTCAAAAAGTTCACCGCCAGTCACAAATTCAAGAACAATGTATATCTTCGTCTTGCTCGCCATCACCTGTAATATGACACCATTATTGTGATTGCGAATTATGAAGTGATAGACAAATGAATAGATTAAGTATCAAAATTGTCACAAGGATAATCTAAGTCTACAAAAAGCTAACATATAAACATAAAGAGAATTTGCATTGGAGAATATCATTGAGGCTATGCAGTAAGGGAACAAGAAATGGTAATAGATCAAGCATATGAAGATCTAAGGCTATTTCACTCTAACCTCATACATGCGGATGACATTTGGGTGTCTAATTAGTTTCATGGTTGAAATTTCACGCTTAATCTGCAAAATGGAAACAACAGGAAGAACATGAAATTACTTAACTGAAGAGGTTAGCGTTTAGATTGTCAAGCAGCTATTTTCATCAAGATTAAAAGCACCTTGAGAATTATAATATTGCTGAAACAAGCAAAGATCCACTCCTTAAAAATTAAGTAAATCATCACATGTAGCAGTCGCTTCAAAGTTAATTCTCGTCATTTACGTTACACTTGCAGATTGTGAGAAAAGGAGTTGAGTGGAGCAGCATATGTGTCAAAGTAACAAAAATGGTTACAGGAAAGACGGAAAAACACATCTTGCACAATCATGAGAAAAAAATAAAGGAAAAAGAAAAAGAAAAAGAAAAAGGAAACAAATCATAAATCTGTAATTCCCACTATACAGTAACACAACCATTGCTTACTATGCTTCAATATAAGTAACTAATCCTAATTTACATCTTGTAAAGCATTTCTTCTCAGAATATGAACGGTTTGAATTCTTGAGGGTTCGGTTGATCAGGATATTCTTTCAGGTTTTCGTTTCATTTTATCTGGGGGTTTATTGAGGATTATTACTCCTCCAGAACGCAGTTACATTGCAGTAGCCAAGTTAGATAAATCGGCATTGAAACTTTACATCTTAGAAAGAGACCCTCGCTCAATACTTTGAACATCCAATTTGACTGAGTACTAGATTAATCTGTTCAAATTATCATGCTTTACCCATCAAAATCAGCTTCCTTTTTCCTTATGAGCTACACTGCACAATAACAGAATAACAGGAATACCACTACAAAAATACTGGAATAAAAAAATCAAACAGTAAATGAACAACCCAACCAGAACAAATGAATAAATTTAAATAAATTATCTCCATAATCACAAAACGACATTTCTCTTCCCTCCAACCGTTGAGTTGTTACCTTTTTCCAGTGAATTACAAAACAACAAAAGGTCAAAACTTGATAATTTTTGGGCACCCAAACAGATCCACTTTCAATCAAGAAAACAGTCCCAGATACCAAATTATATATATATATATATATATATACTACCTGAGCGATCATCTTGTGTTTGAGGACCTTCTCTTTATCAAGAATTTTAATGGCCACATTCTCTCCAGTCTCTATGTTCCTCGCGAACTTCACCTTCGCGAAGGTTCCTTCACCGAGTGTCCTCCCAAGCTCGTATCGTCCCACTCTGGTCCTGCTACCACCACCTGTACCCCCACTTCCTCTTGAGGCCATTTTTTCTCCACCTCTGTTTTCTGTTTTTCTTCTCTATGAAAAAGAATCTTTTTTGAAGCTTCACAAGCCTCTAAGTGACCGATCAAGATCTCTTCTTTTTACAGGGTTGCCATACCTGAGACTTTGCCACACTCATCTTCACTGTTTAATTTATATTTATCAATCAAACAAACAGTAAAACACAATCAAACTTAAAACTAAACCCCAGCTGCGAAAATTAAGGAACAAGAATATATTCAGAAGTAAATAAGGAAGGAAAATTGGAGGCGATGGAAAGGGAAGACAAAATCGGGATGAGACAGATAACCCATGACAAATCAACGCGCCCCTAAATTGACGGAAACGAGATAAATCAAAGTGCTTTTGGAACAAAGAAGTAGGTGGCGTATTTGTATTAGGAGATTTTAGGTTACGGATGGATCAACGTCGGTGTTTAACGACGAACTAAACAGTAAATATGGATGAATAATCGAGAGTTGAAGGGAGACTTTCTAAGTGGAAAACAACAGAAGGTGATGGGTTTGTTTTATAGATGGTAGGAATCTTTGTCTTGACAGCAGTTATCCGGGGAAGGTCTCTACTTGTTTTTTATTTTTTCTGTATGGCTTGTTTATGAACAATAATTGTCTGCAAGAGTCCTCGTGAATGCGGGATTCAAAGTACAACAACACGTAGCCATATTTCAATTTAAGAATCTGTTTCTAATAGGCCACCATAAGTCAACTCTTCCCAATAAGGAGGCCGGGCGGTGTCAGCGACTTTCCTAATGCAATCCAAAGAAGACGACCCATATTTCCATTGCCATGAACATCTTCCGTTTCTTATTTAACCTCGATTCTTCCCATTTTCCATCTTTTGGAAAATTAAACGCAATATCGAATCTAAGTATAACGAAATAAATTTAAAATTTTTTCACATAATTAATTTTAATAAAATTTAATTAGAAATATGAAATAAGAAATTATCAAAGTCATATTAACCTGTGCCGATTTTTGTTGCAATTTTTTCTTTCGCCTTGAATCTATTAATCCACGAGTCATTCAATCGTCCGGCCTTTAATGGTATCCACAGATTTTTTCGGAAAAAACTCAAATCTAATTTGAAAGGAAAAATGTAAGAAATGCTAGCTCCAAAATTTTATAATTTTTCCTTTTATATGAAAATTTTATTTTTCATGTCTTTGGATTTTATCAAAATTACAACTAAAGTCAAACTTTAGTCATAATTACGAATTAGTCCTTATAAGATCAAATATCACATATTGATTCTTAAAGTTTCTAAAACTTCTTAATTAAGTTCAACTTAATTCAAATTTCAATTTCTCCTTTATAGACCTTTTATGTGCTAGTTCCCTAATTAAATAATTTATAATCACAGATCATGATTGACATCTAACAACATGTCATGACTATTTAAATGTTAGGAATGTTAAAGTGGTTTGACTTAACCTGTCTATACATGACTATGATGTATAAATTAATCATTTCGTCATCTAATGTTCCAATTGGACTTAGAGCATGGAATTCGTGTCTACTCTAAATAATCCAATCATGTTCGTTCTTGCTAATTAGTAAATAATTTATAATTGATATTTGGAAACAACTTTTCCAATTTTCAATTTATCCTGGCCAAAGATTTCCAAAATCATTACTAATCAAGAACAACAGAACATTCTTCCCAATTACTTTAGGACAACAAATTCTTTATTGATTTACTCAACTATCTCCATATAGTTCATACTATATCTAATAACTACCAAATTGAACTACTCCAAGAGTATAACGCAAGTAACATCAAAACATAGTAATTCCTACATAAGATAACTTTAGTAATCTCAAGTCTAAGGATCAATTATACAACCATCATAATGAGATAATCTTTAGACACATATGTAATATTCCATTCAGGATTATTATAATCAGGTCAGTTCAGTGAACTTATTCTCTAATAAGCACTCACATGTTTGTTTAAGTGTCTCCACATTTTAATCTATGAGATCAATTACTTTCTTCATAAGAAACAAACAAACATGT
>JANZXR010000002.1:29167447-29194803 GCA_027575705.1 Erythroxylum echinodendron
TAATATTTATTAATAAAGTATTAATAAAAATATTTTATTTTTAAAATAAATAATTTAAAATTTATTATTTATAAACTTATATTTATTATATATTTTTAATTATTAAATCAAAATTTATTTGAAATATATATATATTTAAAAATATTTTTAAATTTAATTATATTTATTAATAATTATTAAATTAATTATATAAATTAAATTAAATTAATTTATTTATAATTGTAATAATAATTAATTTTAATTAATTAAATATATAATATATTTAATTGATGGCAAATTAAATAATATATATTTTTGTTTCATGTTTTAATTTTACTTTGTTGTTTCCTTATCACAAACTCTTGTTAATATGATAATGGATTATTTTGCAATTTTTAAAAAAATTCAGGGACTATTTCATAAATTTAAAAAATAACCTGAATCGGTATCTAGTATTGACCGGTACCGGTACAGTACTGTACTATAAGCTAATCCAGTACTTAGTCAGATACGATATCCGTAAAATTGATTATAAGACTAAACATGTTCGAGTTAAAGTAGCGTTGAGTTTATTCAACAAGTCTAACCTTAAACAAAACTCTGGATTAATCCTTTAACAATGGAAGGTAATATTCATGTTTTAAACATGTACTTAATATTGAATGATTTAACAAATAGGTCTCATCCTAAATATTATAATCTTATTATATTAATATATTCTAAATACAGAATTGAAAAATTTTTAAGTTAATTAATCAACTCTTGACAAATTAAATTAAAAAATTAATTTAATTAATCAACACTTGAAAAATTAAATTGAAAATATTTACTTTAATTAATCAACTCTTGACAAATTAAATTGAAAAATATTTAATTTAATTAATCAACTCTTGAAAAATTAAATTGAAAATTTTAATTTAATTAATCAAGTCTTAAAAAATTAAATTAATTTTTTAATAAAAAAACCTTAATCTCATTATGGGAAAAAATAAAACAATAAACTTGCGCATGCACCAGCACACGCTCCCCTTCTTCTCCACCATGCTTTTGATGCATTTTTTTTGTGCTATCTATGTTCTGGATGGCTTCTGTTATCTGCCTCCAATCTTCACTATTTCAACTCCATGGGAATGAGCAACACCAATTTTTTATACACATCAAACTCTAGAGAAATAAATTTCTCTATAGTGAGAAACCACCACCACTGAAGGTGGTGGTTCTCCATTCGGTGGTGGTTCTCCAACAGCCGATGGCTACACCCGCCGTCGGTGATCTCTTATCAGACAACAATGAAGCCCAGTAAACCCATTAACCAAACACACAACAATAATCGTATTCATTGAAGCAATTGATTCGTTAATATGGCATTGAGTGAACATTAATACAAACATCAGATAAGCAAACACACATCAACAATCATAAAATCATCTGAGTTTGAATAAATAAGCATTGAATAAACAAACACAAACGTAAGCCAGTAAAACTCAAATTAAAAGGACAGAACTAGAACCAGAAGCATGGAACCGTTTCCAGTTTATAAATAAAGACCAAAGCATACGTTATGGATATCAATAGACACTGGACTTTAATAACACCATCTGAAATGATTTCTATGTTGTCGTTTATGCATAGGAAGATATAGCAATATTGAGTGAAACTTTTCATCTTCTGTTTTTCATTAAACATCACGCAAATGACAAAAAACGCAACAAAGATCAAAAACAATAGTTTCCAAAAACACATGAAGACATATCTCTAAATTTCCAGAAATACGTAGAATCATATTCCATATTTCCAGAAACATAGAAAACATATCCCTAACTTTCCAAAAATACATCGAATCATATTCCACATTTCCAGAAACACATGGAACATATTTCACATTTCCAGAAATTGTTAACGCAAGCAAAAGCAGTAGTTAACTAAGAGAGTAAATCCAAAAACAATTTCTGGATGAACAAGAATTAAAATAATGTTTCCTAAAAAATAACACATTTCAGTGGCATTTTCGGAGAACAAAAATAGATATTCCAGAACATATCAAGATAGTAGGCTGGAGACAAATTTACGGAACATTTTCATAACAAGCAGAAATAATACCTGATTGTCAAAACAATTTTAACGAACAACAAAAATGTCAAAACAATTTTAACGAATAAATATGCAACTTTTGCATATTTAAATCAAATCAAACAAAACAAATACGTATGAATCACAATTAAATCTGTTAAAGGTGACTCTAATACCACTGTTGGCTTGTTGCTGGTTCTTTAGTTTTTTCTTGGGAATTGATTTTCTTTCCTTGGAATTCAACTAACCAGAGCCCTATAAACAAGCCTACCTTCTGGACATGTGCTTAGATACATACAGAGGACTCCTTCTATGGTGAATTTACCAGCTCTGACTATTCTTGTAATGGAGATATTTTGAAACCCTTTTGGATAGACTTTTAGAAACATATGGCGACTTCTCATTTCTTGTAAATGGATTACCAATTTTAACATTCATCAGAATAAACTAGTTGGTTCTAACATTGACGAACCTCGTTACCCTACAAGTAAATCCAGGAATGAGTGTGAATTCTCTAAACTGGACTTTAACGACAAAATGAAAAGTTCTTTGTCTGCTTGGAGAACTGATTCATTGTCTGTAAATTCACTTTAGGCAGTGAATTAAGAGGAGTAATATAACATGTAAGTGTTGGCTCTGTTTAGACAATGTTGGTGGTTTAAACAATTTGGTCTAAAAGTCAAAAGACGCAAATGATGGAAGCTCTAAAAGACATTTTAGCTAAAGAATTAGCGGGAATTAATGGGTATGTGAAGTAGTAAAAAGTCCGGAATATGGGAGAAACGTAACGCAAGCAACAAATGTGGAAAGTGAAAGTTAAAAGAGAAATGCTCCAGGCAAAAAGTTGGAGAGAACAATATGTATTAAGCAATTAACTAGAAGAAAACCATGATGAGAAGGGGGATGGAAGTTGAGAAGACTACTTGAAATGGTTGAAGTTGAAAGGATTATATCAATTCACATCAAAAGGGATATAATGAGATGCATAAAATATACACGAAAGACAATTTAACTACTTTAACAAAAAATGCCTTATTATTATTTAAATTTTCATTTGTGATGCAGATTTATCCATATTGTTATCTCAAATTTCCTTTGTATCTTCTACTTATGTGTCACCTAAATTCAAAATATCTCTTTAGTTCAAAGCTTATTTTACCATTAACAGCTTAGAATTTTATTTTCTAAAATTTTCAAATCCCACATATATTGTTGATAAGAAGTCAAATACAAAATTTTAGGAGAATTTCTCCATAACACACTTGAATGCTAGTTTGATTGTATAAGCTATGAGCAACCAATAGATAGGAAGCTGGTGACATAGGTTGAGAATGCAGAGAGATCTCATTAGTGTTATTGCTTCCGGTGTTTCCTAAATTTTTTATCAATTCTTTGATCATAAATCTCCCACTGGACATGTTAGAATTGGAGCCTATTGGTGATGATACCACTCAAAAATGTTTTGTTCACCAAGTTTGTGTTTAAAGTCTATAAAAAGGGTTTAAAGAAATCCTAATTTAGGAGAAGCTAGAGATTGGAAAAATGCTTTGGCTGTAACTCTATTACTTCTTTTTTCTTTTTTGAGGAAAGGGTAATTTATTTTTTATTTAGAGAAAAAAATGTCTAATAGACTTAGGACTTAATCATCTTAGGCAACTCCTTTATACAAAAGAGGGGTACTTTCCTGAGGTCACTTGTATTTAATTCGCATCAAGGATTTTAGTAGTATAATCTCTTTTCTTAACATGAGTTTACAAGATTGTATAAATGGAATAAAGCATTCAACTGTATGTTGTTCTCCAGTTAACAACTCAACATCCTCTTTTTTATTTCACATTTAGTTGTTTCACATATTGCAGCCTTCTATTATTCCTTTATATGTATCAAACAAAAAAGTAACCTTTTTTATGTGAATCCTAAAAATTACGAACTGTATCTCCAAGTAGTCCCTTACAATTCCTCCAATTCCTATACTACAACTTAATTTGGAGTCGTCATATTTAATTTTAGAAAATCATTAAATGCTGGCTCCTAATTGACAAGTGATTGCCTTCTATGTTGTTTTGATGGATTGTGGAAAACTTTTGTACCCTATTAGGAATGTAAATGGTAGAGAGTTACAAGTTAGGCCAAATAAAAATTAGATTAATAGGTTAGCTTATTTCTCTAACCTCATATAGTAATATTTGCTTCATTAAACATAGCGTTTCAAGAAGTGACACTAGTTGGTTTGGATGAGGGTCTTTGGTTGATTACTAGCCAATCATTATTGTTAATAGAGAAGAAGGCAACAAGTGAATGTATTTATGATGGATGTAAATTATACTATGTTTTGATAGATGTTTAAGTGTGCTTTTGAGTATTTTTTAGATGATTATCATGTCTATAGGTTTAGAATCATGTCATTATTAGTGTTTGTATAGTTTTGAGCATGATTTGGATCTTAATTTTATGTTTCAAGAGGTGTTTAAAGTGTGTTTGAGTGTATGGAAACAGGAAATTAAAGAAAAGAGAAGAATTAGAAGTATGGAAGTAGTCCACGATCATGACTTGTCTTGCCACAGTTGTGATAGAGAGCGTAGATAGCTATTCCAATGAATCTCAACTTTTCCAAGACACGAATCTTTTTGTAATTTTAACGTTTAAGATTATAGGAATGGGTTTACATAAAAATTTTAATGTTATGTTATCTCTAATGATTCAATATCATTAGTCGCCACAAATGAATCCAAACACAACGATTACGTATCTTATTCAAGATTATAGGAATGGGTTTACATAAAAATATTCAAATAGAGCATTCAATCATTCTTACACAATACTCAATTTAATAAGCATAGAATAATACAAACAATACTTAAAAAAGGGGAAGAACAACGATGCATCAATACGATATGGTTAAATGCGCTCCTTGGTGTTGATTTCAACTCCGAACTGGAATGAGGAAGCTTAGCCATCCATAGGTGTCTTGAAAGAGTAAATTTATGCCCTTCTTAAAGTCCCAAGTTGATTCTCCTCTCATTTGTCATCAAAATGTTCTACTTATATGAAAAATTAAGTGTATGGGCATATACACGGTTTAAAAGAGCTTATGCAGTTTTGTACTACTCCACAAGAAGCCGAATTGTTGATTAAAACTATAACCACTCAGGAGATTGAAAATGCATTGAAGTCTTTAAATCCCTATAAGGCTCCTGGTTATGGTTGTTTCAACTATCACTTTTTCAACAAATCTTGGCACCTAATCAAGCATATTATATTTGATTCTAATACAAAAATTTTTAATAAAGGGTAATTGTTAACTGAAATTATAACACTCATTCCAAAAGGTGGTGAACAAACTACTTTCTTTGACTTTAGACCGATTTCATGTTGCAATATAGTGTATAAAATCATCTACAAGGTGTTAGCTCAGAGATTAAAAAGTGTGCTTCATAACTACATTGATTTCACTTAAAGGGCTTTTATACCAAGTAGAATCATAAGGTACAATATCTTGGTTCTCCAAGAACTTGTTAGATCTTGTACCAATAGAAGAGGAAGTAAGAATTGTATTCTTAAAATTGATCTGAAAAAAGCATTTGATAGTGTTAAATGGGAGTTCATCTTAAGCACTCTACATCCCTTGGAATTTCCATAGATGTTCATTTAGTGGATCTCATAATGCATTACAACTCCATCTTTCAAAATTTTGGAGAATGGACAGCCTAGCAAACATTTTAAAAGCTATAAAGTGATTAAACAAGGGGATCCCATCTCCCCATATATCTTTGTACTTGTTTTAGAAGTATGTAATAGAACTCTTGAGAGAGTTGTGGAGAATTTTTTTTTAAATTTCACTCCTAATGCAAAAATTAGATGATCACTAACCCTTGTTTTCTAGATGACCTAATACTCATCGCCAACGCAAATCAAAATTTAATGTCTATTCTTATGAAAGCCCTGAGAATCTTTAGTATACTCTCTGTTTTAGAAGTTAATTATTCAAAAAGTGGATTCGTCTTTTCTAAATCTTCTTTGGGAAATAAATCAACCATTAACGCCCTTGTTGGTTTTAGGTTACAATCCTTCCCAATGGTGTATCTTTGTATCCCCATTTCAACCTCTAATCGTCTTCAGTCGAGTTTACTTTATTAATTGAAAGAATCAAAAGTAGAATATCCTCTTGGAGTTCCGAAACTCTTTCCATTACAGGAAGGATCTAGCTTATATCATCGATTCTAAACTTTGTTAATATTTTTTGGGTTGTACACTTAGCGATCCCTATGAAAATCATCAAGATTATAAGTAGGATTTGCAACAATTTTCTATGGAATAGGCATGACGAACTATCAAGAGGGCTAAAATGCAATGGAAAAGGTCTGTATACTTAAGGATAGGATTATGTCTCTTAAAATTATGAATTTTCTATTGTTGGCTAAAAGATTTTAGAGGTTAATGATAAACAAAAATCCCTTTAGTGTAAATGGGTTCATGGCATCTACATAAGACAAGAAGCAGGTGGAGTATTAAAATTAGATCTTCCTCAACCTCAACTTGGAAAGATACATTAAAATAAAAGACTTACTGAGGAGTGAGTTTGTCACTCTATTTGATAATGGTGAACAAACTAGTTTTTGTTTTGATAATTGGCTATCATGTGGTTTATTAATCAACTTGCAAGAGATGGACAACCTCAAAACTTTACTTGTTCAAAGGTTGACAAGCAAATGCTTTAAGGAATTGGAAAATTTTCAAACAAAATGTAATTACTGATTCCCTTTAAGAAGAAATTTCCCAAATTAATTTACTTGGAGTGGACAAAAGTATTATATGGAAACACACCAGAAGTGGCAAATTCACCAATAAATCATGTAAAATGTTCCTACATAATTACTATACCAGAATTCTTTGGACAAAGGTGGTATGGATCAAACATCTACAACCTAGAGCATCATTTCTATATGGCTAGCTATAAAAGATAGGCTATCAACCATCAATAAGCATAAGAGATTTCTCTATAATCCTAACTGGTGCATTCTTTGCTAAAGGGTTGAGGAAAATATAAATCACTTATTTTTTCAATGTGACTTTGTCACCATTAGTTGGAAATACTAATATATGGAACATTATCAAAGCATAGTCTGGATATATTATACATTCGCAATGAAATAATCTAGTGGTGCTTTTGCATAGCTTTATCTTTTATTGTCAAAGCCATTTGGGATGAAAGAAACACCCGTATTTTTCAAAATAGAGGTCTAACCAAGAAATAGTTCAACAATAGTATATTCCTACAAATCAGAAGCTAGCTTAGTCTACATAAAACTAGTCTTCAAAAACATTACTATTGTACCTGAATGTGGAATATCTAGACTTTAAACATTACAATACCTAGGAAGGTTGCTTATATTTTGCAAATATCTCTTAACTTGCTACTATAACTATGTATGACTCTTGATAGCTTTTTATAACTCTTGATTGCCTTAAATGACCCAATTCATTATTCTTTCTTAAAAATAAAATTAGGCACCATTGTCAGGGATCAAAACTGGATCGCTCGTGTGATAGGTGAGAACACTCACCATTATATTGGAAAACACTTCCATTTTAATCACATTTTCTAAGAATAGATAGTCATAAGAAAAGAGGATTTACTTTGAAAGCCTATAGTAAGAATTGAACATTCAATATTCTTACTCGTGATCAATCAACAAAAATTACCTTAAAAAATTAAGCAATCTAGGGGTTTCACAGGTTGTGTTTAAATAGAGAGCAATCTATAAGTACACTAAAAAAACCCTCCATAATCAAGACATTCCTTGACTTTATATTTCTTTTCAATTCTCCACCATTAAAGATTCACATATATAAAACAAATCAAAGGACTTTTCAAGGTTACAATAGAGCCAAAAATTAAGGTAACTCTATTCCACAACTTAGATCTAGGCCTTCAGACTATAAATAATATGAAGCATAAAAAATTAGAAGAAATCACCCTTAAAAAAATGATGAATAATCTATTATAACCATAAGGGATGAACCTTAACTTCTCCCTTATTTGCCTCACATTCAAGTCACCCATTCCTTACAACTTTAGGAGAAAGATTAGCATGAATTACTTTGAAAACAAATAATTTCCCCCCTTCATAACTGCTTTTCTTTTATATTTTTTATTTCTTTTTTATTCAAAGAAAAAGATAAAATAATTGCATTAGCAATGGAGCTCATTGATAGGAAATAAAGATCACATTCCACTAACTATAACCAAACTATATGTATGAGTACCCCGATACTTATTCTCTTGTGTATCTACAAACAACAGTAATCATAAATGCACCACTAGCTTTAAGGCTTGGATAAGAAATTTTATTAAGTTAAAGGCTTATAATATGTTTAAAACAAAAAGAAAAGGCTAATAAAGCTCAAAAAAATTTAACAATAGGAAAAATCAAGTCATTAAGTAGCTTATTCGGCTAATTTATCTTGCAAAACAAAAAATGCCTATATCATTTTCATATTAATGCATGTGATAAAAATATGGCCTCAAATAAAAAATCAAGGCAAATTGTAGAAGTACTTGTAGGAATGGCAGTGGGTCATATCGAGTTTGAATCAAGATCTTACTAGGCCTGAGGCACCCTAACTGAGCCTAAGTCAAAGCCTAATTAAGCCCTGGTAGCCCAAAGCCTAGCTCAACCTAACTCAACACAAAAAAATTTAATTGATTAAAATTGAAAATGGAAAATGACATTATTTTACCTATACATTTTAGGCTTCTAGCTAGAATAGCCTTGAACATCCTGATTTAAAAAAATCTAAGGCCAGTTTCCTGTTGACTTTGAATAAAGCCAAGTCGAGTTCAAGACAAACTGCTAAGTCTAAGTACATGTCATGAAGGCCACGCATAAAAGAAAAATAGTGAGACTGATATAGATGTGTCAGTCTAAAAGGCTCAAAATCTCACTAGCTTATGTCTACCTACTGGTTCCTATTCTTTTAAAGGAAATATACATCCACCAAACATAAGAACAAATATTCACGCTTAAGTTGCCATAAAATTTCTAGTTAATTCAACTTTCTAATTATAAATGTATAATCCTATATGCAATATAAAAAGAGAGAACATTTTTTAATATGCAAAAGGAACTTAAAAACACATATTAGAACCTAATTCTCCTCCCTCACACTTTAAACTTATGTTGTCCCTAATGTGACATTAAACGTAAAAGATGGAGCATTCAATAAAAACAAAAAATGTAAAAATATAAAAGAAAAAGAACATACTTCTCTTGGGTTGTCTCCTAAGTAGTGCCTTTGTTTACTGTCTTTAGCTTGACTTCATGCCTTCTTCATCACGTGATATAACATGGGTCTTCAACAAACACCACTTTCGCATTCCCACTTGAAATCCTTTATAATAAGACTTTAGGTGATTACCATTCACCTTAATTGTCTTTCCTATTTTCAGACTCTATTATCTTTATTGCATCATATAGAAAAATATTAAAAACCACAAAAGTTCAATATAACAAGAATACAAATTACTTGGAAATAGTTTAAATCTAGCATGATAAAGATGCACTTTTTTTTAATAATAATAAACCTCAGCTCAGCCATTTTTTTGGGGATTGTAGGAATTAGAAACCTTATATATGATATGGTACTTCTTAAATAAATTTTCCATCACCCTATTGCAAAATTGCATTCCCTTATCATTTATGATGAATCTCTACATCCTAATCCTAAAAAAGATATTGGATTTGACAAAAATTACAACAACTTTAGCATTATTATTCTTGGTGACTTTAGCTTCCTCCCACTTGGAAACATAATCAACTGTAAGTAAACTATAATGAAAACCAAAAGATGGAGAAAACAGTCCTTTAAGATCAATGCCACAAATATCAAAGATTCCATAAACAAGAATAGGGTTTGTAGCATTTGATTTCTATGGGATAAGTTACATGTTTGTTGGCACCTGTTGTATGACTTGCAAAAGATATATGCATCTTTAATACAAAACACTCTCTAAAACCTTATCGGTAATGCTTTTTTCTCCAAAGTGCCCTCTATAAGCATAAGAGCAACAGAAGGTCAAAATAGAGAGAGTCTCACTCTTGGGAACGCACATTCTTATCACTTAGTCCACACAATGCCTCCAAATATAGGGGTCATCCTAAGCATATTGTTTGACTTCACTCTTTAACTTGTCCCTTTGAGCCTTGACAAACTAATAACTAACTTTCACAATATCTGTATACAATGAGGTGTCAAATAGCCATAAAATAGTTGTTCATTTGGAAATGTTTCTCTCAAAAGGACATCATCTTACACTTAGACCAAACAACTAAGATGATCAGCAGCCATACTCTCCGCCCTTTCCATTTCTAAATCAAACTCCTAAAGGGGGATAATCAATTCTATTAACCTTGGCTTTTCTTTTTTTTTTCTTTGTGAGCAATTACTTTAAAGTTGTATGATCAGAAAGCACCCAAAAAATATTACCAAAATTTTCTAAATAAAATACACCAATCTCTTTTTCAATTATATAATAATTCATTTGGGCTAAATTTAATGTTTTGTAATCATAATAGATGGCATTGTGCAGCCTTTCCCACTCTCTATCCTATAATTGCCCTTATTTTATTATCACTAACATCACACATAATCTCAAGGAAAGGCTCTAGTTTGGAGGTTGAACCACTAGTGGGGATTTTAGGAGCTCCGTAAGCTTATCAAACACCTCCTTACACTTATCATCAAACTTAAAAGGGACATCTTACTTTAATAGCTTGCATAAAGGAAAGGCTATCTTTGAGAAATCCTTATGAAACTGCGGTAGAAACTTATATAACTAAGAAAAGAAAGAACTTCTTACATATTCAAGGAGTAAGTTAAAGTAAAAATGAGATCAATCTTAGATTTGTGAACCTTTATTCCTTTATAAAATATAACATACCCTAAAAATATACCTTGATCAACCATAAAATGTATTTTTTCCTATTAAGCACAAGGTTAGTTTTAATCATCTTTCCAAAATAAGTGCAAGATTTTCTAAGCAATTATTATAAGAAGAACTATAAAAACTAAATCGTCCATAAATACCTCTATGATCTTCTCAACATACTCAAAAATATGATCATCATACATCTTTGAAAAGTTGCAAGTTCATTGCACAAACTAAATGGCATCCTTTGGTAAGAAAATGTTTATATGAAGGTACGACACCCTAGGAGGATATATAGATGCACACAAAGCAAACCTGGACAATCCAACAATTCCCATAAATAAGGCAAACATACATCATATTTCTTATTTCAAGGTAGTTTTTACGAGTCATAAATTACACATATCATATTCATACATTAAAAACAAATCTCATCATAAGTTATGGTTATTATAGGCCATTCATATATATTATAAAACTTCTTCTTAATATTTATGAATACAAATCAATGTTTTGATAAAAATCTTTCAAAAAGTTACTCGTCCTTTTTTAGCCATTGCGATTATCTCAACTTTAACCATATTTATTAAGACCTACATGGAGGAAAAACTATTGTGCTAAACATATAGCTTAGTGGGGAATAATGATGCAAGATGGTGACTACTCATAATAGTTTCCTAACATCCACATGTAAATGATTCATGACATTTAAGTAATGACAAATACATTATAAAACAAAAGTCATGAAATATCTTAATACACATAACAATATTTGAAATGAAATTCAGAGATTATTCAAAATATAACTTTGCATCAGAATAACACAAAAATCAACCTATATATAGAATTGCTACTAATTTCTTCAGATGTGGGTAATAGGAACATAACAGAAGATCCTTATAATTGGTATCTACAGAAGAGGCAATAGCCTCTTAAATAGAAGAGATGTAAGTCTCTAAAATAGAAGACACTGTAGTTTCTTAAAGTAGAAGTAGTTGCAGACCCTTCTAAGCATGCCTATTTACCCATAACTAAGACTTGGTAGGTTAAAGTCAATCATCAGAACATTATAATTACATTTCAGAGTTACATTAAAAAACAACAATTCATAACATACAAACTTATTCTTGTTCAATAATAAATCAATGAAGGCATTAAAGTATATACACATTACATGCATGATGAGTCTCATATTACCTTTATAACTAGGTTTGCTAAGTTTCAGTGACATCCAAAAAGGTTAAGATGAGATGCGATAGACATCAGCAATGGAAACAATGTCCTTATTGTGATAGAAGATAATAAATGTGAATTGCATCATGTTTAGGGCTTAGGTTGATACTGGATTTAATTGTTAATTCAATCATTTAGTATATGTTTAGGTTAGAATTGTGTTAGTTAGTTAATTATTTGTGTTAAGTGTTTTTGTGGTTCTTTGAGCTTAATTATTATATTTTTGAGGTACCTTGATATATTTGTTAGTATTTTAGGGTTAACATTGAAGAACGGAGAAGTTTCAGAGATATTCGAGCTAAAAAAACTACCCATGATCATGGCACAATAGCCATAATCTTGACACAAGCACTAGAGTCAGCCCACGATTGTGGCCCATGTACCATGATCATGACAAAAGCCCAAGATAAACCCACGATCATGGCCTGCGTCAGACAGACGCACAGATAATAAAAAAATGAAGTTTCGAGGGAGTTTTTGGACTTTTCGAATCTCCAAAAACCTAGGGCTGCCCATAACACAAAAGGTATATGAAGAATAAGACAAAGAAGATGAAGGAGCTTTTGAATCAACCACTTTCAGCAAAACCCTAGAGAAAATTGTTGAGAGATAGAGGAAGAGAAGAAGGAAGAGAAAAATGGAGAAGAAGTCGAGTCAACGTACTTCCTGGATCAGGAGTTTCCCAATGCCATTGCCTCCCCTCTCCATTTAGGATTGTATTTCCTGTTATTTTCCATCTTTATTATTGTATAGAATTGGGAATAGTGGTTGGATGATAGGATTTGTGAATTTTGAGATATTCTAAACTCACATTCGGGTTTTTTAATCTTTGATTTAATGAAATCATATTGTTTTTATATTTATTAGAACTATTGTGATTAATTTCTGTGATTGCATAATTCAGTAATAAAATAAGAGGGTGAATCGAATGAAAAATTATTAAATTGGGCCAACGAAAGTTAGGTGGTTCAATAAGAATGAGAAATTAATCAAACTGTTAATTGTACGAAAAGAGATCTCACATAGGTTCCCGATAGTTTATTGGACAACTTCATATCTAATTAGGGTTTTGAATAGGTTTTTAGTTGAGAAATTGCAATTTTCCATAATCTGGTTAGGGTTTATAATTTAGGTTTAGTGGTTATAACTCGAGAGAGAGTAATCAACCCTAGGATCGTCTAGAACCAATAATCCGATAAGTCATAATTGATTAGGTTAGTGTTAAAGATAGGTAAAATTCTGCTTCTCTCAATTGATAATTCCTCTAGGTTAATTCTTGAGTTTGTTGCAATAGCTAAATTATTAATATTTTTGTAATTGATGATTGGATTGATTTGTGTGATTGAATTGAATTCTTGTTTTAGTTTTGTTATCTTTTGAATTTTAATGAATTGTGTTGGCCTTAGATTTTAGGACTAGATTATCCCTCCTCGTGAGATCGACACCTTAGGTACTACACGAACGACCCATGCATTTAGGAATTATCGAGGTTAATTAATTAAAACTTACACACATAGAAAAACCACGATCAGAGGATTGAAATTTTTGGTGACATGTCACGATTATGACACTGCTATCACGGTCATGACAGATACTCACCATTCATAACTCTATTTGTTCTGTCATATGCATATATCAAATGTTCCAGCTAGGTATTAAGGTCTTCTAGAAATTTGTTCCATTATGTCTTAATTTTCTAATGGAATAAATTTCATTCAATTTGGTTAAGTATTCAGGGAGTTATACCCAAAACACTATAGGTTGTTCAAAAACAGGGATAACAGTTAGAACTCAACTTCAAGCCAGAATTCAAAAATTTTAAACACATAATCAAATTTTAGTTACTTCATGAAAGTTTTATACCTATATCTCTAGTTTAATCTAAAATTGAAATTATAAAATTTTGAGTCTAAAAGCAAAGATATGACCAAATTAAAGAAGTCTATTTAGTGAAATCTATCCATTTAGTGAGGTATACATCCCAAATCAACTAACTTCCATCTTATCATGTAAAAGCAATGAAAAACACTTTTAATTTAACCAATAACATAGCATTTGCTTATGGAATACTTATTTTACTAACTCCGCTCACATCAAGCTCATAAATCTAAGAAAATATATCAAAAATTCCCATATCTCTTGAAGGAGTGATCAAAACCCTTCTTCTTCATTCAACTTGCTTCCCTTTGGTCTTCTCCTCCTTTACACACAACACACCCATTCAAAACTCATCTTAAACAATTACATACACGTAACAAAACCCTAGATGAAGAGAAAACTACTAACTTTTACCTTGATTTCTACCTAAGATTAGTTTGATTACTTACATGTAAAATGGTGTGATGAAGAAGATGAAATGGAGAGAAAATGAGAAGAAGCAAATTTAGCATTCAAAGCCTAAATGCACGTCCGTCTCTCCTCTCTTACATGCCCATTTTATGCGACACATGCCTCAATCCTATTGGATACACATGCTTTAATCATATTGTCCATAAATGTTTTAATCATATTGGTCACACATACTTTAATCCAATTGGTCCATGTGTTAACTTTAGGAAAATTGCACATTTAGTCCTTCTTCCTTTAATTCCCACATTGGAAATAATCTCATCAATTAATTTCATTCTCATCCATATTTTATGTCTAGGTATGTATGTCCATGCCGAAATGAACAAATTACCCATTTACCTAAGTCTTTTACATTCAATACTATTTTGTCTCTTACTATGCTTAAATGCACTTAATTCTTTATTTTCACTACTTAATACACCCTAGACATGCTATAATACTTCTAGGGTATATGTTAGGGCCTTATAAAAGGTCATTTTTTCTTGATCCTCTAATGCCATAAATTATAAAAATAATCTGAAAAGATATATAAAAAATAGTAATAATCGTGTCCTGTAAATCTCTCAAACATTTGATCTATAAATGGATAAGGAAAGCGGTCGATACAACTTGAAAATTTTTACTTCCTATAATTAATACAAAATTTACACCTAATTTTGCACATTAGTGGGAACCAACTCACCATCTTGATTCATTACCACTATGATTCTAGATTTCTTTAGAGCCACTTACATCAAACTTTCCCACTTATTATCCAAAATAGGATAAATTACTTAAATATCAAGAAGCTTTAGGACTTCCTTTTCCACAACTTCCATCATTTAAGGATTAGCCCTTGTTGTGCTTGCCTAGTTAACTTAGCACCCTCCTTAAGAAAAATGTGATACATGCATATAAAAGGTTTATTCCTCTAATATCCACAATTGTCTACATAATGGACTTCTTGTGCTCCCTTAACACACAAGCTAATTTATCTTTCTAATCAGGAGTCAACTCTACTGAAACAATCACTAGAGGAGTTTGATTCTAACCCAAGTAGGCATATTTCAAGTGAGAGGGTAGTGGTTTTAACTTTATATAAGGTACTTGAACATAAGTATGTAATAGCCTCTAGTCAGATTCAAGTAATTGTATGTAACCAAGTCCATTCCTCTTAGGAGTTGGTTTCAAGGAATGCAAGGTAACTACCATCTCAATTAGCTCCTTTCTTAACTCAACATCACTGATGCCATCCATCTCCAAATGCTTGGTTAAAACTAATTCCAATTTGTCCCTGTAATTTAACTTAAAAACTTCCTGCACGAAAGGATCAATCACATCAATAGGAAAGTAGAATGATCATCTTAATAATTCTTCACAGCGTAAAATATATTAAAATGAATCAATTCCCCCATAAAATTCTATCGTGAGGGTACCCTCATGAATATCTATCTTAGTTTAGGAAGTGTTAAGGAATGGCCTTCTTAATAGGATAGGTGTGGTGTTAATGGATATATCATAATCCATATCTACCACATAAAAATCTATAAGAAGTATAAATTCATTCATTGAAATTAAAACATCCTCAACCACTCCTTCTGGATAAGCATTAGTGTGATTAGCCAATTATATTAGAACACTAGTTTCTTTCAAAAGTCCCAATTTTAAAGAAAATAAATAAAATGGGCATAATATTGATCGATTCTCCTAAGTCTAACATGGCTCTCTTAATTATAGTGTTACAAATGTTACGAGGAATAGTGAACATATCTGGATCTTTACACTTAGGAGGTAATTTCTTTTGGAAGCCTGAAAAAAACATTCTCACTTATAATTATCTTCTCATTACCTCTTAACTTCCTCTTATTGTACCTAATTCCTTAAGGATTTTATTATACCTTAATGCTTATTTGATTATTTCTAGCAAAGGTATATTTACTTCCACAATTTGAAAGCTTCACAAGATCTCCTTATCTTTTTCCTCCTTGTTTGACTTTTCTAACCTACTAGGAAAAGGTGGAGGGTTAGTTTTAACCATATTTGGATAATCAAAATTTATCTTTGAACTAGATGAGTTATCTAATTCTTTTCCTAACTCCTCCTCATTTTCCTTGTCATTGGCCATCCTATATGGGGTCCTCTTAGGATCCTTAAGCTTCCTACATCTTTTTAAGGTTATCAAATCATTATTCTTTGGATTTACTTCATATTGAGATGAAAATTTTCCTCCACATTGGGTTTTTAAATGATTGATAGCAACTACCATTTGACTTAACTAATTCTCTAAATTTTAAATGCTAGACCTTGCCTCTTGAATTTGAGATCTTATCTCCTGCTAAAATGGTTTTACATCATATTGGAAAACTATTACTAGCAAGAAACTTAACCATATCCTCCAATAATATAATTAAGAGGAGGAAGCTTACAGTTTCGGTTATAATTACTATGTACCCTAAGATCTATTTAGAAAGTACTTATATTGCCTATACCCTTCTTAACTCAAGTTCAGGTGGTCCCTCCAGCCTGGGTTATAGTTCTCGGAATATGGATAGTACAGTTGGGAAAAGTTTCCACCTACAACATTAATATCCTCCATGTTCCCCTTTTGTAGAGTTGGGCACCCATTTTCTAGATGGTTCACATTGGCACATATCCCATAATCTTTCGTTTGTGTCTTTCCTACAATAATCTATCTAACAAAAGATGTTAGTTCATCTAAAAGATGTTCAATGAAATGAAAATAACAAAATATATTAGTTCATCTAAACGATGTTCGATGGATAAACTATTTAGCTCATTTATTCTATTAACAACATTGTGAACGCCAAATTGTTATAAGTTTACTGCTATATGCTAGATTTAAGTTCTTGCCTCCTTGGGAGACTTTTCACCCATTGCTTTACCACTTACTACATCAATTAAATTCCCATCCATAGGCATTAATCCTTTATTAAATTATTAGATAAGGAGGTGCTCTATTATATTATGATGGGAGCAGTTTGCATACAACTTTTTAAATCGCTCCTAATACTCGTAGAGAGATTCTCCATGGTATTATTTTATTCTACAAATTTCTTTCCTTATGCTTGTTGTCTTCAATGATGGAAAATACTTCTTTGAAAAAAAAACCTTTTCATCTTAATCCACGTGGTAACACTCCTTACAAGAAAATAAAAAAGACAATCTTTTATTGCATCTTTTAGTGAAAATGGAAAATTTCTCCACATGATTTGCTCTTCCGTCACCCTTGGAGTTTACATACTAAGATACACCACATCAAGCTATTTAATATGTTTATGACCATCCTCAACTGTAAGACCATGAAAATTAGGCAAAAGATCTATTAAACAAGACTTGTGTTCAAAAGTAATATGCTCAACAAAATTTGGGAAATTAATGCATAAAGTTTTTTTGGTTCAAGTATAGGGTAACCAACTATCTTAGAGTTCTCAGATTGGCTATAGTTTCTTCCAAATCAAACCCTTGCTCTATGCCTTGAGATGTTTTGTTCCCCCTACATAATCTTTGCAATGTTTTTTCGATCTCTGGAACAAATTGTAAAAGATATTAATAAGGATACTTAGTCATTATCATGCACAAATACTAACAAAAATAAAAGATTAAGAAACAAATATAAAAAACAATTACAAATAAATATAAAAATATCAATTAATATAAAAAAATCAAATCAACATCATGGTATTTGGATTTGATTGGATATTAATTTTTGTACTCGATATACTCGATTAATTGTTCTTCCTACTTCACTAGTTATGATGGCTTTTAATCAACATGGCCTAAATACTTCTCACCTTAACCTTTGGCCTTATTACAACCATAAAAAATCATTGATTCATGTTATGCATGTGAATTTTTAGTGATATACAATTAAAAAGATATGCAAAACCATGGAATGTCTTGATCGTGGCAAGTTTTTGATTATAACTATAGATTGCTCTCTTTTCAAACACAACTTATGAAATTCTACCCCTAGATTTCTCAGTTTTTAAAGGGAATGTTTGTTTATTAATCATGAGTAAAAACATTGAATGTTCAATTCTTGCTACGGATTTTGAAAGTTATATCTCTATTCTTATAATTGTATATTCTTAAGAAATATGGTTAAAAAGGGAGTATTTTTTATTTTGCTCTTTAGTTTTACCTGAGGACAACCAAAAGCTAATTATTGGGAACTTGATAAGTGCTTGATTGATTTTCTTTTTATCCCCTAATACTTAGTGATTGATGTTTATATTACATCTAAGATATTTACTTTAGTTCATATTTTTTGGTTTAGGTACAAGTTGGAGGGAAAAAAAACTAGCTCAATTCATTATAAAGCTAAACATTTGTGTGGAAATGTACACACATGTATGGAAATGTGCATGTGTGAAAATGTACACTCGAAGATATTATTTCAACCATATGGAATCATACATATGGTTGAAATAATGTCTTTGCACAACTATGTCACTTTCACATGTATCTAACTATAAACATGTATCTTTGCAACTTTTGAAAAATTATTATGCACGGTCATTCACACAGCTATGTAGCTGACTGTGTCTAATCATGAAATCTTAATTATGAAGTATAAAAGGGAAATAAATATGTCACTTAACATGTTCGTACATTGGTCAATCCTAGTGATGTTGTTCCTATCTTTATTTTGAAATTGATCATGTTATTCCATTTTTAAAGTTTATGATTTATGTATGAACGATTTATACAGGGCATGCTGGATAATTCATATATGGATTTATTACCAGAATTATGATTACAATTTTTATTTATTGTTAATCTAATTAATTTATGGTAAATTAATGATTGGGCATCGTTAGGAACAATATTTCATAAGTTAATTAATCTAAGCTTGTGTGATTATTGCTTAGATTACCTATTTTCCTAGCCTATAATGCGACTGTCACACTAAATCTAGAGAATTTATTTTAGGTTTTCTAACAACAAGACCCAATTAATTAGTGTGTCTTAATTAGTTACAATTTAAAGGAAAACTGTGATTAATAAAGGTTGTTATTAATTTACAGTTAACAACTTCGAAAACAGGCACAAGAACAATGTTAAGATTGATTATACACATTCATACAAAGATTGAGATTGAACTAAGAATTGGACAAAAATCTATTGAGTAATCGCTACAATTTTGCATTGTTTGATTTAATCTATCATTCGCAATTTAATTTTATTTAATTATATGATTCTCTCTCACTATACTTCAAGTTTAATTATCTAGAGTTGGGTTTTAATTTTTGTTCTGTTGGACGCAAACCAAATTCCCATCTTATTGTTCCAAAGAGTTTAGTTTAAGAAATTAAGAGGATTCAAAAACTTCTTATATTCAAGTGATACAAGCAAATGATCTTCTACAAAAGTGAAATAATTAGAAATTTGTGTTTCGATCGATGGAAGGGGGCTTATAATTTCTAGAATTCAAGATATAAAAAAAAATGATAACCACAAAAAGAATATATAAGTTATTTACTGATAAGCAATTGATTTAAATTAAATGGATACACTATCATTACTTAAAAAGGCACAAGCTTTTAGAACATGAAAATCATAAATGAAAACTCTATTAGACCCTCAACCAAATTATCTCTATTTCATAAGGTCTCATACTATGGCTCCTTTGAGGGATTTTAAATTGAATTTTAATTTTCAAAAACTAGAAAAAGATTTGGATCAATTACAGCGATTTCTAGATTTCTTTTAACCAACTCAAAAGATATAGCTCTAAAACTCATGTTTATTTTTGTTATAACCATATCATATATGTTGTAGAACATATTTTTACCTTTCCTTTGAAGCATCTTATAACTTTGTCTGAAAAATAAAACTTCTACAATTTAATTTTCAATAAATTAATATCTTTGTTATATGATAACTTATTGTTCAACTAATAAATTAAAATAATAAATTCAATGAATTAGTAAGATAATGCTTTTATAAAAACAAGTATATAATTCTACGATCCCATATTAATTCGCTGAAATTTTAAATATATTTTTAATGGCTATTGTAACATATTTTTAAAAAATAAGTATAGCGGAATCTCATCTCTAATTTTTCTTATTACATCTAAAGGTTATGAGCTCTAATAGAAACAAATATAAGGATTATTCCAACTTAATAATTCACGATCAATTAATTAGTTAGTAGAATACAACTATTTGTTTATTGAATTGTTAATAATATTTATAGTTAATAAAATTTATACAGTATTAACATTGTTAAGTTATAGAAGTTTTACAATAATGATAATAATCAGTGTTTTCAAATAATTTGCTAATGTGCTTGATATGCATTTAATTCAATTTCGTGAGTTGCACATTATTGACAACGTGAAAAATCAAACCATATCATCATTTCATATTTGTGAAATAATTAAGTTACAACCATTTTATTCCAAATTCAAAACAAAATTCCTCTTTGTACATGAAAATTGAATTCTTCTATATCTAAGGTGATTAAATTAACTTTGTTTTAGCTAATTTATCCTAATGTGATGCTCAAAACATTTAAACGTAATAAAGAGGTTATCCGATTTTGTTTCCTTTTTAGTCTATATTATTTCATATTTTTCTATAGTTCGGTCTCTTTAATATATTAAGTAGCAAGAAAATTTTCTCCTTTGGTAATGGATGTAACGAACCAGAACATTAGGAAATAAGTCAACACACTTCTTCCAAATATAAACACTAACATAACATAATTTGATAAAATTGTACTAATAATCGATACACAATTAGGTATTGGCATTCGATGCATGTTTTAAAGCGTAATCTGACAAATTTTAATGCACATTGGAGTTGCCAATCTATATATAAAGGACTAACAAAACACAAAAGCAAAATGCAACATACTACATAAAAGAAACAACAAAATCAATCAAACAAATTCAGTGTATCCTACCTATGGCTGATCACAAAACCCTTCACATAGCCATGTATCCTTGGTTTGCCATGGGACATTTCATTCCATTTCTCCACATCTCCAATAAACTAGCAAAGAGAGGCCATAGAATCTCCTTCTTATTGCCATCCAAAGTTGTAACTAAATTCGAGCCACAAAATCTCCATCCCCATCTTATTTCATTCATTCCAATTACTGTTCCTCAAGTTGACGGCCTTCCTTCAGGAGCTGCAATAACTGCTGATGTTCCTTCATCTTTGTTTCCTTCAATAATGACTGCGATGGATCTTACCCAACCAATTGTTGAAATTCATCTTCGTGAACTCAAGCCCCACTTTGTCTTCTTCGATTTCACTCACTGGATGCCTGCTTTGTGTCGAAAGCTCGACGTTAGATCAGTGTTCTACGTTACGAGCGGAGCTGTAAATGTTGCTTTTCTTCTAACACCTGAAAGAAAAATCATGGAAAAAGATGATTTAGGACTTGATGTAATGGAGCCTCCAGAGTCATATCCTCCTTGCTCAATCAGGTTACATGCTCATGAAGCTAGAATAATGTCTGATAACACAAGACCCTTTGGCGGGAACATTTCAATTCCCCGACGTCTAGTAACCTCTTTAACTGAGTGTGATGTTATTGGCATCAAGACATGCACAGAGTTAGAAGGGCCTCACTGTCAATACCTCAAGACACAGTACAAAAAAGAAGTGATTCTAGCTGGTCCAACTGTGACAGAACCACCAAACTCGGTTCTTGAAGAGCCATTTGCTAGTTTTGTGGCTTCATTTAAACCTGGAACGCTGATACTTTGCGTCCTGGGTTCTGAATGCGTTCTCAAAAAGGATCAATATCAAGAGCTAGTTCTTGGTCTCGAGCTTACAGGCTTACCTTTCCTCGCTGCTCTTAAACCACCAACAGATGCTGAAACAACTGAGTCGGCATTACCAGAAGGGTTTCAAACGAGAGTAAAAGGAAAAGGGTTGGTATTTGGAGGTTGGGTTCCACAAGAATTAATCTTGAAACACCCTTCTGTTGGGTGTTTCATAACTCACTGCGGATGGGGATCGTTGTCACAATCCATAATCAGTACGTGTCAGTTGGTGTTTCTGCCAAATGCAGTAGATCAAGCAGTTAACGCTAGGATGTTCGAAGCAGATTTAAAGATAGGAGTCGAGATCAAGAAACGTGATAATGGTTTCTTCCCAAGAGATGAAGTGTGCAAAGCAGTAAGAGCCGTTATGGATGTTGACAGTCAGATAGGGAAAGAGGTGAGAGCAAACCATGCAAAATACAGGGAGCTTTTACTGAGGGAAGGTCTTGAGGATTCTTATATCGATAAGTTTGTGCAAAAGTTGCATGCCATTCTTGGATAGTACGTAGCCTCTCACATTTACAAGATCTATTCTGAATTGGCAATAATGTATTAGTTTCTACTTTCTATGTGATCTTAATAAATATACATAGTATACATATTATCCATTATATTGCCATTAGGTTACCTACCATATGAAAATAAAAGAAAAAAGAATTCTTAATTTCATTAATCTGTCCACTAACTCATAGCTATTGGTATACTGAGAGTTCAAAAAGTGTTTGCGCCCTCACGAACCTTACTATATAAACCGTTTTACAGTATGTGTGTTTTATTTAATTTCTTCTAAGTAAGTGTGTCACAATCACATTATATAAAATTGCCATACCTGTAACCATGCATGGCAAAGCTATTTATCATCTCTTTAATAGCCACGCAAGTTGAAGCTGTTTGCCACCTCAATTGTTCACATAAGGTTTTGCACCATAAATTAAAATATCAGCTATTCTAAAGATGAACATAATATATACTTCGATATTTATAAATAAGATGGTCCCAACTCTTGCACTTTTACAAATATAATGTTCACTACACTTTAACTCATGCTCATTTTGAGAGGTGGTATTAAGAATATCTTATCATAACAATCACATCTACCTTGATTTTTCCTTAATTTGTGTGTGTTAACTTTGGTTTAAGTTGTGAATATCAAATTACTAGTTTTGAGTAGAACCTTTCCTATAAATAGGAGCTCTTTATATAGCACACACAAACCTAACAAAGGATGTGAGTTTTATATTGAGAGGACAATTGGTTTCCACGGAAAATTGTAATAGAAACGGAAATGAATATAGTGAGGAATGAAAATGAATATTATCATTATAATTATAACGGATAGTTGGTTAAGAGGAAGGAATGATTACTATTACTATTACCATTGATTGGTTTATAAAAAATATTGAGAAATAAAATTTTATTATATTTAATTAATTAAATATATTTTAATTAAATAAATATATAATTATATTTAAAATATAATTATATTGTAATTAATTATATCATAATTAATTTATTAATTACAATATTTTAATTAATTAATTAATTATATTTTAATTAATTATATTTTAATTAATTAATTAGTTTTAAAAATATTTTAAAAAAAGAGTCACTAATAAGGAATGAGTTTCATTCCTCCACTTCATACCCCAAAAGTAAGATATCAAACTATTGCTCTTATAATGATAATCAACAACCAACCACTTACTTTTCATTCCTTATACGTTAACCACTTTCCAAACCCATCAACCAAAGACCTCCTGAATTTATGAAATAGGCCATTAAGGATGAATCTATGTAATCTTGTCTTTCTTACTCACTCCTAGTCTTTTTCTTATTTATTTATTTAATATTTTAACTTTTAATATATTTTCAATACTACTCTTGGTTGTATATCCTTTATAAATAACAAAAGTCAGCTAATCTTTATTCCACTAAATTGCTACTGTATATTCCACTTTGGTTTTAAATGCTAACATATTAAATTATTTCTTTTCAACTAAAATTTGTTCTTATTCTAAAATTAATAATTTATCATATAATTAATTTATATTCTATGGTGATTTCCAATATTGTTGAAGTTGGATAATGTTAATTTTTCAATATTTATGGTTTTTGTGATTGATTAAAAAGTTAAAAATTCTCTGACCACCCTATAACTCTTTTCGACCATCTTGTCTTTCTTTTGTTACTTGTATCTTTGTTTCTCTCTTAACCTATTCTCATTGCATCTCCTCTTGTTAGCACTTGTTGCCCTTACTTCCCTTACCTGCTTTTTATTTTGCACGCTACTATCTTCATCTCCTATAAACTTCTAAACTCATTATTTTAGTGCATGCCTTCCATGCAATATCATTATTTGCTTCATCACTCATCCCTCTAACTTCTTCAATTTAATTGTTTATCCTTTTCTATCATTTTTTATCCACTAGTTATTACCCTCCCTCCATGGCATTGGAAATTTTCCCACCTGTAAACTCCACTTTTGCACCCTCGTAACCAAATCCATCTTCCTCCAACTATCAAACCACATATTCGTCTAGTTCTTTCTATCAGTTTAATTCCAATGAGAAACCCAATAGAAATTCTTAGGCCTAGGTTGCAAGAGACTTCATACTTGAGCTAAAGTTAAGTTTTTACCTTTTAAATGAGTCTATTGATTATAGAATTGTCTCTCCACCTTTGGATCTCCTTAAGGTAGGTGCTGAGAAATTGAATTCCACTCTACTTGGATTCTTATTAGGCAAAAGAGTTACATTTCCTGTCATACAATAATATGCTCTAAACAAATAGAAACAACATGGTTTATCGGTAGTACTAGTCAACAATGAAGATGTTTTCTCTTCAAGTTCTCCTACCCTGAAGCTGCTAAGAAGATATTACAAGCTAGTCCATGTCATGTTTAGAACAAACAATTCTTACTCAAAGCCTGACACCTTGGTTTATATGGAAGTCATTAAACAAGAGAATATAAAAATTTAGATTTTCATATATGCAGCACCATTTGAATATTGGATAACATTTGGCCTTAGTCACTTCGAATGCTTCATTATTAAGTTAATATGCATGGATCAGGCCACTACAGAAATCCAAAGAATCAACTTTATAAAATATGTATCTTGGTAACTTCAATAGACAATCTACCTAAGTAAATTTCAATCATCAGACTTGATGAGAACATAGAACCAATAGAAGATTAGCTAAAGGTGTCTTATGCTTGGAAGCCTCAAATTGAAAGCAAAAAGTTATGGCAACTTGTAGGGGAAGTCTTTAAAACTATTGAACTTTAGGAACTTATGGAATGGAACACCACAGTTAATATAGCAAACATATCAACTTCAATTAACCTCGTTGAATGCAATACTCTCACCTAAAATGGAAAATAAAATAATTCTCCATATGTGAATGATCCAAACAGTGACAAGTAAAATATCCTTAAAAGGAAATACGGAGAATCTTGAGGATTATCCCCAAATTGAGGCAATGCAAATTCAGGAGAAGCTCACTAACATAGTTAAGATTGATAGTTCAATTAAAACTTTAAACAAAGAGATAGAATATATGGAGAGCATTAAACAAGGTTTTGAACCTGTCATAAGGAGAAAATAAAATAAGAAAAAGAAACCTCCCTTAGTAGAGTCAACTATACAAAGATCTTGGTATGGAATAGAGAAGGAGCCAATGGTCCTCATAAGATACTTTTGATCAAAAGCATGATTGCTCATAATAAAGTTGGGATTGTTGGAATTTTGGAATCTTGAATGAAATAAGGGAACTATAACTTAATCAAGTGGTTACCTGATCATTGGACTGAGGTCATAAACTATAGTCATCTCCTTAATGGCAAAATTCTAGTGTACTATAACTCTTCCTTAATGCATGTTTCCCTAAAATGTATAACTGATCAAATTGTTCATCTAAAGGTGTTGATTAAAAGCTTAGGTAGACAGGTTCATATTTCATTTATATATGCTCATGACAGCTTTTATCAAAGAGCTTTCTTATAAAGAAAAATCAAAGGTGGAGTTTATAATGTCTCAACCCCTTAGCTCTTAACTGGTGATTTTAACTCCATCATCAAATCTAAGGAAGCAGGAGGAAATAGATCTTTGAGAAATCCATGACCTAAGATGAGTAAATCATGTTAAAGCTCAACTGGCTGATCTTCCCAATGGTGGAAACTTCTTCACCTAGAGGAATAATCAAATTGAGGAAAATTTCATCAGAAAGAAACTAGACCACAACTTAGCAAAGTAGTAATGGTTTCAAGCCTTTCTATCCAGCTACATTATGTTTAATAATAGTAGTTTATCATATCACTTATATATCATCACTCATATGTTTTTAGTAAGTCATAAAAATCCCTTTCAAATTCAACAATTTCTTAATTGGCTTAGCAAGTTTTGATAACAATCTGGAATGGCCTAAATTCAAAAATCAATGGGTCTAAATAGTTCATCTATGCTAGGAAAATTCTAATCATTAAGTATGAGATGAAACTTTTATTCATAAAGAATGTGGGGAACCCCCTTCGCCTAGTATACACAGCAAAGAATGATCTTGAGAAAATCCAACAAAAGCTCTATAACAGCCCCTCTTCTCTGCATATATAAGAGATGGAAGAGGAAGTTATGTAGAATTTCTCTAAGGCTTTAACATATGATTACTCTCTTATAAAGCAAAGGTCTCTCATTGAATGGATGAAAAATGGAGGTAGGAACTCTTCTTTCTATCACAAGGCTGTGTTAACTAGAAAAAATAACAAAAAAATAATCTCTCTGAGAATGATGCTCATAAGATGAACTTTTGACACCAAATGCTAGATGGGGCTATTAGTCACTTCTTTAGTGTTGGACCCCGATTTCTTCTTCAATATGTTTGGGATTAATTTAATTATTTTGTTGTGATTAGGCTTTAATTTTAATGTTTTGGGGTGTAGAATTTTTTTTTAAATTGAAGGATTAAAAAGGAAAAATTGAGATTAAATTTTGGAAGCATATGGTGTAAATTGAAATT
>JANZXR010000002.1:29194903-29217981 GCA_027575705.1 Erythroxylum echinodendron
CCTCCCCCGTGGGCCACGGGTCCAGATGTCACATAGGACGTCGGGCCCGTGGGCCCGCCCGGGGAGGGGTTCCAGCATTTAGTATCATGAATATGCTTACCAATGCTCACTTATCTATCCCTCTTCTCAAAGAAATCATTAAGGGGTACTTCATTGCTTAAGAAGTAGAAATCTTAAGCAAACTAGTAAATGTACAAGAGATTGAGGATGTTGTAAAATCTTTGAACCCTCACAAGGCTCTTAGCCTTGATGACTTAAATATGAATTTCCTCAAATCGTTGCCTCTGACCAAGTAAATAGATATAGATGTTATAGAATTCTTCAATAAAGGATCCCTTCTCAGTGAACTCAATAAAACCTTTATCACTCTTATTCCCAAAGGTGGTGAGCAAAAATCTTATTCAAATTTTATACATATTACGTGCTATAATTGCATCTATAAAATCATTGCAAAAATCGTAACTCATAGGCTAAAGAATGTGCTTCAGAATCACATTGATCCAATATAAGGTGCCTACATCCTTAGAAGAATCATTGGAGACAACTTCTTGTTCTTACATGAATTAGTAAAAATCTTTTACTAAAAGAAGAGGCAACAAGAATTTTATGCTCAGAATTAATATGAAGAAAGCATATGATAATGTAGATTGGGACTTCATCATTAATACCCTCAATGAAATGGAATTTCTAGAATCTTTCACCCAGTGGTTCAAACAATGTATAACCACTCCTTTTTAAAATATTCTGGTTAATTGACAAACCATTAGATCCCTTAAAAGCTACAAGGGAATTCGTCATAAAGACCTACATCACCTTACTTATTTACTTTGGTGATGGAAGTATTCAGCAGAATTCTTAGAAGAGTAATTAAAAGAACTATGGATTTCAAATTCCATTCCAGATTTAGGAGAATGCAAATCATAAATCTGAGTTTTGCTAATGAACTAATACTTCTTTCTAAAGCTGATTCCAAATTAGTCTTAACTTTTGTGATAGCTTTTAAAGTGTTTAATAAACTGTTTGGACTAGAGGTCGATTGCACCAGAATCTACTTATTTAGGAGTGCCATAAGCTAGAAACAAAACATAAGGGCTATTACTGGATTTAACCTTCATTACTTTCTTATTCTTTATCTTGGCATTCCAATGGTTGTTTCAAAATTGAACATGAGAGACTAATTTTCTAATTAATATGATTAACAATATAATATCTACAGGGGAACTAAGAAACTCTCTGTAACTAGTAGAGCTCAATTCATTGCTTCAATTTTAAACTTTATCAATGCATTGCAACCTATATTGGATATTGATAATATCTTCAACAAATTCCTTTAATCAAGTAGCAAGGAAACTTATTCTCTTATGCATCCCTAAACATCAACAATCGTAACTGCTCTAATAGCTTTAAGACCTGAGTAAGACATTTTGCTAAGTTAAAGGTTCACAATATGGTTAACACAAAAATAAAAGGCTAATAAAGCTCAAGAGGCATAACAACAAGATAAATTATATCATTAAGTAGGTTATTTGGCTATAAGAAAAACAAACAATTCCTATATCATTTCTATGTTAATGCATATGATAAAAATATGATCTCGAATAGAAAATAAAGACAAAGTCAAGATGTGCATATCATAAAGGTTGCACATGAATAAAAGACCATGGGACTGATATAGATGTGTCAGCCTAAGAGTTTCAAAATCTCACTAGCTTATGTCTACCAACTAGTCACTACTCTTCTAAAGGAAACATATATTAACTAGCCATAAGAGTAAAAATACATGCCTAAGTTGATATGAATTTTTTTGGTTAATTCAGCTCTCCAATTGTAACAGTATAGTCTTAGAAGCAATTAAAAACAAGAGATTTTTTTTATATTAAAACATTTAGAAAGAACTTAAAAACCCACATAAGATATATACCTATACGATAAGTTACCTGTCTGTGGCACTTGTCGCATGAATTGCAAAAAATGTATAAGTCCTTAAACAAAAAGGAAGTCACTCTGCAAAACCTTTTGGGTAATCCTTTTTACTCCAAAGTGCCTTCACAAGCATAGGAGTGATAAAAGGTCAAAGTAGAGAGCATGTTACTCTAGAGAACACAACTTCTTATTACTTGGTCTGCATAATGCCTCCAAAGATTAAGGTCATCCTACATATAGTACTTGGCTTCATTCTTCAACTTATCCCTTTGAGCCTTTGACAAACTTGTAGGTAACTTGTTAGAAACTGAAAAATTCACAATATTTGCATATCATGGAGTTGTCAAATTGGCAGGAATAGTTATTCATTTAGAAATGTTTCTCTCAAAAGGACATCATCTTTCTCATAGACTAAATGGCAGAGGTGATTAACAATCACATTCTCTAACCCCTTCTTATATCTTATTTTCAAATCAAACTCCTAAAGGAGGAGAATACATTTAATTAACCTCAACTTTGCTACTTTCTTGGTGTGTAAGTACTTCAAAGCTGCATAATCAAAATAAATAATAACTTTGGCACCCAATAAGTATGACCAAAATTTTCTAAAGCAAATATAAAAAGATAAAATCTCTTTTTTGGTTGTGGAATAATTTAATTGGGATGAGTTTGAAGTTTTTTAAGCGTAATAAATGACAGATGTAGCTTTTCCCACCCTTTATCATAGAAGTTTTTTAGGTGAATTTTCTTCACATACATTTAGAGCACTGTTCCTCATAAGGACTAAGCTGCCTTAAGAACTCCTTGTCGGTCCTTATAGCCCTATAATATAAGACAACTAATGTGACAAGAATTGGCTTTGTACGAGTGTGTATTGAGGTTAAATCGGAAAGGATTCTCCCCAATTCTTTAAGTGATATGACATACAATGACAAGGGTAAGTTGTAGAGGACTTAGTTAAGTTATTTAACTCTTAGAAGCCTCTAAAGAAGGGAATGATGAGGTTATGGAGACGAAAAAATCAGGATTCACCATATCAGGAAGATAATAGTCAACCTGCAAAGGATGCAGAACTCAAATGCAAGAACAGCACGTACTAGTTGAAGAAGGTCTCAAATTAACAAATCATATTCACTAGAGGAAATTCTTTGAGGTCCTCAGGAGATAAAGAGGAAAGGAAACGCATTATAATGTCCCCACTGGAAAGGAGAATGCTGAGAATATTAATCTAAAATCTAAGGGAAAAGAACTAAAAGCAAAAACAAGTCACACCAAAGGGGAAGCTACAGAAATCTTGTGTCTTAATTTTATGAAACCAAATTCACTTGTTTAAATACACATTTGAATGTTTATGCTTTGTCAAGTGTTCCTCCTTTAACATAGATTTATTAGGGCAAGACCTGAAAACGCATGTGAAAAAGTTGCAATCATCTACAAATGAAGTCTAAACTATGAACCTTTATACTGACATTTAACCAAATTGGCACACCTTTAAAACTAGATGTGCTTTCAGATCTACCCAAATCGATTTTCCAGATATTGACAGTGGCGAAATCTATGTTCAATTTCCACAAACCAAGACCCTGAAGGGGCTCATTAATGCAACCCTAAAAAGAGTTGCTTTCAACCCCCTTGTTATTGTGAAAGGACCGGTCACATGACTAGAACCTACAGGGCAGTACTGATTGTCTAACCCCATAAGGTCAATTCACACGACTCATAAAAGGCCAAGTTATGGCGCAGTAGTATCATGTTTACTCCACATCAAACTTTAGCTACCACAAATTTAAAGAACAAAAAACAAACAGCCAACTTCGCCTGGTATATTGCTTTCCCCTACTAGTTATAAATTGTATCAGACACCACAGAAACAAGTAAAAGAAAGGGCATCTTCTCCTTACAGTAATAATCTCATATTTAAGACTTAAAAACTAGGATTAGGCAGCCCTTCCGGATGGGTTGGAAGTGAACCTAATATTTACCGGAGAAAGAGTGGTATCTTTTAACGTTCAGTAACCCAAAGACCCCACAGATGTTATACTTGTACTCAAATTTCTCAACTCCTGCCGGCTTGTGTAGTCATCACAGCTTCCATTTGAAAGCCGCTGAATTGGGACAGAATTCAGAAGTTCTAGCCCTGGTTTTCCCATTTGTTGAACTTCTTGTGGTGAGAGTATTTTGATACACCACACGCTGTTTACAAATTCCCTGGCATCAAAGTATCTAATATATCAGCAGTGACCTAGTCAAGAATAGGGACAAACTTTCTTATATAAAAAGCCAATAGGTTTCAAAATAGTAATTCATGGCCAATATTAGACAACCTTTATCTTTGCGTAAGTAAAATGTCGTACATGCTGTTATATCAAGAAATACTACACATCCAGTTGAAAAAGTCCGTAACGAAACTTGAAGCACTCAGAAAACATAATCAAGGTAATGCGAAAGCTTAAAGCCATGGATCATCACCAAGGAGAAGCACATCATTCTCCCTGTCAACAAATACAAGCTGCCAGCCTGATCTCATAGGGTCCTCCAGCTGGCCTTCAAGACCAAACATCCGTCCGAGTTCACTGTGTAACTCACGGTAGCTGCTGAATTTGGCTATATCCAAAGACTTGCCGAAGGACCCTGACTTATAGACCTGTAAATAGTTTCGACATCGATGGGAACACAAATATAACATAAAAAAATATTGCAAACTCATACTAACAAAACATAAAATAAATGTGCTCACCTTCACAAAGGTCCTATCTAGTGTGTTTACTTGGCCTGCATTTTCTGACTGCAAGAAACCGGATTCGTTAATGCAGCTAGAAGGTGTAACTGCTGGGTTAGCAGAAATATCTGTGCTGGTGGTACCCATGTAATTGGGTGAAGAAAAGGGTGTCGTCATGGAATTACTGTCACTGCCTACTCTAAGACTTGACGTTCCACTCTGAAGTAAAGGAGTTGACGGCTCTATATTCACACCGAAGAAAAGATGGCATTGTGGATCACTGCCACATTCTTGATCCATAGAATATTCCCTGCCAGGAAACGGTGGCAAAGAAACAGTGTTCTGCAAGATATTTGTCTGAGGTGGAACCATCTGTTCTAATGGTGGTAAACTACATCGGGGAGATGCAGAAGAAATTAAAGGTTCAATGGCAGCTCGCTTGGCTGGCCAACCAGAGGAAGTTATCCATGGATTAGCGCTAGGCATTTTAAGTAGATGCGATGACTCACCCTGTGGACATGTACCTAAGAGACTTTGGAGGGGAGACACAACATGGCCAGTTGCAGAATTCCCATTTGACTCGGAAAAACTCTGCTGCTGGCAAAATGAAGAAATGGCTTGCAAGGGTGATGATTGGGATTGGGACTGAGAAGCTGGAGGGAATTGGGATATGGTAGATTGATGATCCACCAGTTGCTGTTGAAGTGAGAGTAAATACGGGTGCTGCTGCTGACTACTACTAACAGGCAGGTGATGCTGCAGGTGTTGCTGAATTAGATGCGACTGAGTTTGGGCCTGAGGCTGAGAATGGGACTGATGCTGATTTTCTTGAACAACTGAAAGAAAGGCCTGTTGAGGTTGAGACTGCCGCAACATCTGAGGTTGCAATAAAGTAGCTGTCCTGCTAGGGTGAGTCTGTTGTTGTGAGAAATGCAATATGGAAGTAGCTAAAGACTTCGAGGGATCTACAGCCCTCATGTCTTGAAGTGCAGCAGCTGCCATAACTTGGTAGACATTAGGCCGGAAACCAAGCATTGAAACATCAACTCTTGGCTGCATCCATGATGTGACTCCAACTCCCTGAAAACTCATAGATTGAAGACAAAGGTCTCCATCTCCTCGAAGCCACATAAGGGGAGAATTCATTCCCAGGTCGTCATCCTTGAGACCTGAATAAAAAGAAACATAAAACAAATAGTTAAAGAGGAAATGATTCAAAGTCAAGAATGAAAAGAACCATAAATTCTTTAAATCACTAAGCAACTGGGAACAAATCAGAAATTAGAACAAGTTTTTAAAACAAGTAGCCATCCATGAATGTTCTCACAATGGTCAACAAAAAACTCACCATGGAAAGAGGGTAATCCAGGTGGCCATGGACGTTTAAGCCTTAGAGGAAATGGGGAAGGACACATAGGGAATGTTGTCAGAGGTTCAATTTCCCACAGGGACACTCTTGGCTGCCTCTCCCCAGCCGTGGATTCATCCCAGCCAACCTGCATTTTGTGCTATAATGGGTCAAACAGCAGCTCAAGATATATAGGAAATCAAGAATCTAACATGCTTTACGCAGCAAAAGATGACATCACTGAATTCACTCACCTTAACTGAGCGCCAATGGGAATTTGGCCACCTAGCAGGATCTAAATCACTTATGCCAATTATTGTACCCATGTAGCTGGAGGTAAACAATTTTCAGAAATCTATATTTGAACAACAAAACAACAATTATCCCCAACAATATTAAGGGAAATCATTGAAAAAAAGAATAGAAGAGAAGAGAAAAATGTTTTAATTCCCCAAACAGGAATTAGAACAAGCACATGCGAATATAAAGAGATGAGACGAAGGAGATAAATAGAAGTAAAAAGTGCCAAAAATAATGAGGGGTATAAGGGCTGTAAGAAGGGAAATAGAACCAACCGACGAACACTGGATTCTTCTGTTTCAAATAGCATTCTAAAGCGCATCCCAACAGACACCCGAGTATGATACACTGCCTTCACATACTTGGCCAATGGTATTACAAATTCTGATGGACTAGCCCTGAAGAAGAGGTGGTGAAATTTTAAGAGGGAATGACTAGAGAATTCCACTAATCGTAAATTAACAGAAATGTACCTTGGATTGTAAAATATGGTGAAACGGCTATTTGTTGCAGCAGCATGAGCAGCTGCAGCAACAAGCCCCAAATGCATGCTATCACTAGACAGCACTGAAGAAGGCGTCACCGTTTGAGGTCGACTGGCATGCCGAATTCCAAGAAGCAATTGATTCTTTTCATTCCTATCATCAATACAACCATACCAGTCAGCTTATCTTCAAGATACCATTATTCACAATAAATCAAGTAAAAAGTAGTGATTGCATACTTAAGCACAGATAGGTCAAAGAGTTCATTCACTCAGAACAAAGAAATCAACTATGCAATATGGAGATTCTCTTCAGAAGGTAGAAGAAAAACCTTTTGTATCAATGATACTGAATTGCACATCCACTAAGTTATTCAGGTACACATTTTTGCATTCCTCCAAAATAACTTATCGGTATATAGAACACAAACCACAAAAACAATTCTATAGAGATACAATGAAGAAAAGTTGAAAAGAGAAAAATCTAGGTTAAGCAATTTATCAACAACCCACCATATAAAAAGCACTGAATCCCCAGCAACAAGTCTTTTTGCACTCACAAAAACACTCCATCCTGTTGTAAGGAGATGTCTCTTTGGCTGCCCTGGATGAAAAAAATTCATCCGCTCTTGAGAGTCTATTACATGATTGATAAACACTTTATTTTCTAGTCTATATGGATGAGTATATCGTGAAAGTTAGAAGTAACCCCGCTGGTCTAAGCAGCATACTCAAATTCAGTTTTCAATGATGGTTAAGGGTCAGACTACTTTTGGAACTTGCCAAATTAATTTTTAACATTTAAGTCAGTTATGTGAGACATGAAACCCTAAGCTAGGAATTAAGTGCACGCCACTAATAAACCCTTCATAAAAAATACTCATTATGTATAAATTCAACAATTACGTATTTACTTGTTCAGCACTTATCTTCAAATTCATTTTATAAGCCAAAATTCCTTGGACACACTAATGCCTACTTAATTTTGAAATGGAAGTACAACTCACCCCGAAAAATGTGTCTAAATTTCCATTCATTATCATGCAAATCCCTAGCAATTAATTCTTGAGCAGGAGGCTGCTGGGAGAAGTCCTGCAATGTCACAAAAGTCACGAGGTTTTGTTCCCGGAAGGATTAAAGCAAAGAGAACTAATCAAGGGTGAAGTTTGACTGGATACTTAGAACATTTACCAATGGAGGAAACACTTTTTCAGCTGCACGACGAGGGACAGAAAATCCTCCATGAGTACTAGTGTCACTTGCTGTCAAAGTTTTACAGAAGTAATTCGTTGGCTGTTTGCTAGGGTTGCCCAATTCTGCTGGAAGATAGACGTCCTTTTGCTCTTGCTGCAGCAATTGGAGTCATTTTAATATGTGATGAAATGTAGACAGGCTTATGTAAACAGAATCCAAACGGCCCAATAAAGATATACATACCAGACTCAATGGCTGCAACATCATTTGTGCATACACTTCGTCGGTTTCAACATCTGCCTGAAATTGAGATTAATAATGAGCCTTAAACTAGGAACCATCTTAAAAATGTAGCCCGGAAGCTAACAAAACGTTTCTTACATGCATAGTTACATTGTGAAGATGACAGATAAGCTGCAAAGGTAAATTAGGATAGTTGGGAATATGGGCATCCACTTCCTTATTTGTTGATGCAGCAACCTACATTCGGCGGGCACAGATTCATGGTTGGAATAACAGTAAATCAGGCATTGACAAAGAGGAAAAATGGGCATGAAAGGAAAAGCAGTGACAAGCAATAGACTGAAGTTAAAAAAAAAAGCATAAGAACAAAAACTTACAAAAAAGACAAGAACAGTCACTTCAAAGTGCATGTTACTATGAGTAAGTCTATATACATGGAAACAAAATCATGGACGACAATGACTACCTCCACTTCAGAATCATGAGCGATCTTCATTATATAGCAAACCAGGTTATGGTTGGAACACAATGCTTACCTGCTCGCTGTGACCCTGTGGGAAGTAAACAACGCGGCTCCCAACGGCAGGTAGAGAAACAAGTGGACCCGCACATGCATGCCAGAGCTCAGAATTCAGAACCCTCTTCTCCCCTGGAAAATTCAGTAAAAGCACAGTGAAGATCATATGAAGAAAAGATTCCGGGGAACTTGATAATTGATGTTAATTAAGTCACAGCTTCCATTTAAAAACTTAGAAGCATACTACAAAACTCCGGTTCTTGTGAACATGTTAACAGTAATATTAGGATAATAATTATCCGCATGCACCACGATTGGCCTCTTCCTAGTTATTAAGAAGGCCGATAAAAAGTAAACTGATCCCCGGGAACGAACTTGTCAATTAATTAAGCTCCAGATCAGCTATGAAAGTGTAAAAGCCAACAAAAGAAAAATCGCAGAATAAAATGCTTAATTTATATATAAACAATCAACCAGCTATGTTTCTTCAGATCTCTATTTTTATTTTCCACTTTTGTACAATCATTACAACCAATTCCCCCAAAACTAAGTCCAATTCCTGAAGAAATAGATGATTAATCTTTGTCCGTGTGCAAATGTTGGCTTCAGAGCGTGTGAACGTGTATGAGAATGATATCAGAACTAATATAACTCCACAAAATTTGCAAGCAAGTACTCACCTTCCTGGGTTTGTGGACTAAAACCAGCAGAAGAAAGCCTCATTTAAACACTAAACTAACAAAACCTTCAAATCCCAACTTCACACCCACCACCAGAAGATCCAAAGCCACTCGCAACTGGACCAATTAAATACCAGACTACACCAACCAAATGGCTCAACAATTTTTCTATTCACTCTCTGCTCTCGGCATACTAATATCATTCCTTCTATCTTTGCCCTTCAAGTTCGAAACCCAACCGGAAGACAAAAATTTCTAGTATTCACCCATCACAGAAGGGAGAAAAGTCAAATCGCATTCAATGTGAAGGATCGCCAGAAAGCTAAAACCGAACAGATAGAATTCTACAAGAAACCCACTTCTTGATTTCTCAACCGAAGCCGGTTTTGCTACAAAACACGACTGATTTCAGCTTCATTCAGATACTATCCTCTTCACCCAGAAACCGCCAAGTTCGTCAATCATCAGCCTCAGAGTCAGATTCCTCGTGCCAAAGTTCACAAAATGGAACCCCACGTACTAGCTTCCAAAGTTTCAACCTTCCTCCAACTTGTAGTCTTCACGAGAGTAAACCAGAGACTTAATAAGATTATTTCAAACAACAAGCTGCTTAAAACCCAAAATCTCAAGCAAGTAAACTCAGAAACTGAACACGCAAGCCACCACTAGATCTCGCTCCATAGTCATCAAATAGTTCCACTTCCGATTTCATTTTAACACGAGAAAACTTGATAATTAGCACACTGAAGCTACACGGAACCATTCTCATAGCACACTGAAGCTACACGGACATGCAAAGTCAACAACTTGAAGCATATATATTAAGTGATAACATACGTAATCATAGCTACGAAAAGACCACAATATGTTTTTTACAATGGGGAACGTTATTTCCTGTAATGGAAGTAGGTTTTTTGGTGGGGGTGATAGACTCTGCAACTATAGTATTACACCTACTACTTTTAACTCTCCACTCAGTCAAATCTTTCTTGTCTTTTGCTTAGCTCTATTTTGGCTCAATCAGTGAACAACAAACCGCCATTATTTTTGAGTGTCTTTTGTATGTATGCTCATGAGAAAAGGCAAAGCGAAGACGGTGGACGAAGAAAATAAAAGAATGCTTGCAAGTGTTTCTACGTACAGAGTAGCGAGAGAGGGAGATGTGTCAGGTTTATATCAGAGAGAGGCAACAGTGAATAATTGCTTATATCTTCACGTTACTGTGACCTTTTCGTGCTCATTTTAGACAGTTCAGGCCTTGGGCATATTATATTACCCTCAGGGTTAGGAAGATTTACTCAGCCATCCTCTTACAAAGAGCGTCTCCTCCCCATCCTTTGGTTCTAACATTCGTTCTCTTATTTGGGCTTTTTTTAACAACAAGTAAAAGGTAATTTTCTTTTTCTTTTCTTAACCATTTGCATGAAATGATTAGAAGGGAGGGACTGTGTATGTGAAGCCGAGAGGGGTCTGACCGGGTAGCTTGGTAGGAGTTTGACTGTCGTGTACTTTTGTTAATTGTTATGGGCCATTCTTCAAAGTCCCACCGCTACGCCTACCATAGGAATAGTCCCAGCTCACCTGCTCCTGTTTACAGCGGTCTTCGAGCATGGGTGCGCGACTCCCTGGACTCTTGAGTTTTTTGCAATAATTCAATTACTTTATGTTGTTAGATGTTAGGTATATGGTAATTCAGAGACGTTAATATCCGCTTTTTTAAGGCTGCATGGGGTTTATAAAATATAAAAATTGGAGATAAGTGAAAAAAAATATACGCCAAAACATGCAGGGTGAGCATAATTGGGAGGGAGTTCAATGAATAAGGGTCCAAGATTTTTGCAATTAAATGTTAGGTCGATACCATCCGCAACAACAAAAATAAGAGATATGATCCCCATGCCACCTACTCTAATCCCTGTCCATTGCAATTTGAGAACACCCCACCTGAAAAATAGTACAAGTCCTAATCAAAAGCCAGCTGGTTCCATCTCATTCAAACCGGTGCTGGATCACATCCTTGTATGGTGCCATCTACAAGAGCATTTCATATACTCTTTTGATAAGAACCGTACTTCTATTACATAGTATAATGACTTTGGTCGTGGATACAAGTTGAAGAGAATACGGCAGGGTTGTACCTATTATACACATTCTCCAAAGACATTGACGCGTAAGTGATTTTCTTTTATTTTTTGTAAAAGTTTTTATGATTTAAATATCAAAATTTCTTTCAGTTACAGGTATCTGAAAATTATCCACATAGATAACTCTTTTGATTAATTTGTACTAAAATTAATAAACAAATTTGTTAGACATACGTTATTTTTGTACTTGATAATTTTCAATAAATGTCCACTTTATACCTTAGTTTGTCTGATTAAGCAAAATCTGCTACATGTGTTTTTTTGTCAACACTTTTAGCAGAAACTTTAAATAAAAGTAAGTTGAAAACTTGGGGGTTTAATATTTATATATATATATATATATATTTATATTCATGTCTTTTTACCTTTCAAGCTCTTATACTTAGAATATTCATATTATTTGTGAAAAATATTTTTAACCTACATGTTTTTAAAATAAATATATAAAATTCGATGTCTTTTTATCCTTTAGTTTCATATATTTAGATAACATATGTTTATTAATATATAAAGTTTATTAATACAAATAACATATGTTATTAATTTTTTAAAGTAAATATCAAACAAACTTAAGCTCAATGTATTTCAATAGTTCAAACCACTAAATTTTGAAAACAAAAAGAAGTTAAAATTTATATGAATTTCAAATATGTTAATTTCACTCCCAACATATTTTTATTAGAAATTTAAATGCTCTAACTATAAGAATTAACCAATACAATAGTAATTAATATTGACATCCTTTGTTATGCGCCACACATTTTGCTTATTACTTATGTAATTATCATGGAGTTCGCTTTGTAATTAGTTATAACACCCCATATTCGATAATAGAACCGGAACGTCGAGTGTTACCATATTCTTAAATGCCTAATACTTCAAACTATAACATTTTCTATTTAAAATTGCATTAGTCTAGCAATTACTATTCACTTTTAAAAAATTAGAAAGAGTTTCCTCTATATTTACTTAAAACATCCTGAAAAAAACTTCAATACACTTCTCATGCATGTTACTCAATTATCTATCTCTATGTTAAACTCCGTGACAAAATAATTTACTCATCCTCCAATACATTTCAACACATCTAAACCAGATTTGATACATAACTTTCATTTATTCATATATAATTCACAATAAAATCCTGTAAGATCTTTCGCTTCTTTATATATACATGTCATATCCAAAAACAAAATAAAAATTTGTAGTACATCCACCTCCAAATCTTTCGAGATACTTTATGTGACTCTTGTCTTGTAGTAAATCCATCACAGCTTTCTTCTAATTCTCTTCAAAACCTATCCGTGGAAAGAAAATCCACATGCTAACTATAGGCTTAGTGATGTTTAAGCAATTCCATTTCTCATTCAATTCAATTCATTCAACCATAACATGCATAATATATATTTTCACATATAAATATCTTCATTTATTTCTAAGCATAAATAGGCATTTAAAATCCAGTTATGAAATACAAGTATGTATATATTTTAATGATTCATAACTAATTACACAATGATGAATAAATTGTACAATTTAATTTAAAATCAATCAATATTTTCATTTGAAGTTACTTAATCATTACTCATGCATATATATATAATTTCGCCAAAGTAAAATCCAACAGAAATGCATTGTCGAGCCAGATAAGTGGGATTTGGGATTTTAAAATACAGGACCAAGTTCTTGGAACCATACACTCTTTTTTTATAATATTTACATATCAAGATTGAGCTCTAGAAGTCATGTAGTTCATAACATAAATCAAATATCTTACATTAGAACCGATCTCTCGAAGCCATACAGTTCGGTAACATATATCATGACGTAGTACTACTAATTCCTTAACTGGTATGCCAATCTTATCACATTCCTCCAATTTCTATCTATTTTACGAGGGACAAATCTAATGAAATTCTATTGAAATTTCATAATAAAAGCTCATAATAACCAATTCAAGCTAATCCATATTTGACCAACTAAATGTCATTTTTTTTCCGTTATTGGTTTTAATTTAATTCATATAACATTCAAGACATATTCATCTCACCAATTAGTCAAAAATAACATGCATTTCAAGTTTCTCAATTCAAACATAATGTATGCCAATCGAGGAAAATATAAATTATAAGTCCAAAATCTCAATTAATCATATATTACTTCATTTAACAACCAATTAACTATTTTAACAACAATTTTATAAACCCCCAATTTTACTCAAGAACACTAAATTTCCTGATGCCCAATTTTTAGGAAAAAGTATAATTGCAAGAACACGTACCAAATTGATGTCCAAATCTTCAAATTAGACTTCCATAAACTTCATTTTCATCATCAATTCCTTATTCCTTCTTTTTCTTATTCTCTCTCTCTCCTTCAATTCATCTTCTTTATCTTCATAATATTGCATAACAAATTCAATTCATGCATTTTATTCATCAATGCATGCAACTACATAAAAATTATGTACTAAAATTAATCAAAACTCTATTAACTTACCTTATAAAATTTTGGATACTATTCATCAAGAATACGTATATACCTTTTCTTTATTTTTTTTTCCAAACTTTTTGTTGATATGGTGAGTTTAGGGACCCTAGGTTGATGATTTAGTGTTTAATAGGTGATTTAGGGGTTAAAAATAAAGAAAATTGGCTTGAGAAAGAAAGAAATGAAAGAAAAATGAAGAAGAAAGGAGAGAGGTGATTCTCGACAATGTTTTGGAGAATAAGAGAATAGGTAGTTGACAAAACTGCCATGTGGTTCCATATTAAAAGTTTTTCAATTCTTTTTTTGATCCAAAATTAACTTTATCTTTTAATCCATTCTTTATTTTTCTCAATAAAAATACCCATAAAAAATCAACTTCACATAAAGACCTTAATTAATATCATTTATTTTTATTAACATTTTTGGGTTTGACTTTTACCCTTTCTCAGGTCAAACTTTGACTTATGGTTAACTCTTGGTCAAACCCTCAAAACGAGCTCTAATTTGATCATCGGGCTATCCTTAGATAATATTATCTTATGCCAAATAAAATAAAATGTAGTTTAGGTCCCGGGTGTCACTATTCACCTCAGGATATACTATTCATAACCTAAAAAGTAATATTTATGCAGTCGAGATTTTGGGGCGTTACATTAGTAGTTACTAAATAATTATGAATGCATGCATCGTTATATAACAACTTAATTGACACTCGAGATGAAGAAAGAAAGAATAGGTAAACTTAAAATGAAGGAAATATATACCCATGGTTGTATTGGGAATTTGATAGGTATTAGTAATTGCTTTAAATATCATGGTAAGGTAGTTGTAGCAATTTCAATAACTTTCAGATACAAAACATAATTAATTTTTAAATTAAATATTTTTTTGAAAGTAAATAATTGTATTACAAAAATTGTAAAGCCTTACAAAGATATCGTATAATATCTTACTCTTTCATTTGAAGTTTTTAACTACAAAGATGCTAGTTGACCAAAGTCAAATTTTAATTAACAAGACAACTTATGCTCAGTTGGTTTAAAAGCTCAATTTATTTGTCAGTAAATTGGAGTTGAATAATAAGAAAAGGATCCTTTTTCGTCATCCTAATGAATTCCAAGCTTGTTCTTTTATCTGAAGTGGAGTGCCACTAGATTATAAGCCCCTACCCCTCTGCATAGGCCTTTGATCAAATAGGTTCCATATTTTAGCAAATTATTGGCTAAAGATTACCTTCCTGATTTTAGAGCGTATTATCTCCCTCATCTAAGCAAGTGTGTGCTCAATTTAATACATGTTACCTATACTATTTTGGTTGAAGATTCTTTTATTTCCCTCCTTCCATACACCATTTTAAAGATGTTAAGATATGTTTGTTTTATACGTCTTATGAGAGCAACCCATATTACAATCTGATTATAGTCTTATAGAGAATAAGTGACATTGCAAAGTGTCATGATCCTGCTCTATAGTCTACTAGCTTATTGACATTTAAAGAATGGGTGGTGTATGCTCTAATTTTCCTGATTATATAAGACACAAATTAGAATGATGGTAGCTAACTACCTGCTTAGCCTATCTTTTATGTTTAGTTTGTTCTTTATAGCTAACAATGTAATGAATGACTTAAGGAGTTGGATTTCACTCTAGGTTAATCTATCCTAGGGAACAATAAGAGATTAATTATGAATACTTCTCATCATGATTGGTTTGTTAACATCCCTGAGTGGTACATAACCTAGACAAATTTATCATATCTATTAAGTGATTTATAATTAGTAACAATTTCCATTGTTAAGGACATTCCCCTCTCATAACATCTCCATTCATCAGCCTGTATTACCTCCTTTATTTTTACCTTATTATGGAAAACATGTCTTGATAGCTGGAGGTTCTGGGACTAGATCTAAAGGGCCTATGTTATTCCAATTATCATATAAAAAGGAAGTGTTTTCTCTATTCCTTCTCTCTTATTCATAATTGGTCCTAAGGAAGCACTCAATATAAGAATTTGTATCATAGCCCATAAGAAGCTTGCTTTAGACTTCTTTTTATAGAAGTTGGTCCCCTTTAAGAAGTGAATATAAAACCACTTGACCCATATTTCTTCATTCGTTATGAAAATTCTCTAGATTCATTTTGCAAGTAAGATTTTGTTAAAGGTTCTAACATAGCATATTTCACTCCTAATAAAATTTCCTTTTTTTCACACAAACATCTTGCCCCCTAACTTTTGCTTCTTTTTGATTATTTATGGTTCCAAACTAAATGAAATTGTTGATTATTTTCTCAATCTCCTTAATAAGGGCCTCAAGGAGCATAGAAAGTGAGAGTCGATACACTTGCATATTTTTTGAGATGAAGGTAAATAATTGAAGCCTACTTAAAAAGGATAGCTATCTGTTCTTCTATTTATTCATTCTTTTTTTAATAGCTTTAAAGAGAGATATATAGTCCCCATAAGTTAGCCTCTTAGTAGTTACAGGGATACTAAAGTATTAAATGGAAGTTCTTTTATCTCTAGGTCTATAAAAGTGCTTAAAATCTCTGCTTGGTGTAAAGCATTAGCTGATAGAATTAAATGACTCCTGTTTTTGTTAATTGCTAATCAATATTCAATTCCTTGCACTTATTGTGATATAGGAAATTGCTACCCTAGATTATATTGCGACTTAGCAGCTTGTTAAGTACGTTCATGCACAAAGTGATTAGGTATAGGGATAAAGGGTCCCCTATCCTTAACCTTTTTTTCCTTTAATAAATTTTAAATGGCTTTTTATTGTATTTTATTTTATAGGATGTGGTTTCCATACATTACTATGCCCATTTCCTAAATTGAATAGAAAACTCGAATGCTTTAAAAGTATATTGGATAAAAGGCCAATTGATTGAATCAAATTCCTTTTGGGAGTCAATTTAATAGCATAAGTTCTTGGACTCTTCCTTTTGTGATAATTCCTAAAGAATTCTTAAGTAAGAAGGATGATATCTCTTATATTCATACCTTATATGAAAGCTCCTTGGCATGGATTGATAACTAAGGTAAATACTTCCCTGAGCATGTTTACCAACATTATAGAGATGATCCTATAGATCAAGTTACAATAGTATACTGGTATGTATTCATTCAGGTTTCTTGAGTTAAGGACTTTAGGTATTAACATGGAATAAGTTATATTAAGTTCCTTTAACATGGCTGCATTCTTTAAAAACTCCAGTATAAACCTAGTCATTTAATCTTTTAGAAGATGCCAGGATTTTTGGAAAAAATAACCATTGAAGCCATCAAGACCCGTGCTTTATAGGCGTTTATAAAAGCTAAAGGGATAAAAAAATCTACTGTTCTATGGATATTATATGATTGATAAACTCTTTAAGGACCAAAATCAATGGCAAGATCCTCCTATATGCATGTAAATAAATGATATAACAGACTTTCCTAATTAAATTTAAAAATATTTTATTTAATTTTAGAAGTAGTTTCCACTAATATTATAAAATAGTTTCTAATTAAAAAGAATTAATTTTATTAGATTAGAAATAATTTTTCTAATTGGATTATAATATTTTACTTGTTAAATCTTGAAAAAGGAATTTTTCTACATTATGATAACTAAGAAGTATAATTTATTGAAAAGTGTTTTCGATTATATTTTATTAAAGGAGTTAAGAAAATTATAAATAGTTTCAATTGAATTTAAAATTATTTTTGAATCAAATTAAATTTTTATTTAGAATAGAAATATAATCTATTTATGAATCAAGAGTTTAATCTAATTTAATTATCTAAGGAAAAATATTATTTTAGACTATGAAAGAATTATAACTAGAATCAAAAAAAAGCTTTATATTTTATGCTTATAATTTGATTATGTATGCGATAAGTGATATTTGTTATAGGATTATCCAAGTCATTTTATGTGATAATGTGTAAGCTTAGTATACATATTAGGATGTTTAGCCTAGGTTTTGTGTTATTTGCATATAACTTGTGTTATTCAAATAAATGAAGGTTTTTAAGCTTAGGTTTTGCATGCTTTCATATGTTTTGATGTACATGTATTTTGTATGGTTGTATATGAGTGTTTGGGAAGGATTTGGACCTTGTCTGTGGTGATTATCAACTTACTTGCATATGAATTTTGTTTTATGTATCAAAGGAGAAACAAAAGAAGAAAAAAAGATTAGACAGAGGTGTTTAAGTACCCGAATGTTGTATGGGTTACTTATTTTGACTGGGGTATGCCCCAAGACTTTTGTATAGTTTCTTTGATTCAATACATTTACATTGTATCAAAAAAAAGAAGAAAATAAGGTTGGAAAACAACAGGTCACAATCGTGAAGCTTTTAACTTTCCAACTGGCAATTCCAACTTGTTCCGTTTGCATCCTAAGTTGGCTTAAGCACTTAAAAGGGGTTCAAAAACCCCATTTTAAACCATAGAAATGAGGAGAGTCATGCAAAAAAAAAAACAAAAGGAGGAAGATAGACACATTTTTGGGTCGATTTTCAAGTCGAATCAAGTGATTCCAAGAGATCTCAAAGATGTCACACCAAGTTCCAACTTTGTTCTTCAACTCATAAGCCTTCTTTTCTCTCATCTCTCATTTTTTTTTAGTTTAGTTATTGTATAGAGAAGATGTATGAACTTGTTCTGAGGATGTTGTTGATGATTGTAATGGATTTCTAAGTAGATTTTAGGGTTGTTCTTACCATAACTATATAAGAACTCACTTTGGTTTAATGTATGGTTTACTTTAATGCTTATGACGTGTGGACTTTATATGCCTTACTTACATTAAGAAAACGAGTAAGGAAATTAGGTTGGATGTACCACAAGTGTGGGCCCGTGAGAACACTTCACACATCAAGCTAACATGGCATTTATAGATAGATCTTAGATGTTTTGTTACTTCATATTCACTTAACAGTTAAGTAAAGTGTGTAGGCTACAAGATCGTTGATTGTGGTTTTTCGATGTGTGTAAGTTTTAATTAATAACCTCGATAATCCGCAAAGGTATGGGTTGTTCACGTAGTATCTAAGGTGTCAATCCCACGAAGAGGGATAATTTAATCTTGAAATCTAAGGCTAAAACAATTCATAGTAATTCAAAATGTAACAAAACTAATGCAAGAATTTAATTCAATCACGCAACTCAATTCCAAGAATCAATTTCAAAAATATTAACAAAGTAATAGTTGCAATACACACTCAAGAATCAACCTAAAGGAACTATCAATTGAGAGAAAGGGGAGTTTTTACTTATCTTTAACGCTAACCTAATCAATTATGAATTATCGGATTATTAGTCTTAGACGATCCTAGGGTTGATTACTTTTTCTCAAGTTATAACTAGTAACCTTAAATTATAAACCCTAATTAGATTATGAAAAATTACAATTTCTCAATTAGCAATCTATCCAAAACCCTAATTAGATATGAAGTTGTCCAATAAACTATCGGGAACCTATGCGAGATCTCTCTGCACACAATTACCGATTTGATTAATTTCTCGTTCTTATTAAATCACCTAACTCTCGCCAGTGCAATTTAATTTTTCTCATTTGATTCACCCTCTCAGTCTATTATCGAATTATACAATCACAGAAATCAATCATAATAAATCCAATAAACATAAAGCAATCAGATTTTATTAAATGAAAGATAAAAAACTTAAAAGTGAGTATTGAACATCTCAACATTCACAAATCCTATCATCAAAATGTTATTCCCAATTCTATACAATAATAAAAATGGAAAATAACAAGAAATATGATCTTGGATGGAGACGGGAGGCAATGACGTCGAGAAACTCCAAATCTGATAAGTACATTGATGTCGGCTTCTTCTTTACTTCTCTCTTCCTTCTTCTCTTTCTCAATCTTTCGATAAACTCTCTCTAGGGTTTCTCTTCAAAGTGACTGACACAAAAAGCTCTTCATTTTCTTTGTCTTATTCTTTATATACCTTTTGTTTTCTGGGCAACCTTAGGATTTTTTGGGGTCCCAAAGGTCCAAAATCTCCCTCAAAACTTGACATTTTTAAGTGTCTACGCGTCTGTCTGATGCAGGCCACGATCGTGGGTCACATCTGAGCCTTTTGTCACAATCGTGGCAAGCAATCCATGATCGTGGACCATATCCTAAGCTTCTATCACGGTTGTAGCGTAGCTAACTCTAGTGCTTCTGTCACGATCGTAGCCTGTTGGCCCCGAAATGTTTTTGTCGAATTAAGCATGATAGTTATGGAATAAGCGCATGAATTTTACGGTCACGATAGAAATATTTTTGGAGTTAATTAATTTTTGTGTTAGTGGGATTTATCACATTGGCTAATTAAATTAAAGTAGTAAGATGTGTAAGGGCAATTTTGGCATACTACTTAAAGTTAAGAGGTAAGAAGCATTAAAGGAAGGGTAAATAGGACTTTTAACATTCATTAAGGGTAAAAAAGGGAAAGTAAAATGTTGTTTTGGGATGTGGAAGACCAAAAAGGTGATTGGAGTGAAAAAGAAGATGACAAATTGTGAAAGAGAGAAAGAAAGGAGAGAGTTTCTGTGGTTGAGAGGAAAGAGTGGAAGCTAAGCTAGGGTTTGATTTTTCTTACCCTTAAAGAGTGATTTTGAAGTCGTTCAAGAAGGGAAAAAGGAAGAGGAAAGTTAAAGCTTCCTTAGGGCCAAGAAAAAATCATAGTTTGGTAAAGATTTAAGGTAAGTTTGATTTTAACCTCTTAGAGTTTTGAAGGGTTTGTGGCTCAGAGGGCTTGGGAAATGTATGGGTTACGTATTATAGGGTCGGTTTCATGCTTTTCATTCTATGGGTTCTCAAATTAAATTTCCTATTGAATGAGAACTTGGTTTGTTATAGGAAACTAAGCAAGTCCGATTCAAGGTGAAGAGAAAAGACAACAGTGAACTCCGATTGTCAAGTGAATTAGGTGGGTAATTCATTTATAGTTATTGTGTAATGAGCAAAATGCCTTGTGTGTGTATTGTGTGTTAACATGGTTTGCTTTGAAATATTGTGATAGAAATTGCTTTATAATGTATGGCATGTGATAAGAATCTGAATTTCGAGCATAATTATACTATGCCTTGAAATTATATTGTGGCACTTTGATTAAATGGAAAGAAGAGAAAGCATGAGAATATGAACTTATGATTGATTGAAATTATGATGGGATTTGATTGTGTTTGGATAAGAGAGGAACCGTTTTGTAGTCACGTGCACGTCGACATAAGCCTTATCCCGGCTGCCTGCTTGCAGCACACGAGATTCGAAAAGTGGACTTGTTTTGTACACAGTAAACTTCAGTTTCTCTATTTTTGTTAGGCCCTATTTCTGGAGCCCAACATTCGTGCTCTGATACCACACCTGTTGGAACCTATTTTCGGAGCCCAACGTTCATGAGTCATACTTTAGCACGTTACCTTGTAGGGTCCTTATAACATCCCAGCATTCATAAATGAGTGCTTGACAAACGACAATCCATTCTTATGTTCAATCCTCAATCGTCACCCTAAACATATTACTCCATTTATCTCTTACTTCCATAACCAACTAAGTACCTTTCAAGTTCCATTTAAGCCTAAATGTACCATAAATAATCAATGATAAGCCCACATGTACATGATTTAGGACAAAAAGTGTAACTTTCTCTAGGGATCTTGGAATGAGGCCATTCTTAGACCATTTTAAAGAAGACTTCTATATCTACAACTTTTGTGAACACCACAAAGCGAAATTATGCTTCAAAAATGGGTCAAAATCGAAATTTACTATAGTTGTCCAGAGACTGTCCATTTAACGGACATAATGTCCCTTCAAACGGACATAGACTGAACTGGGACATTTTCAGACCCGAGAAGGTCCGCTTAGCGGACATTCAAGTCCGTTTAACAGACAGTTACGGGTCAAATTTCACATTTCCAACTTCTTAAGCTACCTAGGACCCATCTTATGCATATCTAACATTCCTAACTTATTTTCCTCATCATTTTCACTTCCATTCCAACTCAAAATCATTTACAATCAATTCATCATCCATGTTTGGTCATCATCCAAAAAATACAACCATTTAACTATACACATTCATCATGAAATTCTACACATGTTTAACCCCATTTATCATCTTCATTTCGTCTCCAACTTATCACACTAGTTCTTCCTGGTTCAAGAAACCATAGTACTTATGACACTTCCCATTTCAAGACACCACATTCTCTCATTCTATTAGATCAAAATAGAAAAGCTGTAAAATGTCCTGCATACATCCTACACATTGTAACAATCATAACTTTCAAGTCCGATCTCCTAAATTTACAAACTTTATATCGTTATAAAGATAAAAGCATGAACTACAACTTCTTGGAGACAACTTTGTCCAAATCAGCCTAGATCAGTATAGTTTTTCCCCTGAAATCAAAACACAGATTTCTACCTCTATGAATGCTTGAAATTTACAATGTACAACTTGGAAAGTCATGAGCATAAAACAATCATATTTCATTATCATCAAAAGATAAAAGTTTTACTAACTCCAATGGGCATTTTGAGCCATAATACAATATTTCACAAAATCCCAAATCACATAAAATGCTTGAACTATAATTGCTCAACATACAACTACAGCCTTCTTTTACATACATTATTCCAAAACCAAAACAAAGCATGCAAATCTGGAGTAGTGCCTTGACTCTTTTTCACTCTCTCTCTTGCTTATCACCTGGAGATGGGACGAAGAGAGGGTGAGCTAAAAAGCTCGTAGGTAATAAGCTTATAGCCGAGAAACAAGCAAAAGCCATTGAAATATTTATTTCGATTGTAAAATTTCACATTGTAAAAGTCCATGTAACAAATATTTCAAAAATTCACAACTTATCAAGAAATTCATAAACATCATGAATCATGCATTTATCAAACTTGTCACAATCATAAACACCTAAGCACATCAGAAATGGTTTGGGTAAGTCCAAATTCATGACGCACTACACATTTCCATATAATGGTCCTGTGTAGTCGTAAACTTGAGGG
>JANZXR010000002.1:29218081-29268123 GCA_027575705.1 Erythroxylum echinodendron
AATCGTAGTCATTGAAAACAAACATTTTGGCTTATTTCTTCATTATAAAACTATAACCCACCTTAAACTCTTTGCTTCCTTCTGTAATCCGACTTATAAATGCCTTTCCTTTGGGTTTTTTTGGCCTCTCTTGAACCCCTCCTTGATTTCCTTTATAAAGAACCATAACTCCTATTTAACAACAATATCCAGAATCAGCTAAGCCATAATGTACATTCTAAAATGACTTATTGTGATTCCTCACCAAGTACTGAGCTTCTTAACTCCACAGAAAGCTCTTTTCTCCTTTTTTTTCCTCTCTTGCATGCACTCGGATGTTCTCTCTTTAAGCTTTACCGAAATTTCAACTTAGCTTTCAACTCTCTTCTTTTCACTCACAGCCGAAAACTCTCTTCTTCCTGCTGTTTTCTTGCCTCATTCACGCTACTATTCTTCCAATAAGACAAGTCCACCATACCTCTCCCAAATGTCCACTTTACCCTTAGTTCTTAAGCTATATTCCGGAAATGCCCTCAATTTCCTCTCTTGCTTTTATTCCATAAGCTATCTTGCTTAAGTTAAATGGAAAAAATTGTGAGGGGGCCAACAATTAATTTATCTAACAATACCAAAATTCATTCAAATCATGTTTACTAAAATAAAAAAAAATTTTCAAGGCCCAACATATTCAATTTTATTGATGTGTGAAATTACAATATTCATTAAGAATCAGTTGTGTTGAATGTTGAGCTTTGTCTATACTCACTTTCGGTTCTTAAGATTAATAAAGTTTAATTGATTGTGTTATTGTTGATTTAATTATGATTCAATTTCTGTTCATAATAATTCGACAATAAACTAAGAGGGTGAGCCGAGTGAAAATAATCGATTTGGGCTAACAAAAGTTAGGTGAATTGATAGATAAGAATTGGACTTGTGTAATGAGAGATCAAGCATAGGTTTCGGGTAAGTTAATAGACAATTTTAGAACTATTTTAGGTTATGGGTAAGTTGTGAGTCAAGAAATCACAATTCCATAATTTAGCTTAGGGATGATTAGTTAGGGATAAGGATTATAACTCGAGAGAGAGTAATCTACCTTATGACCATCTAAACCCATTAATTCAATAATCACATAATTGGTTAGATTTTCATTAGCTTCAGATTAAAATCCCCTTTCTCTCACTTGATAGTTTCTAGATTGGGTTGTGTGATTTTTCTATTTTGTTGATGTCACTGCATTTTAATATTCATAATTGATTGTTTGATTAATTTATTTCCTGTAATAGTTTTTTTTGTTTAGATTATTGTAGTTTAGTACGACGTTAGATTTTAGGACTAGAATTCCTTCCTTGTGGGATTGTTACCTTAGGTACTATGTGAACGACCAATGCGTTTCCAGAATTTACCAAGGTTAATAAATATTAAAACTTAGCATGTGAAACCTTGCAAATAAGTTTTTGGCATCGTTATCAGGGAAATGATTAGTTTAGTTCCTTAGTCTAAAGTTGTTTCACTATCTTTTGTTTTGTTTTTAAAAAAATTGGGCATAAAGTAGATACACATCAAGAATTCTTAGAATGAGAATGAGACATCTGAAAAGTTAAATGCTAAGAAGTGGTAGAAAGAACGATCATGGAGGAAGTATATTATGGGGGGAAAAAGACTCTTGCAGAATTCAACGAGCTCTAATTTCGTTGGAGAAGTCGTCATCCTTATATGAACCCATACACTTCAAGGTGGCAGAACCACCTCGAATTCTACTGGTCCAACAATGTAGGGAATCATTTAGGACATGAAGACCTAATTGAATTTCCAGATGATGAATCTAGCTCATGGGATTCCAAATTGGGAAAAATCATGGATAAGCTCACAGATATGGAAGAGAATTAGAAGAGATTGGAAAAGAAGTTTGAGCAAGTAACAGAAGATCATGCACCTTCTATTCATAATCTAGAGGTTGGAATAGGCTAGCTTTCTAATGAATTTTTTAAGCAAAGTGTGGAAAACTGTCTGCGCAACATGAAAGTAAATTCAATAGAGCCATGTCAGGCTATCACACTTAGGAATGGGGTGGAGATAAAAGAACCAGTAAAAAATCAAGCTAGTCCTAACCTGATAGAAGACCAAGAACTCAAGAAAAAGGATGAAGGAAAAGATGGAAACCCATCATACTATCTGTCAGATCTTAGTAAACCTTGTTTGAACATTGAAATATCTATGATAGATGTCCATACAAAGAATCCTGCCCTTTGGATTGATGATGATGATGAGACATTCAACATGAATGATGTATTTAAGAATCTAAAGATTAATAACTCATTTAAGATAATTGATGTGTTTGAATCTTCTGAGGAATGTGAGGATGAAGAATAGATGATAGACACTCAGTTTGAAGAAGCTGTGGAAGTGTTTGTTTAAAAAGAAAAAGAAGAAGAGGAGATGAGGTTGAATAAAGAAGAACCAAGCAAAGAACAACTCACCCTCTTACCGTAAAAATTGCTAGATTACATGGATGATTCAGAGAGTTTTGTTATTCCCTATTTTGTTGACAATTCGCTCGAAACAAGGACATTGCTGAGCTTTCTTAGTTTTCATAACTTTATCAATATTATCCTTTTGATCATTTTGCAATTTATAGCTTACTCACAAGCTACAAAACACATGTTGAATGAGAAAGGTGGAAGCAAGCTGCTCATAATTTATCTTGGCTCAGTCTTAAAGGATGAAGGTTAATCTAATGACCATAAATTAGCTCATTTAGTAGTTAGATTTAAATTGTTGTGTAGTTAGGATTGTTTTAAATTCTTAAATAAGTTTTGAATAATTTGGAACAGATTGGATTGTCAATTCTTTTACTCTCTTGATTCACTTATAAGATAGGGAAACACTCTTGACATCAAGTGGATTTGGTCTTAACACTATCACCATCACCTCCTCTATCACCATAATTGGTTTCATGTTCTAACCCTTTTCTTTCATTTTTGTTAGTATTTTATTCTTATGATTTTCATATATTGTGATTTATTTCCCACTTTTGTGTTTGTGTACCCTTCTCACATTGAGGATAATGTGTTCTTCAAGTGTAGGGAGGGGTTATGTGTTTTTATTTTGCATGTGATTTTGCATATGGTATGATAGTGTTAGGTTGCATTTTGTGAACTATATGAATGTGTCAATGGCTTAGATGAAGTGAAATTTATTTAATTTTAAACATAGTTTAGTAGGTTATAAATGATCATTAGCTCGTAAAATTAATGAATTAGGGTTGTTGGATAAATGTATAGCTTAATTAGAACTTAGTATAAATTTAGCACCCTTTAGGTTGTCACATTCATTTATAATTTGAGGTTCTTTAACTTAAGCAGCTTAACTAGTATTTTTCATAAAAACGAATAGCTAAAAACAACAAGGTAGGTGAATAAAAAAAAGTGAATATTTTGTTAATAAATCACTATTCTGCTGACCTTTGGGTTATGAATAGAGCTAGTAGCTAGTTGAAAATGTGATAATAGCTGAGTAGCTGGATCAACACGTAACACAAATGTGTTCCTTCATGTCAAAAAGCTATAATGACATTTCAACCAAGCTGTCTAATAAAAGGACTTAGTCGAGTAACTGGATCAACATTCATCACCAATGTTTGCCTTTGAGTAAAAGACTAAGTTCGTGTTTAAATATTAAAAACATGTGTTGTAATAAAAACCTACCGGACTTATAATAAGCTTAAATTTTCATGAAAATGTACTGAGGAACAGTTAGAGAGTCTGAAGGACTGAAGAATTATTAATGTGTGTGTACAATTTAAAAGGGTAATTGAATTCGCACTTAGATCCTGATTAACTTGTATATTTAATTCAAAGCCCTTAGACATAGATTTTGCAAGTTAATGATTAGAAATAACTTGTTAGGTTGTGTTCAAAATTAAATTTATTTCATAGAGTTGCATCCATTATCTCATTTTTGTGTTGTGTGCTTCGTGTTTATTATGCTTGTTATATTTATTGTTTTGCTTATTTGAGGACAAGCAAACGTTTAAGTATGGGGATGTTATAGTTGCCAATTGTATTTTATTTTAGGGTTTAATTTATTATGTATTTAGTATGAATTTGAGTGTTGAGTTTGTATTTATGATTTAATTGTGTTAGTTTATGTGTTTAAGTATTTTTATAGGATAGTATGAGTCTTTGAGCTTCATTGTTAAATTTTTGAGGTACCTTAACATATATGGTAGTGTTTTAAGGTAAACGGAAAAGAACGGAGAACTTGCAAAGAGTTTTGGGACAAAGGCATAGCCAACGATTGTGGCATAGCAGGCCATAATTATGACAGAAAAGGACAAACCAGAGCAGCCATGCCACGATCGTGCACATAGAAGCACAGTCGTGACGAAAAGTTTTCATTCAATCCACGATCGTGCACATCAGGCCATGATCTTGACAGAAAGGTTTAGGCACTGGCCACGATCATGGCCCTGCATCATGGCAGGCAGGGGCAGGCAGGGCCACGATCGTGACCTACGTCGGGCTGAATGAAAAACTCAAGTTTCGTAAGTTTTTTGGACCATTTTGACCATAACTTTGACCTAGAGTGCCCAAAGTATAAATAGAACGTTATGAGACAAATGCAGAGAGAAGAGAGTCATGTAAAAGAGTTGTCACATCAGCCAATTCCGAGAGAAAACTAGAGAGAAATTGTGACATTGAGGAAGGAGATGAAGGAAGAGAGACACGGAGAAGAAGCTAGACAAGACATACTTCAGTTCTAGCTATAGCTGGCTCCGTAAATTCTGTTCCCCACAGTATCTCTGCATTTTAGTATTCATAATTGATTGTTTGATTGATTTATTTCCTGCATTATTTTATTTCATTTGTATTATTGTAGTTTATTACGACCTTAGATTTTAGGATTAAAATACCTTAGATACTATGTGAACGATCGTGCACTTGTAGAATTTACCAAGGTTAATAAATATTAAAACTTAGCATGTGTAACCTTATGAACATTGCTCACACATTTTGTATTCATTCCGACATTTCTCATCCAACTGTTCTCACATTTCATGTTCACATACAATTTGATAGCACTTCCATATCGAACTCCTCAGACCATCAATGTCCAGAATTATCACAATCATAACAATAACAGTTCAATATCAAGAATGCCAAACACAAATAATTCAGTGATAGTGAGTAAACATCTAATTTAACTCAAAGTACGCTCCAGATAAGCTATTGCCTTGACTATTTGGCAATGTCTAAATGTTAATGATCAACTTGTGTATCTATCTTCATGTTATACACACATATTATTCACATCATTAAGTTGTCAATCATATGAGTATTCAACCATTCACACACACACACACACACACACACACACATATATATATATGTATATATCATGTTTAAATGCATGCTCATTTGACTTCTCGGGTATATATCCTTATTCACAATTCTTGATCTTTCCAACATCATAGCTTGCATATAGCTAGTTTGCAATAAGGTTAATATCTTAAATACATTTGATTATGCTCAATTCATCAACCATACATTCATTAACTCCTTTATAGTGTTATACATAATCACACAATATCCTAATTCTCATTAATTGATTCCTAATGCATTATTCATATCCTTTAGATCACATTTGTATTCATAAGAATGCCTATATTCCTTTAACACTTTTACATTCAAAATTGAGATATATTGATATTAAACCATCTTTTCCTTCAGGTATAAAATCAATTAACAACCTATATTTATCAAACACTTAACCAACTTATCCAACATCAAACTAGTTTCATTTTAAGCCTAAGAATGCCTATATTCCTTTAACACTTTTACATTCAAAATTGAGATATATTGATATTAAACCATCTTTTCCTTCAGGTATAAAATCAATTAACAACCTATATTTATCAAACACTTAACCAACTTATCCAACATCAAACTAGTTTCATTTTAAGCCTCAATCCAGCCCAAATGTACCATAGTAAAGCACCTTATCCTTAATTAATTCAATAATCACACAAGATAACATTTTCGTCAATTCAAAGCAATCCCACAATCGTGTATGGCCTTCCTATATGGGTTATCCGAAAGTTCCCATCTAATTTCCTTCAATATTTTTCTAGATTTGGACATCTTTATACCTAATGCAAAACATCTTCTTAATAGTCCAGCAATTATACCTCAATTAGACATTAATTATAATCCAATTACTCATTAATTTCATCTCCAATAACACTCAAAATTATTCAATTGGAAACTCATGGATTATTTTCCTTCGTACATCAAAGATAAAGAAAAAACTATCATTAAAGTATCTTTTTCCAGAACTCATTTGATTATCAACATCACATATATTTCATTCCAATTCAAACATCATTTCATTCTATTAAACCATGCCATAAAGATCAAATTTCTACTTAATTGTTAAGATCTAATTCCACCTCAATACATCAAGTTAAACTAGCTCTCCATTCATAAAAGTTCATCACAAACTCAAGGTGAAAACAGGTTGGTTTTTGACAAGGATAAAAGAAAACAATCAGCTGGTTGTTTAGATATCTTGTGAAGAATAAAAGTGTGGATTTGTGTAGCAATTTAGATATGATAAAACCACAATACAAAGAATGAAGATAGGAACAATTCTTAATGGACAGCAAAGAAGAAGATTAAGAATGTTCTAGCAAAATCTTCACTACATTAGTTTCAGGCAATTAGGTGCAAGATATCTTCATCTTTTAATGAAATATGTCTTTAAGCATGTATTCCATTTGTCCACTAAATATGCTGCCATTTCTCTCCTAGTTATTGGTCCATTTTTTACTCAATAATTGATCCATTTGTTAATCAATTACTAGTACATTTGTCACTCATTTATCTATGCCAAAATTTACTCAATTTTTAGGTTTAGTCATCCTAATTTTCCATGTGTCAATTTTTCTTGCCATTTGGTATTTTTCAAAGACTAAATGTCCATATTAATTTATCAATCTCCCAATTGTAACAATTAATTCTAAGTTGCTAAAACTAATAAAAATAATTGGAAAAGCACATTCATATCTCATATCACATTCATTTTAGTTTCACAACCCGGAATATGTCAATTGAGTGCAATTTGTGTAACTCACAATTCATGTGTGTATGCTCTTATTATGCCTCTGAATATAATTATAAACTCATTTCATAAATGTACCAAATTCATTCTATATGATGCCACTCATGTGACTTAATAGTCTATCACTGTAAACCCTTCAATAACTTGAGAGACGGGATACTACACTACTTAAAGGAAATTAAGCAAACATTGATATGCCTATTGCCTAAAATCCCTAATCCTAACATTTTAAAGGATTTTAGGCTCATCTCTTATTGTGACATATTGTACAGGCTCATTTCCAAAATCCTAGTTGTAAGGTTGAATAAGTTATGGGATCTTTCATAAGTAACTCACAAGGTGCCTAGATTGACGGTAGAACTATAGGAGATAAAGTGAACTTGAAAAAGGCTTTTGATTCAATTAATTAACTATTCTTGATACATTAACTTAAAGCCCTCGAATTCCCTACATTATTTATTAAATGGATCAATCAGTGCTTAACTAATGTAGATATATGTTTAATTGATTATATATTTTTTCCAAAACACTTACTGATTAATGTTATGAAATGCTTAAAACATTCACTTTGGTTCATATTTGGTTTTAGGTACAATTCAGAAGTGAAAGAGCTATAGTGAGTTTAAACAATAATATTTGAGTCGTCTTGTTGAGACTCACACTCACTTGTCTTAATGGAGCAAGAAAAAGAAGGATTAGCGTAAAAGTAGAAAAGAAAATGAATAACATTGAGGCATTCATCCCTCATGGCCATGCATCATTTTATCAAGATCGTGAGTCATCTCTTACGATCACGATCATGAGTCATCTCTCGTTTGCCCAAATTGATTATTTTTACCCGACTCACCCTCTTATTTTATTGCCAAGTTATTAAGAGCAGAATTGAAATCATAATTAAATCAATAAAAACACAATCAATCGATTTTTATTAATCTCAAAAATCAAGATCCAAAAGTGAGTATAAACATAAACTCAATATCCCACAAAGAATTCTGAACACCTATTTCAATCTTATACATGAATAAAACTGAAATAAATGAAAAATATGCTAGGAATGGAGTCAAGGAGGCAGAGACAGTGGGAAACCACCTGTCCTAGGAAGTACATTAAGTCTAGCTTGTCTTTTTGTCTCTCTTCCTTCATCTCCTTCCTCAATCTTTTAATTTCTCTTTAGTTTTTCTCTTGGAATTGGCTGAGTCATAGCTCTCTTGTATGACTCCCTAGTCTCTCCAAAAATTGCTACCTCTAACTTGTAATGCTCTATTTATAATTTTGAGGCTTTAGATCAAAGTCAGGGTTGAAACGGTTCAAAAAATCTTGCAAAACTTAAGTTTTTTTTTAGCCCGACGCAGGCCACGATCATGGCTTGTGCACAATAGGCTATGATCTTGACAGAAAGGTTTAGGCACTGGCCACGATCATGGCCTTACCTGCCATAATCATGGCCAGTGCCTAAACCTTTCTGTCATAAGCATGGCCTATTGTGCACAATTGTGGCCAAAATGGAAACTCTCTGTCATGATCGTGCCCGAAGTGCATGATCTTTACCTGGCTACTACTGGCTCGTTCCTCTCTGTCACGATCGTGAGCTATGTCTTTGGCCCAAAAACTCCTCGCAACTTCTCTGTTTTTCATCGTTTCTCGTGAAACAATAATAAAACCAGCAAGGTACCTAAAAAATATAACAATTAATCTTAAACACTCATACTAACCCATAAAAACACAAAAGCATAAACTAACACAATTAACACATAAATGCACACTCAATACTTAATTTAACACTAAATACTTAACAAATTACACCCTAAAACATAATGCAATTGACAACTATCAACATCTCTACACTTAAACGTCTGCTTGTCCTCAAGCAAACAAAAATAAAAAACATAACAAACAAGATAAACACGAAGCGCACAATGCAAAAATGAGGCTATGGCTTCGACTTTATGGAATAAATTTAATCTTAAACACAATTTGACAAGTTATATCTAATCATTAACCTGCAAAATCTATGTCTAAGGGCTTTGAACTAAATATACAAGTTAATCAGGTTCTAAGTGGTAATTCAATTACCTTTTTCAATTGCACACACACATTAATAATTCTTTGGTCCTTTAGACTCTGTAACCATTCCTAAGTACATTTTCATAAAAATTCAGGCTTATTACAAATCCGGTAGGTTTTTATTAAGAACACATTTTTTAAAATTTAATAAAAACATGGACTTAGTCTTTTACTTAGAGGCAAACATTAGTGATGAATGTCAATCCGGTTACTCGAGTTAGTCATTTATTAACAGCTTGGTTGAAACGTCATTATAATCTTTTAACGCAAAGGCACACATTTGTGATGCATGTCGATCCGGTTACCCAGCTATTATCATATTTTCAACTGGTTACTATCGCTCAGTAAAATAGTAGTTTATTAACAAAACACTTTTTTTATTACCTACCTTGTTGTTTTTAGCTATCTATTTTCATGAAAAATACTAGTTACACTACTTAAGTTCAAAGGCCTTAAATTATGAATGAATGTGACAACATAGAGGGTGATAAATTTACACTAAGTCCTAATTAAGTTGTATATTTAACCAAAGAACCCTAATTCATAAATTTTGCGAGCTAGTGCTCATTTACAACCTACTAAACTATGTTCAAAATTAAATAAATTTCACTTCATCTATGCCATTGACACATTCATAGAGTTCACAAAATGCAACCTAACACTAACATACCATATGCAAAATCACATACAAAACAAAACACATTACCCTCCCCACACTTGAACAACACATTGTCCTCAATGTGAGAAGGGTACACAAACACATTAGGGAGAAATAAAACATAATATACAAAAAAAAACATAAGATTAAAATACTAACAAAAATGAAAGAGAAGGGTTAGAATATGAAACTATTTATGGTGATAGAGGTGGTGATGACAATAGTGTTGAGACCAAATCTGCTTGATATCGAGAGTGTTTCCCTATCTTATAAGTGAGTTAAGAGTGCAAAAAAATTAAAAATCCAATTCTGTCCAAATCATTCAAAACTTATTTAAGAATTTAAAACAAACCTAACTACACACCAATATAAATCTAACTACTAAACATGCTAATTTATGGTCATTAACTTGACCTTCGTCCTTTAAGTCTCAATCAGGATCAATTATGAGTAGCTTACACCCTTCTCGTTCAACATTAATTTTGTAGCCTATGAGTAAGCTACAAATTGCAAAATGATCATAAGGACAATATTAATAAAGTTTAGAAAACCAATTAAGCTCAATAATGTCCTTTTTTCTAACAAATTGTCAATAAAATAGGGAATAACAAAGCTCCCTGAATCTTTCATCAAATCCAACAACTTTTCCTATAAGAAGGTGAGTTTCTCTCTTTCTTCGGTAATCACCTTCGTTTACTCAGCTTCTTCTACTTCCCAAACAGAGACTTCCATACTTTCTTCAAACTCGAAGTCTGTTCCCATCTAATCTTCGTCTTCTTGTTCTATACAAGATTCAAACACATCAATTATCCTAAATGAGCTATTAACCTTCAGATTTTTAATTACATCATTCACGTTGAATGTATCTAAATCATCATCAATCTAAAGGGTATGGTTGTTTGCATAGACATCTATCCTAGAATTTTCGATGTTTAAACATAGTGTACTAAGATCTGACAGATAGTATGAGGGGTTTCCATCCTTTCTTTCATCCTTTTTCTTGAGTTCTTGGTCTTTTATAAGGTCAGGATTAGCTTGATTTCTTGCTGGTTCTTCTAGCTCTATCGCATTCCTAAGTGTGATAGCTTGACATGGCTCTATTGAATTTACTTTCATATTGGACAGACAGTTTTCCATAGTTTGCTTACAAAATTCCCTAGAAAGCTGACCTATTCAAACGTCTAGATTGTGAATAGAAGATGCACGATCTCCTATTACTTGTTTAAACTTCTTTTCCAATCTCTTATATCCGTGAGCTTATCCATGATTTTGTCTAGATTAGAATCCCATGAACTAGATTCATCATACTGAAATTCAACTAGGTCTTGATGTCCTAAATGATTCCCTATATTGTTGGACTAATAGAATTCGGGGTGATTCTTCTATCCCGAAGTGTACATGTTCCAATAAGGATCATTATTTCGCCAACCATACTGTGCTTCATTGTAACTCTCAAAAGTTCCTTGCTCCCTGTAATATCTATCTTCCATCATTAATCATTCCATTTCTTCTTACATTCTAGCTCTTCAGATGTCTCATTTCTCATTCTAAGATACCTTGATGTGTCTCTACTTTATGCCCAAATTTAAAAAAAACAAAAAATAAAAGTTAGTGGAAAAGCTTTAGACTAAAGAACTAAACTATCGTCTCCCCAAAAACGGCACCAAAAACTTGCTCGCAAGGTTACCCGCGTTAAGTTATAATATTTATAACCTTGGTAAATTTGACAAACACACGAGTCGTTCGCATAGTATTTAAGGTATTGATCCTATAAGGAGGGCTAAATTAGTCCTAAAATCAAAGGTTGTCCTAACCTACAAATAATTTTAAGCAAATATCTAATGCAGAAATTAAATCAATGAATAATCAATTATAAGAAATTAAAGTGCCAAAGTGTAAACAAAATAGAAATCACATAATCTAATCCAAAATTAACCTAGAAAGCACCAAGTGAGAGAAAGGGGATTTTGATTCAAAGTTAATGGAAACCTAACCAATTATGCAATCATTGACTTAACAGATCTAGAAAATCCTAGGGTGAATTACTCTCTCTCGAGTTATAATTCTTGAACCTAATTGATGATCCTTAATTTAAATTATGGAATTGCATTCTCTCGATTCGTAATTGGTGCAAAACCTAAATTAGTTTTAAGTTGTCTATTAACCTACTGAGAACTTATGCTCGATCTCTCATTACACAATTCTACCAGCTTGATTCAATTCTTAAGCTATCAATTCACTTAACTCTCGTTAGCCCAAATTGATTATTTTTTACCCAGCTCACCCTCTCAATTTATTGCCAAGTTATTTAGAGCATAGTTGAAATCACAATTAAATTAATAAAAACACAATCAATCAATTTTTATTAGTCTCAAAAATCAAGATCCAAAATGTGAGTATAAACATAAACTCAACATTTAACACAAATGATTCTCAACACCTATTTCAATCTCATACATGAATAAAACTAAAATACATGTAAAATTCGTCAAGAACAGAGTCGGTCAGATAATGACAGCGGGAAACCATCTCTTTCGGGAAGTATGTCACTTCTAGCTCATCTCTTTGCCTCTCTTCCTTCGTCTCCTTCCTCAATCTCTTGATTTATCTCTACGTTTTCTCTCAAAATTAGCTGAATCAAAGCTCTCTTGCATGACTCTCTAGGCTCTCCAAAAACTGCTACCTCTGACTTGTAATGTTTTATTTATACTTTTGAGGCTCTAGGTCAAAGTCGAGGTTGAAACGGTTTACAAAATCTTACAAAACTTAAGTTTTTCTGTCAGCCTAACGCAGGCCACGATCATGGCCCTACCTGCCACGATCGTGGCTAGTTCCTAAACCTTTCTATCATGATCATGGCCTACTTTGTATGATCATAGCCTAGCTATTGCTGGCTCGTCCCTCTCTATGATGATCATGGCCTATTGTGCCATGATCATGGGCTATGTCTTTGGCCTGAAAAATCCTCACTACTTTTTCGTTCTTCACGGTTTACCTTGAAACACTAACAAACCCATCAAGGTATACCAAAACTATAACAATTATTCTTAAAGACTCATACTAACCCACAAAAACACTTAAACACATAAACTAACACAAGTAACACATAAACGCACACTCAACACTCATTTAACACTAAATACTTAGCAAATTACATCCTAAAACACAATGCAATTGAAAACTATCACTATTTATGACATTATGTTATTTGGTGCATTACATGAAATGCATGTTTAGATAAAGATGTTGTAATCAGAGTAGCTAGTCTGAAAGAGCTATAAGCTTAAAATTCTATTATCTGCATATAGAGCCTGGCTCAGTGATTTCTATATCTGACTGAGCTTATAATGGGATAGTACCTATATTTGTATTTGAAAGGCACTCAGTCACAATAAATAATAACGAATCTGGAGTCTCATATGCATCTACATTTGTATATTTATGATTATGAAATATATGATTATGAAACCTTTTATAAAATTGTGATGATAAAGTGATATGCCATGATAATGTGATTGACTGGGTTATATATGTTTTAAAAGAATGTATGTGAATTATGTGACATTTATTATGTCTTATTAAGATAGAAAATGTTGTGAAATTGGTTGGTTGTGTGATCTTTATGTATTTGAATAGAGTGAGATCATCAATGATGGTTCACTCATTGAGTTCACAAAACTTATCAAAAATTGCAATGTGGCTTTTCAGTTTGGTAATGTAAGTATTTGTTTTAATGACTACAATGTAAACTTTTGTGAATGAATGACATGAAGAGTTGAAGTTTTAAGTATTGTGTAGTCTTTATGATGCCATTTAAGAGATTATGTTTACTCCAACATACCATTGTCATGGGATATATACTTGAATGTCCTCTACATGTTTGGGTATATACTCTATGATAGTGGGATGTTACAATTTTGGTATCAAAGCATGGTTTGGCCTCCATAGGGACATATAAGGACATTTATACATAATATTAAGTGAGACATTTGGATAATAATCACAACTATTTTTGTTATAGGTCATCTGCTATAGGAGATCAAATTGGAGAGTCAAATGATATAAAGTTTGTACGAGCCAATAAGGAATCTCCTATACTTGAGTTTATACAAATGCCTCTGAGAATTTTGAAGAGGTGAAAAAGAAGATTGATAAGCTAAGAAAGCAGGGGATGTGGACTTATACGAATGTACAAACCCTGCTAAGGTAGAAGGGTGGTTAGAGAGAATTGAAAGAGTGTCGATCAGATAGAATATGAGGTAGATGAAGGACATGGAAATCAAAACGAGGCTAGTCATTTCTAATTTGGGTAGTTTTACAAAACTACGAGAGACCTTAATCATAATTAAGCGATTTTTAAAAGATGGTCAGGTAGAGTACAGACTAGAGTGTAGAGAGAAGAGGTATGTTGAATCTTAGGCTGATTCTGGCAGAAGCTTCAATAAATGTCAGAACAGATCATCTCGATTTTAGACGAGATCAAAACAATCAGCGTTTAGACCAAGAGGTGGATTTGTTCAGGCTAGTAGAGGTAGAGGATCAGTGTCAAGAGGGCAGTCACAATAGATACTTGATTGCGAACATTGTGATAAGAAGCATGGTCATGAGTGTTGGAGGTTATCGGGAGCTTGTTTCTGTTATGGCTCTGTAGAGAATCAAATTAAAGATTGTCCTAAGAATTTGGGACCACAGTCTGGAATGAGAGGAGGAATAGTGACAGAGACAAATGTACAGTAGAGCAGAGATGTCGAATCTATACAAAGAGACAAAGGTAGAGATAGAACATAATTTATAGGGCCCAGTGTCAAGACTGAGGTACAGAATAATCAGCTGTAGTCTCAGGGCAGGGTCTATAAAATTACCACATGTGGTAGTAGCTGTGTTGAATGTTTTTAGTTTTGAAGCATTTGTATTAGTAGATCTAGGATCTACACATTCATTCATCACACCGCATCTAGCATTTAGTCTACATTATGAGAAAGAGGTATTGAAATGTAGATTAGAGGTGAGTACTCAAGTAGGTAGCACGACAGTGATTGATGAGCTATGTAAAAGGTGCATAATTCGGATTAACCAGGATGAGTTAGAAGCTAATTTGATTATATTATAGTTGAGACCTCATGTTATTTTAGGCATGGAATGGCTCACTGCTCATAGGGTAGTGATGAACTATTATACTAAGGAAGTAGTTCTTAAATACCCTAATCAGCCGAGAGTGGTGTTTCGAGGAATTAGTGAGGCAGTGCTAGCCTAACTCATTTCATTCATGAGTGCTTTGAGATTGATCTGAGGTGGTTATGAGGCTTATTTGGCCCATATAGTTTATACCTGGAATGAATTAACCATTCCAGATATTCCTGTTGCTAAGGATTTCCTAGATGTGTTTCTTAGTGAATTACTAGGTTTACCCTCATGAAAGGAGATGGAATTTACCACTGATCTTGTTTTAGGTACCACTCCTATACCAATTCCTCCATATAGGATGGCACCTGTGGAACTAAAGAAACTGAAGACCCAATTATAGGAGTTATTAAATAAGGATTTTATTAGACCCAGTGTGTCATCTTGGGAAGCTCCAGTATTGTTTGTAAAGAAGAAGGATAGAACTCTGAGGTTATGTATTGATTATCGGCAGTTGAATCAAGTAATAGTTAAGAATAAGTACCAATTACTGAGGATTGATGATTTGCTTGATCAGTTTAAGGGAGCTCAGGTGTGAGGATTGATGATTTGCTTGATCAGTTAAAGGGAGCTCAGGTGTTCACAAAGTTATAATTCAGATCAGGATATTATCATTTGAAAATAGCTGAGGCTGTTAAGCCAAAGAGTGCATTTAGAACAAGATATGGGCACTTCGAGTTTTTGGTGATGCTGTTTGGATTGAGTAATGCCCTAGTAGCTTTTATGGCCTTGATGAATAAGATATTTCAACCTTATTTAGATCACTTTATGATTATGTTTATTGATGATATTTTGGTGTATTCGAAGTGTAGAGAGGAACATGCAAAACATCTGGGATTGGTTCTATAGATAATGAGGGAGAAATAATTGTATGCCAAGTTCAGTAAATGTAAATTTTGGCTTGATCAAGTAGTATTCTTGGCTCGTATTATGCTCCACAAGGCATATTGGTATACTTGAAGAAAATAGAATCAGTCATGAAGTGGGAAGCTCTAAGAAATATGATTGAGATTCGGAGTTTTCTTGGATTGGCTGGTTATTACAGAAGGTTTGTTGAGGTTTTCACTAATCTCGACCACTTTGACAAAGCTTCTGAGAAAGAATGTGCCTTTTAAATGGAATGATGATTTATAGAGAAGTTTTGAGGAGCTAAAGCATTAGTTAACCATAACACCAGGTTTCGCAATTCCATATGGATCTGGAGGATATGTTGTGTACAGTAATGCTTCATACCAAGGTTTAGGATGTGTATTGATGCAATATGGCAGGGAAATAGCATATGCATTGAAACAGTTGAGGTCTCATGATTTTAATTATCTGGTATATGATTTAGAGATTGTTGCAGTAGTATTTTCTTTGAAGATTTGGGGACACTATTTGAAATATTGGTGAAGCCAGAAAGAATTGAATATGAGACAGAGGAGATGGTTAGAATTATTGAAAGATTATGATTGTACATTTGAATACCATCCTAGTAAAGCTCATATCGAGGTTGCCTAACATAGTTCAATTAAGAGCATTGAATGTTGAGTTAAATTCGGGGAAGAATGAAGCATTGATAGCTATATTGAAACTAAGATCTGTGTTATATGATAGAATTAGAAAAGATCAAGGTAAAGATTCGAAATTAGTGAAGTTAATTGAGAAGTTGAAAGTGAATCTGGATTCTAAGCTTGAGATGAGAGGTGGTACTCTATGGTTAAAGTAGAGATTATGTAAACCCGATGTAGATAATCTGAGAAAAGAAATTTTAGACGAGGCATATGTAGCAGCTTATGCTATGCATCCTGCTACTACCATGATGTATGACACATTGAAACAACATTTCTGGTGGCCAGGGATGAAAAGAAAAGTGGTTAACTATATGGCTAAGTGTTTAACTTGCCAACAGATCAAAGTAGAGCATCAAGCTCCAGTTAGTAAATTACAGTCATTGCCTATTCTAGAGTGAAAATAAGAGAGAATCACAATGGATTTTATAATAGTTTTGTTGAGGACTCCAAGGCAATTTGATGCCATTCGGGTCATTATTGATAGATTGACCACATTGGTTCATTTCTTACCAATGAGAGAGAATAACTCACGAGATTAGTTAGCTAGGAGATATGTGAATGAAGTAGTGAGATTACATAGAGTTCCAACGTCTATTATATCAGATAAGGATCCCAGATTTACCTCAAGATTTTATGGTAGCTTACAGACAGCTTTAGGTGCAACTGAATTTCAGTATTGCATTTCATCCTCAGAAAGATGGACAAAGTGAGAGAATGATTAAGACTGTTGAGGATATGCTCTGAGCATTTGTATTAAAATTTCAAGGAGCATGGGATTATTATATAGCTCTCATTGAATTTATTTATAACAATCAATATCAAAATAGTATCGATTTGGCTCCATATAATGCATTGTACAGTAAGAAGTGTCATTCGTATTTATATTGGGATGAAGAGGGTCTAAGAATTGTCAAAGGCCCAGAATTGATTCAGGATATTGTTGACAAGATGAAATTGATCTGTAATAGGATTAAAGCAGCACAAGATAGACAGAAAAGCTATGTGGATCAACACAGCTGAGATATAAAGTACTAGGTAGGAGATAGAATATTTCTGTGAGTATCACCTTGGCGAGGTGTACTGAGATTCGGTATGAAGGGTAAGTTAAGCTCGAGGTACATTGGTCAATATGAGATAATACAGAGAGTTGGACCATTAGCATATAAGTTATCACTATCAGCTGAAACAACTCAGATATACAACGTGTTTCATGTGAGTATGCTCAGGAGATATCGATCTGATCCTACGCATGTGTTACAAGCTCAAGAAGTTGAAATTGCAAGTAATCTGAGTTATATTAAGGAAACGATAAAGATAGTTGGCTATCAGAATAAATAGTTGAGAAACCAAGTGATTCCATTAGTGAAAGTCCTTTGGAAGAATCATTCGAGAGAAGAGGCTACATACCAAACTGAAGAGAATATAAGGAGATGATACCCCTACTTATTTGACCAATTAGGTAAGAATTGTGAGGATGAAATTTCTTAAGGGGGAGAATTGTAATATCTGATTTTCGGAACATGTTTAGGGTTAGAACCCTAGATCAAGCATTGCATATACATGCATAACATTAGCATTCATACAAAAATTTTATTTTGTACACATTACAAAGATAATATATACACTTAATTGACTCATTCTAAAGTATGAAAAGATTAAAACGTTCATGATGTGAATTATGAAACTTTTATGCTTTCAATTTTGGTTTAATTGGTTACAAGTAGTGAATTTGGAATTAATTGATATAATTGGAAAATTGAGGAATTAAATGTACATTTGGTCTAGGAAAAATGCCAAGTGATAAAAAAATAGAAACATGAAAATTAGGATGATTAAGTCTATAATCGAGTGACATTTGGCATTGATCACCGTGTGACAAATGGACTAGTAAGTTGATGACAATTAGCAGATGTGATTACATGGCATATGAATTAGTATTATAGGTGACATATGGCAACATATTTACTACATAAATGTTGTACATGACTTTAGACATATGGCAATTTAATTTGGTGACACATGCCGTTGTAGTAAGGTGACACCTAACACCTTAGGTGTAAGCTTTAGCAGGAGAAACTCTAATTAAGTTCATTCTTGTTCTTCCTTCCTCTCACAGACCACCGAAACACTCTTCTCTTTCACCTCCCTGCTTTTGTTTATGTTCATGTCTAATTGTTACACTAATTATCCTTGCTTCACCCTCACAAAGTTAAGTAGAAAATCAAAATATAGTTACCTTATTTTCCTAGCCGAAATCCATCCAAGTTCCACCTTGAATGTATGATGATTTTGCATGTTTGGAGTAATACTTTAGAGTGACTTTTGAGCTAGGATTAGAACTAAACAAGTAAGTAAAAGATTAGTTTTTATGGCATATTATAATAGACAATTGATGATGATGAATTAGGATGAGTTGCAAATGATGTTAATGATTAAAGTGTTATGCAATATGTTAGCAGTAGTGTTTTCACTGAGCTTGCATCTGTATTTTAGCTGTATCTTGAACTGTCGATATCCAAATGGGATGGTTTTTAATTTAGATTAAACTAGATACATATGGATACAATTGTCATGTAGGAATCGAATTTGAATTCTATTTCTACGGGTTTCGAAATTTGGCTTGAAGTTGAGTATTGGGTGTTGTCGTAGTATGAGAACAGTTTGTATTATTTTGAGTATAAGTTGAAGAATACTGAACCAAACTTCATGAACTTGATTTTGATAAGAACTTAAGACATATAGGAACATTTTTTTATGATAATGTATTGCCTCATTTTCTATGTCAAAGGGGCCATGCAAAACTGACCCGAAAATCTATCTTGAGAAAAAAATCTGGAAAGTTAAAGCTGGAGGTCAAAATTTTGGTATCAATTTCATCTTCCTCTTTTGACCTATTTTACATATCTTTAAGGCATGCATTTGAAGAAACTCAAAAAATAAAAGTTTTATATCTAGGTCTTAGCTTGACCCCTGTGAAAGTGGCTTGATTAAATAGTGACTAAACCTTCAGTTATACTTGTTTTTCTAATACTGCCTGTGATAGACCCCTGTGTAGGAACCTTATATTATCTCCTAATTTTTGGGGGCCTAGAGCTCAAATTAGTCAAAGCATAAAACATGAAAAATGATTACTGATATCTTATTAATGCTTCTATGAAACAGTTTGGCCAAAAGATATGTTGAAAAGTTTATGTAGTTAATTGAAGTCATAAATTGAAGAAGGGATTGTTTTGATGTGTTGAGTTCAAATCTAGAAACTCTGATTTGTTAAAGGAATAAATGAGTTCTTTTAATGAAAATATGATCTTTAGGACATGAATAAAGTTTATAAGGATGAATGGGTATTGAAGAACATAGGTTATTTGTGAATGAGAATTGGGTGAATGTATGAGTGTATGTTGCTCGAAATTTTTTGATGAATGTATAGATTTATCTTTATGAAAGTTTAGATGTAAAGTACCAATTGTGTGTGTAGATCATGGAAATGTTAAAGGATAAGTGTACAGTATGATTGAAGAATTTGGAGTAAATTAAGCTAATTTAAAGGTACAAACCTGATTGCAAAATGGTAGTATACAAAGTATGATGTTGAATGGTTAAGAAATTTGAATAAGGTAACATACTAGAGAAAAGTCAATTAAGCATGCATTGAACATGACATATGTATACATATGAACCAATGAATATGTATTTGATTGATTGACTTTGTAATGTGAATTATGTGTGAATTGTATGATTTTATATGCTCACGTCAGATGCCTTTTAGACATTGCTGGACCATCCAGGCAATAGCTTAAATGGGAGCGCACTATGAGTCAATCTAGATGATCTTCCTAGGATTGGTTTATTTTGTTTAACTTCAAATTATTGAACTATTTATGATCTATATATGAATTTTGGACTTTAATGGTCTGAGGAGTTTGATATTCTGGAATGTATTGGAAGTGTTATGTTTACATCTGAATGATATCTGTTTGCATCTGAATTCTGACTGATTTTTAAATACTCAACAAAAGTTGAATATCAGACTGAGATCCGATGAATAGGAGATTCTATCTGTGCATTATAAGTGAATGTTATTCATGACATATTCTATCATTTGATGCATTACATGAAATGCATGTTCAAATAAAGGAGTTGTGACCGGAGTAGCCAATCTAAAAGAGCTATAAGCTCATAATTTTTTTATCTGCACGTAGAGCCTGGCTTTGTGATTTCTGTATCTGACTGAGCCATAATGGGACAATATCTGTATCTGTATCTATATCTGTATCTGAAAGGCTCTTGGTCAGAACAAATAATAATGAATCTGGAATTTTATATGCATCTACATTTTTATATTTATGATTATGAAATATATGATTATGAAGCCTTTTTTAAAATTGTGATGATAAAGTGATATGCCATGATAAAGTTATAAATGTTTTGAAAGAATGCATGTGAAATGTGTGACATTCATTATGTCTTGTTGAGACGAAAAATGTTGGGAAATTAGTTGATTGTGCGATATTTGTGTATTTGACTAGAGTGAGATCATCAATGATGGTTCACTCATTGAGTTCACAAAACTAATCAAAAATTGCAACGTGGCTTTTCAGATACGAGACAGGAGACCTAGTTCCTAAAATTTTCTAGAGGAACGTTTTGGATTAAGATATGGCTCAAAGGTCTGTTAGCTAACGTCAGAGTAGTTGTAGATTGTATTATGTAGTTTCTTTGACATGTAGATCTTCTATAATAAAGGGATTATAAACTTTCTCATGTTTCATAAAGTAAATATTTGTTTTAATGACTACAATGTAAACTTTTGTGAATGAAGGACATGAATAGTTAAGGTTTTAAGTATTGTGTATTCTTTATGATGCCATTTAATAGATTATGTTTACTCTAACATGCCATTGGTATAGGATATGTACTTGAATGTCCTCTGGATGTTCGGGTATATACTCTATGATAGTGGGATGTTACAAGACATCTTAATGCTCTAGTGAGAATATGTGAGAGGATTGTACTTAGAAACTGTAAGAGAGAAAAGGAAGGCCTAAGAAGAACTAGAAGGACGTGATTAAGAATGATATGGCTCTATTGGAACTTACCAAGAACGTGACGCTCAACAGAAAGCTTTGATGTACTAGGATATAAGTAAGGATTTGATTATTCTCTTTCTCAGAGGCTTTTTTAAAAAATTTCTTCTACTCTTATGTTTTATATTTATCCTAATCTTTTAATGTGTAGTTCTTCCCTCTTAATTATTTAGCCTAAGCATTTCCTTACTTAGATTCATCATTATCTTGAAAAGGGCATGTTTATTTTATTTATTACAAGTCTTCTTTCTTGTTCCTGTATCAATTTACTTATTTTAACATTTTGATTCTTTTCCTTATTCTGTATTTGATGTATTATCTATTTTATTACTTATTTTATATTTTATTTGCACACAGTTATATTATTTTTATTTTTATTTTATATCTAATATGGTTTTATTTTTAATTATTATTAATTTATTATTAGTGGTCTATTAGGAACAACCTCTTTACTAATTAAGGATAAGGTTGTGTACTTTTGGACCTCCCCAAACCTTATATTTTAGCGAGACTTCTACTGAGTTGTTATTGTTATTGTTGTTGTTCTTGCTCTTGTTCTTGTTTTTATTGTTTTACCTTTAAAGCCCTTTTTGGCCTCCTCCTTTTTATTGGCTTCTTACCATTATTATTATAGAATTATGCCTTTGTCCTTCTTGAGGACCAACAATTGTGGCCATCGTGTTCGTTCTCTCACCTCTTATGAGTTATCCCCACCTTACAAGCTTTACCCTAAATCCTATCATCCCTTTATCCCTTAACGTTTCTTTATGAAACAACCATGGATCTTATATAACCTTTCCTGCATCTCTATTTATAGAACAACTCTATTTATAGAACAACACTAGAGTTTAGTGGTACCAGAGATAATCTTATAGATGACATCTCTTCTTTAACCAATCTCTATTTTATTCCCTAGTCAAACTTATAAGCTCTATCCCTGTCTCCCCTCTAATTGAAATGCTAAAAGATGGAGATGTTAGATGGCCCTACACCTTAGTGTGGTTCTGCTTAAACAAAATACCTCCTTCCCCCAAAATACAAGCATATATTAAGGTCAAGTGGACTAAAATGGGATTATTACAAACTTTAATGGCTAAGGATTACTATTTAGGTTTTTGGAGGAAGGGAAAATAAAGAAAGTTTTTGAGTAAGTCATTGGCATTATTATAGAAAGCCTACTATTCTCAAAAATAGAAGCCAAGATTTTTTATGGGATTAATAAAACATGAGAAGGCATTCCAATATAGGTAAAGTTCCACAATATACCTTTAGAATATTGGTTCACCATAACGTTTAGTTGCGATATCATCTTCCTAGGTATACCATTATTCTTTGATAAATAAAAAACTGAGGTAAAGAGAGTTGAATTTTTCAAATTTTATATTAAAGTGAATTATCATAAATAATTTCCAAGCACTATGAAAATATTGAGATTAGGGGAAGATGGTGAACTTATTAAATCTGAGTTATCACTTTCTTATCACCAGAAGACAAACCTTAATTTGAAACCAAATCCTAAAAGCCTACTAAAAGAAAGTTCATCTTACCTAACAAGAATTTATGGAAACCCTGTAGATACTTACAAAGTGGATAAAGAAAGCGTAAGTTCTTATCAAAAGATTGAAGCTCTATTTCCTTAAGTCTAAAATTCTTTGATTCCTTTCCTATTATACTTGGTATACATAAGTTCTTAAAGCAGTCTTAAATAGGATGAGCTCATAACCTAAACTAGCTGAGTTGAATATACTAGATATTATTTTATTCCAATCTTGGTTGCATACATTTTGAGTTCTTAGCCATAAACTCTTGGTGTACTCATAAGTAAGAAAAATGGACGGTTCCTTGCCTTTACTTCCTTACTATAAGGCGTGTATAAGGGATTCTATGTTAACCTTGTTTGCATCCTGTCCTTGATCCTTATCCTATTATGTAGAACTAAGCATATGATTGAAGTTATCTTTAGGATGTTATCTTTGAACCAAACTAATTTCTCCTTAGTGATCCTCGGTCCAGGTTGAATGAATAGTTCATCAGCTAGCTTGGTGGTAAACATATCAGAAGAAGTTCTCGCCTAGATGATTTTTTCTTCCACCTTTTCCTCAAATTGTAGCATCGTAAACCTTATTGAATACATTTAAACCCTCTAAACTTTATATACCATTCACTACTTCAAATAATCTTAGTAACTCTTATATTTGGCTTGAATGTATGTCTTAAGTGAAAGGCCATAGGAATCTTTTATAGAGAGCCAAGATTACTTTGATTTTCAAACTAAAGCATGGTGCCATATCCATTACCAATCAGATTTTATTTCACTTTGCTGCTAATCATACCACTTAGGCTTAAAATATTTAGTAGCATCTAGAAGGGGCTCACTTTAAGTTTGAACTCCTAAATACTTTGTTCCTTTATATAGTGTATATGGATCAATTTCACCCACAAGTTCTCTTTATCTATCATTAACTTTTATAGACTGTGTGATAGTAGAACTCTTTCAGTCACCTGGATGGATCTCATCCCTAATCCACCTTGATCCTTAGACTTACACATTTCACTCTAAGTAACTTTGGCTCTTGAAAACTTTAAGGCATTACCTTATCCATAAAAAATTCCTTAACAATCTTTCAACATCTTTTCCATTTTCATTAGTGGAACTAGGTAAGATATCTAATAAATATAGAGGTTACGTAGGAATGATATGCTTAAATGAAGTCTCCCTGCATAGGTTAAGAATTTCTCAAACTAATGGTTAATTCTTCTTTACGCCATTTTTAATAACGGTTTGTAGTCTTTGTAGGAAGGTCTAATTATGGTTTTAAGAATTCCTAGGTAATAAAATGGAGGGCACCTACTTCTAAAACCAATCAAGAAAGCAAGCTCATTCACAAGATATTTTTCATCTTTAGATAGCATAAGAAAACTTTTGTTTATGTTGATTTCAATCCTTTGATAGAAGAGTGCATTGCTTTATGGAGTTTTAGAGACTAAGAATTGCATTAGTTTTAGCTTTACAAAATAATAGGAGGCCATCAACATAATAAATACTAAAGGTCTTACGAAATTGCATTTCTTATGGAATTTATAGGAGGGTTATTATTAATATTTGAAGTAACAATCATAATGAGCACCATCATGCATATAGAGAATAGGTAGGGGAAAGGGAGTCCCACTGCTTTACACCCCTCTACCCTTTGAACAAATTACTAAGGTCACTATTCACTAATACACTAAAGGATATATCACACCCATGAGTTTTTGCTTACTCACCCGAACTTTAGTTTTTAATATAAACAGACATGTTATATGATGGAAGAAGTGATGAAAGGTTTAAGGAATCATTTTCGGAGTCATAAGGTCTCAGTTTTGAAAAAGAGAAGAGGAAATGATCCATTCCTTTAGAGATCCATGGATGACTGACCTTTCTGACACTGATTCAGAGGTGATATCAATACCGAAGAACCCGTTAAGCATTCTCTCCATTGTGTTTGTTGTTTATTCTCTCGTAGGAATTGATTACATTTTCTTGTGCTTATTGAATTAGTTATTATGTAATAATGATTGAATGCTCTATTTGATTTTTTTATATATGAACTCATTGCTAGAATCAAATACAATACGTAATTGTTGTGTTTCTAATTCATTTGTGGAAACTAATGGTTTTTAATCATTAGGGATAATATAGCCTAGGTTAAATAACTCGAGCTTATGTAGTTGTTACCTCGATTAATCTATTTTCCTAACTCGTAATGCAACTTTCGAACTAAATGTAGAGAACTTGTTCTAGGTTGTTTGATAGCTAGGTTTAATTAACGAGCTCTTCTTAATTAAACACCATATAAGAAAAAATCGGTGTTAACAGAGCTTATTGTTAACATAAGATTAATAGTTTCTAGGAGAGGTGAGCATAACAATTCAGTGAAGTATGTTTAATTATACATCGCTCGAGATTGAATTAATGACCAAATCCCTAATGCATTCATCACTTTTCATCATTTTTGTTTATTTTCTTATTTGAAAAGAAATAAACCTCCCCCTAACTTAAATACTGATTGATTTCATTTTAAAATCTTTACACACACTCTCTATGGGATCGACCTAGACTCATCACTGTTATAGTTGTAGGTTTAGTTATTTTAAGTAGTGTTATAACTCACTACGTCAATTTGGTGTCATTTTATGCCATGACTATGTATAATGAGACATGGGTGTGACTAATGTGTCACTCCCATGACACCTTTTTCATAGTTGTGACAGATGACTCACAAATATGACAAAATGACTCATCGCCTTGAGGGATGAATGCCTCATATGTTCTTCATTTTATATATTTTATTGTCTTCTCTTACTCTAATCCTTCTCCTTCTTGCCCCATGAAAACAAATGAGTGTGAGTCTCAAGAAGATGGCTTAAATTTTATGCTTTTGACTCACTTTAGCTTTTTCTCTTCCGAATTTTACCTAAAACCGAATATGAACTAAAGTAAATGTCTTAAGAATTTCATAGTATTAATCATCAAGTGTTTTGAAATAATTGTATAATCAATTGAGCACATGTAACTTTCCTTTATATTTACTTATATCAACCTTTGGCTTCTTCTTTGATGATTCCATGGAAACTATTGGAACAACTATCTTGCTTTGAGTCTTTGATAAGCATAAATAGCATTGTACTATTTAAGAATCACAAGTTCTTCATTTCTATTAAGTATTAATTATTCTCCCTTGACTTGAATATAACACCTATTGTAGCTAGGAAGGATCCACCTAGGTTTGTAACTTTTTCTCTTTCACATTAATATTTAGAATATAAAAATTTGTTAAGAATATGAACCTATTAATTTTTACCATTACATTCTCCTTAATATCTTTAAAACTTTTTATTGAATTATCAGCAAGATATATCACTCTTTTATAGGTTATAGTTCCCCAAATCTTAATATTTTTAGTATAGCACTAACAAAAGAGTGATATACCAACAATTATTCATAAATATCTAAACTTTGGTATCGCAAAGCTTTGGTAGTATGATATATTTATTTGATTTTAGTTTTCCAATCTTCTCCCAATTTTCCTCTACTTCTACATCTTCTTCTTGAGGATCTTCGTACTCCTCTTAAGTGCTAGTCTCTTCTTTTTCGATTCTCTAAAATACAGTGCTAGTCCTTTTTTTTTATTTTCTAAAATAATCTAGTAATCTAAATAATTCTCAAGTTGGACTCTTTTAATGGTGACCTTACCTTGCTCTCTTCTTTTTATTGTTGATTCACCCTTTAGGATATCCTCCTTAACATGCTCTTTACGATCAATTACTATTTTACTAGGTAAGGTGCCTTATGGCTCTTCATGATTGTCTTATTTAGTTAACTTATCTAAACTTTAAGACTCCTTATAGTTTTAAAATCAAGAAGTATTTGCTTGTATAAAATCCTTTATAGTTTCTTCTAGAACTAGCTACTGCTTCTATTTATAAACAGACTCCTAAAATCCTAGTGATGGTTGTCTTTAAGCTTATTTATTACTTTAGGAGAAATTTAGATAATTTCTCCATCTTGAGTTATAAATCTTATTATAAGGATTGTTTTACATTTAGAAGCATATCATAAAATCAAATTGCTCTCTTATTCCTCCATACAATTCCCTACTTAGCACTTCATTCCTTAATGTCCTCACTTATATAATTTATAGCTCAGAACTTGAGTTATTCTTGAGGGAGAGCTTAAGTTGTTTAATTTTATCACGCACTTTTATTTAAGCTATCAGTGTAGTCATGGCATCTATATCATGGATCTTAATAAACACTACAAGAATATTACAAATTAGTAATGGAAAATTACTAACGGAAAAATACCATAGCAAATTACTGACGAAAAATCATTTTCTGTTTGTAACATTGTTGGGAAAAATTACATTTGCAACGAACAAAATATTCATCAGTAAAGGAGGAGGAAAATTATCCTAAAAATTTTTCTGATGGAATATAGCAACAGAAGGGCAATGTCTATCTATAAAATAGACAGGAATCCTTAGTAGCATAAACAAACATCAGAGTGTATCGACGGAAATATATTATGTCAGTAATTTATCGACAATATCGTTAATCTATCAATAAATTTGAATATTAAATTTTTTTGTTTGCTTCTACTTCAACATTTTTAACAAACAAAAACGACGTCTTTTGGATTAACACCAAATGATGTCATTTTTTATTAACCTAAAAGCTACTGAAGCCCCCTACCTGCTCTATCGTCATTTCCTTCTTTTTGTTTTCTCCTTCCTATTATTGTCAATTTTTCCTTCCTGTCACCCTCCTCATCTATTTCGTCGTTCTCCTCTCTATTTAAGGTGGGTTATTGTTGATTGTGAAATAGTCTCTTAGTTTTATGCTCAACAGCATAAGTATAAGGATCGTGACTTGTAGTAATAAGTAGATATTGTTCCCAAATAGATTGTGTTTAACAAAAAACAAATGACAAATCAAGAATGCATAAACTTAGAATTCAAGATTTTCACAAACAGAGATCACTTTTTCACTATCTTGTCCCTCTCCTAATGTATTAATTACCCTCTCTCAATATATAATCAATTGTCCCTAACGAAATTAAATAGAAATGATTAAGCAATCTCTCAATCTACAAAATCAATCGACAATTCAATTGGTTATGAAATTATCCAATAGGTGTACATCCCCAACGATTAAATAATTTGTCATACAAATACTAGAAGAGAAAAAATGAAAGAAAATTGATTGAATAAAACTTCTCTTCTTGTCCCTAATATAGAAAATCTGACATTAGTATGCTCTTTTCCTAATGATGAATGAGAAACCTTAAATCTTTATCTATCTTAAAGCTCTAAACTTACGTTTTTACTCAAGAAGGCAAGTCCCACACGAAGCTTTTTTGTCCATAAGGGTTATTTTCCTTAAATAGTCATCAAAACCTAAAAGAATAAGTAAACCCCGTGTAAAGCCTCGGGTTAAACATCCCACGATCGGGGGAATTGGAATAAAACCCACAATCGTGGGTTCTTGTGTCATGATTCTTCCTCTTCTCTTCTCTTGTCTTGGTTTCTAGCAATCGCAAATGTGGCCAACCTCTATACCTACACTAAATGATCAATTCTTACCCTAAATCAAAATCAAACATAAAAGAAAGCAACGAAGATTAAACAAAACAACACATACAAAATAAATCCTAAAACACCATAATAATAACCTATTATGCTATGTTAAATACTTAGAAAAGCACACCCTAATGCACAACTATCAACTTCCTCATACTTAAATATTTGCTTGTTCTCAGGCAAAATAAACGTAACCAATCAATTCTATCATTTCATTTTTACAAAGATCAAAGCATGTGTAATTCCTCAACATTTGGCTAACTTAAATGTCAAGCTATTACACATATCATGACTACTTTTCATTAGTGTATATAAGCAAATTCAACATATGGCACCATCACTCATATGTATAGATGCAAAATGAATCTTCCTCACAGTTTCACTAATTTCTCTTAAGTGTTTAATGATTAGTGTTTTGCTCAAACTTCTTATAGGAAATGACTCTATCATATGCTTACTAATACACCAATTCTCCTCTACAATGATTGCATGCATAAATAAATCAAAAGGACTTATTTATGGTTGTAATGTGGTGAAGGTTAAGATGGGTAAAAAGGTAAACGGTTTAACACAAGCATTCGCAAAGTAATAAGTAGACAAAGGGATAACAAAACATAATTCTTATATACATAAGTGTAAATATACTACTACTCTGCACTTATTGATGCTACTAAAATGTTATTCCTTTTTTTTTCTTTTTTCTTTTTATATCTTTTTTCTTTTCTTTTTAATAACATGGAAGAAACAATGAACGAAATAGCAACTAAATACAATATGATTCAAGAGCAAAAGTATTACTCAACTCATCTCAGAAAAAAATTTCGCAATAATCCTAACTAATGCATTAATTAATACTCTACGAAGCTGATGAATGGTTAGGTTAATGGGGTTTTGGGTTTTTAAATTTTGGGATATTTGCAAGAAAAAAAATGGTTAAGGCTCAATGAGAGTAGTAAAGGATAATAAAAGGTAGGTCTTTTAAGTGAAGGGTTAATACAAAAAGGGCCTTAATCATCTCTATTAAGCATGTATCCAATAGACTCAAACATATTCAAAGCAAATTCTAAAGGCAATAACCTAAGGAAGCATCTCACAATAAAGAAATAAAATGAATATAGATGGAGTCATATAGGCTCAATCCTCACATTGGCTTAAATGAAAATTCATCATGCATCTCTACACTACCTCATTGTTCAAATGTCAAATTGTTAGTAAGCTTATGTAACCAACTACTTTTCAACACTCAACATGGTTCACACTCTACTCAAGTAACCTAATTTAAGTTTAAGCATGCATTCAACCTCATTCCAAACAACGTGACAGAATCTCATTGAAAAACAAATTAAAATGATTTAAGTGTGGTTTCATTTCTTAACACAAAACAACATAATATGCCTAAAAAATGCATCCTAATTAACAAAATGCAAATAGTGACTAAGGCAATGCAATTGACAAAGCAAGTGTCACCTCCCTAAACTTAAAGAACACATGTCCTCAATGTGACAAGGCAATGAAAAAATAAGGTAAAATGACAACAAACCAAACAAAAGAAACATCAAACCAAGAAAAAGACATAACAACTAATATAGTAATTAAAATAATGTAGAAAGTTTAGGGTAAGAAGGTTCGTAGAGAGTTTTGTGGCGACGGCAGTGGCGAAGGGACTTCAATATTATTCCTCTGGATGAACTTGCGGAATTTCCTCTTCATGTACCACTGCTCCTTATGCACTTGTCTCATCTGGGTGTCGAGCTCATCGATTTGAAGTGTCATTTGTTGATGATTAGAGGCCATCTGATTAAGTATTTTCCAGAATCTGTCATCCTCTACTGTTGTAATTGATTCCTCTTCCATTGCTTCTTCTTGTGACTTTGAGGGCTCTTATGATGTGGATAGTCTAGAATTGGTTGTATCTTTTCCCTTATTGTTTTTAACAGTTGTGCATGTTTAAGGATTTCGGAGCTCCATAAAATAGGGCTCTAAAATTTTAGGGTGTCTCAAATAAGGAACATCAAAATCATCATACCTAGTCGTACATACACTATCCACATCAAAGTTGTAAAACAAAGCTAAAGCAGTAACAATATACGACATGCTAAAATAAGAGCTCTTCTTATTAACACAACTCACAATTGATTGAAAAATCTAATAAGATATATTTATTTTGATTTTTCGATCCATGCACCAAAGAACAAAAAGTTCCTTGACCGAGAACTTGTTACTTTCAGTTTGATTAAAAACTATTATGCACATAAATTTATGAAGAAGTGCTTAGTGCTATAAATTAAAGTATTTAGTGTATTCCTATAGTCAATGTTGGTTTCAATTGTTAAAATTTTTCAGTAATCATCCACATAAAATTCATCGTGATCATCTAAAACTTTTATGATCGATAAATCAAAAAATGCACAAATGACATTATAATTAAGTTTATAAGCATCACCACATATCCTAAACTAGAATATATCCATTTTAGGATTTTAGTACACTGTGGTGAAAAATTTGACAGTCAACATAGGATAAATCGGCACATCATAGCTAATTAACCTATCCCAACCAATATTCGCAGCTACTCTCTCAAATTTTCACCTCAGTCCTAGATTTTCTAGTAGTTCAAAATCAAAATATCTAAGAGTCATTAAATCTTTATCTTTAAATTCTTGAAATCACATACCTTCGTCTTTCGAATGAATAGGCAAATGGCACATAAAAAGTAGCCGTCATATCAGGTTTACCTTCTCTGGAGACTTAATCATCAATTGGTTTTTGAGCAACTTGCTTCTTTGGAGCCATTGCATGATAAAAATTTGCAAAAATAAGGGAGAGAGATATGAGCACATTTTTTAAAGAGAACGAGAAGAATTCTTTCCAAATCCTTAGATTCTTGAATGATTAAGGTGAAATAAGTGTAAAGGATTGAAAGATTGATGGAAGAAGTGAAGAGAATACCAAATTTTAAGGGCAAGATGAAGGATTGAAGAAATTGAGAGAGTGGGTTTTGTGATTTTTGAGAGAGAGGTTATGAAAATTTAGGAGAACGAAGAAAGAAGAAGAAGAGAGGAAAATTTAAAATTTCCTCAAATGGGCCTTCCCATGATCGTGGTAATCCCCATCATTCCCACAATCTTGGGTTAACTCTCTAAAAAATTTATGGAGAGATTTCCCACGGTCGTAGGAATCACCCTCATTCCCACGGTTATGAGTTGCTCTAATTTTTTAACTTCTTAATCCTCTTCCAAGCTTAGCATGCGTTCTTAACAGTCCTATAACCTATAAACACCTTCAAATCATCTAACCAATAACAAATTTGAAGGGAAAACAAGTGAAAACTCAAACAAAATCTAAATAAATACCATGAAAATTCAAATCAAACACAATCACAACTAAATAAATCAAACAAACAAGTAAACTAGAAACAATCAGAGGAAACTAAAATTCCATGGGTTGTCTCCCATACAGTGCTTTCTTTTAACATCAGTAGCTCAATGCTCTCCTTATGTTTAAGGTGGTTTAAATGAATGATGCAGTGGTAGTGCAGTCACTGATCTCAAAATCTGTACATGAGCTACCCTGTTATAGGTTCCATCTTCCTTATGGTTCTCCTTCCTTTTCCTTCTCCTACATGATCATTTCTTTCTGAATGCATTCCCAAGATCCTTAATCTCTTGCCATTGTCCTCAAGGATAGGTTTCCTTGATATTAATTAGAATTAGAGGAGAACTGTTATCTTTCTTTGACACTTTGAAGGTTGTCTGTTGCTTTCCTACCCTCAGAGTTAGTTCACCCCATTAATGTCAATTATCAAGCGACAAGTAGCCAAGAACTATTGTCCAAGTACCATATGGGTTTACACATCTTCTCCAATATCCAATATATATAAATCTGTAGAGAAGATGAATTTATTAATTTGTACTTGCATGTTCTTAATAATCCCCTTTAGTTAGTGAACTGTTCTATTATTCATTTTCACTAATATCTTTGCGGGCTCTAACTCTCCTAACCCTAACTTCTAAATAAAAGTGTAGGACATCATGTTGGTACTTGCTCCTAAATCCACAAATGCCTTGGCTATGTTCACTCTATTGATATTTCAAGGAATAAAAAAAATCCCCTAGGTCTTCTTTATTATGTGTTATGTTAGGGTTTCCTTCTACTGTGTGCTCCTTCACCTTCTTCTTGACTGGTTTCTTTAACACGAGCTTGTTTGTAGTTGATTTGTTATATCCTCAACCTAGTTTGGTTCAACCTCCTTATATTCCTCATTACCCTACTTAAACTTGACTTCCATTGGGCCAGAATAGTGTATGGAATTTTAGATTGACGGTCCTTGATTAGCTCAATTATGAGCTCACTTAGAAAGCATTCTGTAATTACTTGTCCTTCTTTCTTATCTTCGTCTTCCTTCATATGTTCAATTTTCTTTTCCTGAGTCTGAGTAATGGCCATAATCCATTCCTTTGGGTTTGACTCGGTATTGCTTGGTAAACTTCCTACACTTATAGAAGATAAAGCATTAGCAAGTTGACCTATCTGAACCTCCAAGTTATGGATGGATGAGGCATGGTTCTTCATAATCTGGTCAAACTTTGCTTCCATGCTCTTTTAACTTTCTTCCGAGCTGGCAAACATCTTTTTCTGGTTCTTTTCTTGAGTTTCTAGTTTGGACCCCAAAACAACCATCAACTTGTCCATTTTTCTCTCCATAGATCCAATTTGTTCTTGCTAAAATCCAAGAGATCCTTAAGGTCTTGCTTGGCTACTCGTATTTTTAGTACTCTAAGAAAAATTTGGGTGGTTTTTCCACCCCAGATTTTAAGTGTTCGAGTAAGGATTATTACCTCTTCGTGCCTAGCCTAAGTAATTTACATGTTCTGTACCATTAGCTCCTAACAAGAAACATTCAGCTTAGCCATGGTTGTTTTTCCCACATAGCTCACACTGTACTTGAAGTCCATCAGTGTCCTCTCATTTCCTCCTTGTTCTCTTTCTTCAACCATATTTCTTTCTATAATATCTCGATGCATCACTCTCCTTAACTCTCGTTCATGTATTGTAATATTAGATAACTGTTTGTCACTAAATTTTGTCAATCTTCAAATGCTCTTTATGTTCATGCACATGAAAATACATAAGAAAAAGTATCAAATTTATTAAATCAAAGTATTCTAAACTAAACAAGAAGCTAAACAAACAATCCCCAGTAACGGCGCTAAAAATTTGTTGATTATGAAACAGTCTCTTAGTTTTAGACTTAAAATTGTAAGTATACGAGTCATGACTTGTAGTAATAAGCAGATATCGATCCCACAGGGACTGTGCTTAGACACCACTTAATTCAAATTAATCTTTATTTAAATTAAATAAAACAACTTAATAAAACATAAATGACAACTTAAAAATGCAGAAACTTAGAATTCAAGATTTTCATAACTAGAGATCACTTTTTCACTATCTTGTTTCTCTCCTATTTTGTTAATTGAATTATGTTTCACCTAAGATATCCTAATGTATTAATTACCCTCTCTCAAGGTGTAATCAATTGTCCCTAACCAAAGTAAATAGAAATGATTAAGCAATCTCTCAATCTATAAAATCAATTCACCAATTCAATTAGTTATGAAGTTATCCTATGGGTGATCAATTAAATTAGCTAAGATCTCTATTTGAACTTATAAATTAATTTGATGAATGTAATTCTATAGAATGCCAACACTCATTGTGCAATTCTACACAAATAATGTAACTCAATCTCTCAATATATTGTAAGGTGTGTATATATATATCATTCAAACAATAAAATAAGAGATTAACTAAAAGTTCAAAAGTAATCTCTACAATTAAACTAGCCACTTATGATGTCCATAACATCCCAAACAATCAAATAGTCCATCATACAAATAGTAAAAATGAAAAAAAGAAAATTGATTGAATCAAACTCCTCTTCTTCTTGTCCCGAATCTGGAAAATTTGGTGTTGGTATGCTTTTTTCCCAATGATGAATGAGAAACCTTGAATCTTTGCCTCTCTCAAAGCTCTAAACTTGTTTTTTTACTCAAGAAGGCAAGTCCCACATGAAGCTCTTCCATCCATAGGGTTTATTATCCTTAAATAGTCATGAAAACCTAAAATAATAAGTGAACCCCGTGTATATCCTCGAGTCAAACATCTCACGACTATGGGAATTGGTATGAAACCCACGATCGTGGGTTCTTATGTCATAATTCTTCCTCTTCTATTCTCCTGTCTTGATTTTTAGTTCAATTGCAAATGTGGCCAACCTCTATGCCTACACCAAAATGATGAATTCTTACCCTAAATCAATATCGAACACAAAAAAACGCAATAAAGATTAAAACTAAACAAAACACACAAAGTAAATCCTAAAAAATAACAATAATAATCTATTATGCAAGAAACACATGTTAAATAATTAGAAAAACATACACTAAGCACAACTATCAGATTTATCCTCCCTTATGTTTTATGCTTCTTTCATATGTGTGGATGAGATTTATACCCATTTTATGAAATGTTATTCATGAATATTTTATGTTATATTAGTAAACTATACTTGTGTGCATTTTATCATTATTGTGTGATAAATGAAAATATATGGTGTGATAAATGACAGTATATGAAGAATATACGATGTTTTAATTGTTAATTTTAGGTGGTAAGAGTCACATTCCATTTAGCCATCTTTTTTAGATATTCTAAATACTAAATCTTTCAAACTTTTGATATTTTTCTATCACGAATGTGTACCTTCTGATTAGGGAAACAAGAGTTCATTCTTTATTATGATCTAAAACATCTATAAAGCATATATCATATTGCTGATGCTTTGTTAATTACAATATATTGTCCTCAAAATCCATTTTCGTTTGATTTTTGACCACTCTACTTATTCTTTTAGATTATATTGGTCAAATCTTTCAACTATTAGTGTTGCTTCATATTTCTTGTTTGGGCATGCCTTCAAAACTAAATTTTCCTTTGGTATTTAGTCATTTGTTTTAGCTAGCTTAGAAATGTGATATAAAGATGGCTAGTTCATTGTTCATCATTTTCACTTGCATTATAGCTATTGTTTTGTAAAGATTGGTGATGTTTTTTGTATGGAATCATAGTATTTTTTGTATGGAATCATAAGAGTTTCAAGAGTTAATGCTTATAGTGAAATTTGGTGCTATTGTAACAGATATAAATACAAAACTACTGAACAATTGTATTATATTAAATGCGAAATTTTCTTTTTTACATGCCCTACTTTGTGTTGAAGAGCATCACTCATCCTTATTCTTTATAGTCTGTGGTTTTTTATCTATCCAGGTAAGTCGTCCAACTAATGTCTACCATATGTGTTGCTTTAATAGTAAGAGTATTTGGGTTTAGGTTTTGTGTGAATGCAAAGGAGGTATTAATTTTATGTTGTTGTTTAAAATATTCTTATAATCATTAATGAGTTTTTATGTTCTTCTTTAATAGTCTAAGTATTTATGTTTGGGTTTTGTTTGAATCATTAATGAGTATATGTACGAATTACATAAGTATTTACTATATATAGAATGAGTTTGAGATCTTATGGATGAACCAATCCTAGGACATTATATAGGTTGGAAACCTGTGATGCAGCTCTTATGAGGCTTATAGGTGAAAATTTTCATGAACCTAGGAGTTACAATGAAAACTTGCTTTCTTAATTCATATGGTGTAATAATGCCATGTATCATAGTGCTTGTTTAAAATCAAACTTTGGAAATGAACTTGTAGGTGATTAATTCAAACATAAATACTTAAACTTCATTGTTACTAATTAAAACTTAGTTTTAACATAAGAAATTCATAGGTTTAATAGATATGTCAATTCTTTCCATAATAAATCCCTAGGACGATATATAGGCTAGAAACCTATGATGTAGCTCCTATAAGGTTTATCGATGAAAAAGTTTAGGAGTCTAGGAGTCACAGTGAGAACTTGCTTTCTCGATTCATAAATGTAGACATTCTTACGTATCATTGTTTGTTAGGTTTAAAATAAAACTTTAGAAATCAACTTGTAGGGGATTGATTCAAACATGAATACTTGAACTTCAATGTGATTGCTCGATGTAGTGTTGGATTTAATATATGTATGTACCTTTTTTTACTTCTTAACGTCACTTCTTACAAGACATTGGTTGGCATGTTATTTTATTTTACTGATATATACTCACATTTGTTGTTTACCAATTAATTCGTCCAACTTTTGTTTATATTTGGAATATTGTTAGAATAATTTATGGCTAGATGTATGAATTACTGTTCATTTGTAAGGTTATTATGAGTTAGAATGTGGTGATTGTCCAATCACTAAGGTGGAATTGGTTGTGATTGAGTTTTTAATTGTGAACTCATATGGTGGAATAGGTTGGTTTCAATTTAGAGGGAAAATGGTCAGTAACTTGTAAAAACTTAAGGATTTTATGCAAAATAAAGATTATATTTTCTGTAAACTTAAAGGAAATGAAAGATACTAACTATGAAATCACTTTTTTAAATAACAGTTTTGTAGAAATGAGTAATGCTGATAGATCTTAAATGTATAGAGGATTAACACCTGATAGCTTCATTAATCCTGAGTTTATTGAGAGAGTTGAAGCTTTTATTCACTATGCATGTTCTCAGTCTGCATATATGAATGGCCCAAAGATCTTATGTCTGTGTAAAAAATGCAATTATATTTATTTTCTTCCTATTGATGAAATGAGTCTCTATTTGTTAAGAAAAGGGTTTGCTCCAAATTATTTTAAGTGGATACGATATAAGGAGTCAATAATTTGTAGCACCTCAAAGGGTAATGAAGTAAACTCATCAATTTATGAGTTTGAAAGCAGGACTGGATTTAGAACAAGTAATGTGGATGCAATGAAAAATCCTTACATCCAAATGGATTATGATGCATTTGGTTATATCTTTCAGGAAAATGTAGAAAATCTTGAAGAAGAATCAAACCCACTAGTAAAATATTTTTTTTGACTTACTACAATCAGCTGACTAAGAATTATGGCCAAATTGTAACTCAGTTATCTTCAATTGCTCAAATATTGAACATAAAGTCTGATAGGCATATTTCTAATTGAAGTTTTCCTAAAATTCTTGCTTGATATAATAAATCGTTACCTGCTGATCATACAATGGTCGATAATTTTTACAATATGATTCTTTCTTGATATAATAAATCGTTACCTCCTGATCATACAATGGTTGATAATTTTTACAATATGAAGAAACTTATTAAGGGTCTTGGTTTGTCAGTTGAAAAAATTGATTGTTGCAAATTAGGGTGTATGTTGTTTTGAGGAGATGATGTGGAATTACAAAAGTGCAAATTTTATGGTCAATCTAGGTTTAAACTTGGAAGCATACTATGAAATAGAAATTAGTACCTTAGAATTCAACGTATTATTTCCCACTTAATCCAAGACTTTAAATTTACTCCACGACTTCAAAGACTACATACCTCTGATGTTACTATATATCACATAAGATGGCATAATTAACATGAATAGTTAGATGGAATAACAATTCATCTATCAAATGCACTCGCTTGGAAAAATTTCAATAATACCCATTATGAGTTTGCAGTTAAAAGTTGAAAAGTTAGGTTGGGATTATCGACGGATGGATTCCAACCTTTTAGTCATTGACCAACAATATTCATCATAGCCAGTCATAATTATCCCTTATAATTTGCCTCCATAGATGTGTATGAATGAAGCATATATGTTCTCAACAGTGATTATGTCAGGGCCTACAAATCCAAAGTATAAAATTCATGTATTCTTACAACCATTGGTATCTGAATTGCATCATCTTTGGGAATATGAGGTGTCTCTCAAACAAATTTTTTTTGTTAAGATCAGCTTTGATATAGACTATTAGTGATTTCTTGATGTATACCATGTTGTTTGGATGGAGTACAATATGGAAATTGACTTGTCCTTATTGTGACGATGATTCTGATGCGTTTTATCTTATAAACGGGGCTAAAACATCTTGGTTTAACAACCACAAGAAATTTTATTCCTCCATATCATCCATTTAGACATAATAAATAAAAATTCATTAGAATACCTCCTTCCCTTCACAAAGTAAGAGAAGAGATATTGCAGGAAATTGATGAATTATGGTTGTTAAAATTTATAGAACTTGAAGCTAATGAAGGTAATACAAGCATTAGTAAAAACTTTGGTTGGAGAAAATATAACATGTTTTGGGATTTGCCATATTGGAAAATGACAGGTGTGAATTGCATCATATTTTAGAGCTCAGTTTGTTATGTATTAAGTGTCAATTTGAATGTTTAGTATGTATTTAGGTTATAATTGTGTTAGTTTGTATGTTTTAAGTGTTTTTATGGCAAGTGTTTTTATGGGTTAGCACAAGTCTTTAAGCTTAAATATTTTTTTTAAGGTACATTGATGTGTTTCTTAGTGTTTTAGGGTCAACATCAAAGAATAGAAAAGTTTTGAAGACTTTCAGGCCAAAATCACAGCCCACGATCATGGTAGAATAGGCCAAGATTATGATAGAAAAGTGGGAGCTTGCCCATGATTGTGGCATATAGGCCACGATCTTGGTAGAAGACTATGCCTTAGCCAACAATCGTGGCTTGATTGCCATGATCGTGACTAAAAGGTTGGAGGCAAACCATGATCGTGGCATACAAGGCCCCGATCAATGCCTGCATCGGGTAGACTCGTAAATAAAAGAAAACGTCAAGTTTTGAGGAATATTTTGGACCGTTTTGACCCCTAAAAACCCTAGGACTACACAAAAGGTATTTAAAGATCAAGAAGAACATAAGAGAGGGAGCTTTTGCATCAACCATAATTTCGAAACCTTAGAGAGTTTAATTGAGACACTAAGAAAGAAATGAAGGAAGAGAGACGTGGAGAAGAAGCCTATGCGAAGTACTTCCTGAGACAAGAGGTTTCCTGCTATTACTGCCTCTGTCATTTATTCTGAGTCTATTTCTGGTGTAGTTTCAACTTTATAATTACAGAGAATTTAGGATAGATTTGTTTAATGTTGATGTAACACCCACATACCCCCTGGGAGGAAATGCAAATTCTACACAAAACAGAGCCAAAATAATCCAATACATACTAAAGCATTTCTAGAAAATCAAGGAGCATACATTTCCTTCGTCATTAATTGGGTCATACTCAGAACATAAAATACACATCATACTTATTTCATACAAGCCTTAATCCAATTCCAAACTGTATTAAGGTTTTTACAAGCTATTAAACAAAGCACAAAATACAACATATCTCATTACATTCTGGAACAGAACACAATCTTCATGGCCACTGCGGTTGTTATTGCCCCAGTCCTCAACTCTTCCTATTTGAACCTACACGGTGCAAAACCACCGTGCTAAGCATAAAGCTTAGTAGGGGGAAAAAAACTAAAAAGGATATAGGTTGACAATTGTTTCAAACAGTCATCCAAACATTCACATATTCAAAATCACATAAGATAATAAGCAGTGTTTACTTATCCATTTCCAAACCAAACCAAAATATCATGAATCTCAGAACAAAACAGAACATATCAAAACAGGTCACACATTTAATTTTAACATATCAGAATAAAACTTGTCTGTAACAAATAGAATTTGCTTATTTCAGAATAGAGCTCAGATGTTTCAGATTAAAGCTTATTTATATCAAAACTGAGCATATAACATAATACAAAACAAGTTAGTTTGTTAATCCTTTATACAGAAGTGGGTAACGGGACTAATACAGGAGATACTGTGATCAGTATCACAGAACAAGAGAGACTTATTTCTCAATAACAGGAGACATTGAAGTGTCAGTAACAGGATACACCGAAGTGTCAGTAACAGGAGACACCGAAGTGTCAGTTACAGGAGACACCGAAGTGTCAGCAACAGGAGACACCGAAGTGCCAGTAACAGGAGACACCGAAGTGTCACAAGAGTAGCTGCAGACCCTTCTAGGCATGCCTATTTACCCACGTCCAGGACTTAACAGTTTTAAAACAAACCATTTTAGATTCCAAAATTTTATACAAAAGATGAAGTACAACATATGTCTTTATTCTATTTTTCTCCAAATGAACTTATTCATTGGAATTTGATAAAGATAACATATCCTATAAATACAATTATATGCGATTATAAATCAATAGAAGTGTTGAGTCAACACACATTATATATAGGCACAAAATTATAAGGCACTTCCAATACAGTCCCAACTATCAAACTCCGCGTAAAACTGATGGTCCAGTATTATCACAATATTATTGCAAAAATTCCCACATCAATATTCAATTCATAATACATAAGCCTTTGGAATTCATTCATTCATGAACACACCTAGTAATTCAACATTGTACACCATACATTCTTTACATTATCATCTCATTTAATCATGCATAATTAAGCTAAATATTACTCAATTAACCTTATATAGTCATCAATTGCACAAAATCCCATTTGTTTCCACCTTCCTAACCATTTCTCACAATTGTGGGATAAGGGACCCCAAATCTCCAAACAGCTATTTTCACAGGACAGATTTTGGGTCAGTTTTGTTTGACCATTTTGACATAGAAACTGAGGTTTCTGGGCAATACTTCCTTCTAAAAAATTGTTCCTTTATGTCTTAAGTTTCCATTTAACTAATAATAAGACCTTTTGGAAATCATGAGATATAAATAGAGTACCACAAGCTACTCCAAAACGGGGGCAGCAGCAGGTTACCTTTTTCGATCTCATTTTCCAATATCATACGACCAGAATTAAGTTAAAGTCTCTTCTAGAGATATTTATCTATATGTCTTAAGTTTCATATGCAACTAAAATCACACAATTTGGGGGTCTCTAGGCTGAGTTATAGACCAAAAAATATGACTGACTCAAACAAACCCTAGACAGAATTTTAGTACACATTGTTCCTTGTCATCTTCAACCAATTCTATCCACGATAGCACGAAAATAACAAGAAGTCAACATCCTAGAAAAAATTACACATCCAAATGAATCTTTATATCCATTCAACCATACACGAAACAGAAACCATCAAAGTAAAATCCCAAACCTTAAAATTGACAAAGTAGTTCTTCTAATGCTTTTCCTTTCCTTTCTCTTTAGTTTTAATTCAATCACCAAGTGAAAAATTATGGAATGAAGAAGGTGAAGTGGAGAGGAGAAAAAATTTAAACTCTCAAATTTTCGTGCATCTCCCCTCTCCATATGCCTTTTCCAGAATGTTCTAGCCTTAGACATATATTTCAATCTCATTGGTCCATATGTCATAATCCTATTGGACCATGTGTTACAATCCCATTTGGACCACATGTTACAATTTTATTGGACCATGTGTTGCAATGCTATTGGACCATGTGTTACAATTCTATTGGACCATGTGTTATAATTGTATTGGACCATGTGTTACGATTCTATTGGGACACATGTTTTAAGGTCCATGAGTTAACTTTAGGAAAATTTGCATATTGGTCCTTCTTCTTCCTTAAATTCCCACATTTACCCATACTCTTATCAATTACTTTTATTCCCCTATGTCTTAATTTTCTAATGAAATAAATTTCATTCAATTTGGTTAATTATATCGGGAGTTATACCCAAAAAGCTATAGGCTATTTGAAGTAAGGACATCAGCCAGAACTCACCTTCAAACAAGAATTCAAAACTCCTAGAGATAGAATCAGATTTAGGTTCCTTCATGAAAGTTCTAGATAAATCTATCTATTTTCATATGAATTTAAAAGAATCCAATTTGGATGTCTACAAGTCAAGATATAGCCTAAATACCGAAGTATGTTCAGTAGTTAAACCAAACTTTAGCATATGACCACCATTTTTCCATCATTCCATTCTCATCATCTTAACACATTTTCGTGCCAATTCAAATCTCATAACACTTGTATTAGTACATACTATTAAGTTTAAAATTCCCTCACATATTTAATTCCAAATTCCAACTCCAAAGAGTAAGTCAATCATACATGTATTGCTATAAATATGTAACATTTCATCTAGTGTACATATTGGGGCCTTACAATTGAGGATTGTCTAAACTCACCTTCTTGATATTTTATCTTTGATATTAATGAAATATGATTGTTGCATTTTATTAGATTTCTTTTGATTTAAATTTTACACTTACATAATTCAGAGACAAACTGAGAGGATGAATCAACTGAAAAATCATTAAATTGGGCTAAAGAGAGTTAGGTAATTTAATAGGATAAGAATTAAATCAAACTGGTAAATTTGTATAAAGAGAGATATTGCGTAGGTTTTCAGTAGTTTTTGGACAACTTAAGATCTAAGTTAGGTTTTAGATAGATTGTGAATCTAGAGATTGCACTTCTCATTGTCTGATTAGGTTTATAAATTAGGGTTAAAGGTTATAACTCAAGAGAGAGTAATCAACCCTAGGACCGTTTAGAACCGGTAATCCAGTAAATTCATGATCAATTAGGTTTTCATTAAAGTCAGATAAAATTCCTCTTTCTCTCAATTGGTAGTTCTTAGTTTGATTCTTGATTTGATATTGTATCTGCTAGTTTGTTTATATTTTCGATTTTGATTCTTGGAATTAATTGCGTGATTGAAATAATTTCTTGTTTTAACTTTGTTCATTTTAAGTTATTGTGAATTATTTTTGGTCTTAGATTTTAGGATTAGATTAAACCTCGATCTACACCTTAGGTACTACACGAATGACCCATGTGCTTACAAAATATCGAGATTAAATTATTAAATTTCTTCATATCAGAAACTTGCGATCAAGTTTTTGGCGCCATTGTCAAGGAGTTGATTAGTTTAGTTCTATAGTTTAAGACAATTAGTTTAGTCTTTAATTTTTTCATTTTTTCCTTTTTATTTCAAAATTTGTGCTCTTTTATCAACAAAAAAGTCATGAGAGGTTCGAGTCGTGCAGCTAAACTTTAGACTTAGACATCACTCAACTAAAAAGCTCTGCGTGAAGAAGAAGAGGAAACCATGAAATCAAAAATGGCCGAGGAATTTCAGCAAAATATGGACCACAGAGCAAACCAAGGATGTCAACAATGAACCCTGATGGACTTCATACGACCAAGGTTCAATGCAGCTATCCAAGGAGTAGTCAGGCCTCCCGTTCAAATAGCCTCATTTGAAATAGAACCAACCTTCCTAAATATGCTACAACATAATATGCAGTTTTATGGACTAGCAAAGGAAGATCTCATATAAGAAATCTGTGATATTTTTCGGTACCTTCAGATTTTAGAAGATGCAGTCCAAAATAGGCTTTTCTTCTTTACCCTTAGAGATAGAGCAAAGGCTTGGTACCATTCCCTTAGCCTAGCCAATGTCACGACGTGGGATCAGCTAGTTTGTGCTTCTTAGATAAGTATTTTCCTTTGACTAAGACCATTAAGATCATCAAGGAAATTACCAATTTCCGGTAAGGTGATGGGGAATCAATCTACGAAGCATGGGAGAGATGCAAGGATTTTGAATGGAAGTGCCCATACCATAACTTACCCAAAAAATTCCTTTTATAAACATTATACAATGGAGTAAACCCACTGACAAGAGGCATGATTGATGCAACTTTAGGAGGATCACTAATGAGGAAGACAGTTAATGAAGCAGAAGAGCTGATAGAGGTGATGGCGAGTAATAGCTGCCTCTGGACGAATGAACGGAATAGAGAGACTACTACCCTCTGAGAGAAAGAAGGAATTGTGGTTATTGATCTAATAAATCAAATGTAAGTGAAAATCAACAACTTGACACGACAGCTCAATAGCATGAAGGCTTCATCCTCAACCCGAGTGAAAGTTGTACAACTAAAGTGTGAACTTTATGGACAAAAAGTCTATGACTCCGTGGACTCTTACTTAATGAAGTAAGACAATCTAGAGCAAGTAAATTATATGGGGCCACAATATGGACAAGGAGAGGGCAACAATTCCTACTTTAAAACCTACAACCCTGGGTGGAAGCATAACCCTAAGTTCTCTTGGACAAATAATGTTGTTCAGGACACAACAACAAGCAAGCTTCCCACAAGATAAACCAAGCTTGATGGAATCTAAGTTGGACAAGATTTTGGATAAAATTGGAGCTATGGAAGATGCACATAGGAGGCTCGAAAGCAAATTCGAACAAGTAACAAAGAACCATGCCTCGTCGGTACAAAATCTGGAATTCTAAGTAGGCCAATTAGCATAGGCAAAGTCTACTATTAATGTAGGAACCCTTCCAAGCTATACTGAGTCTAACTCGAAAGAACATATTATGGCTATCATTCAGACCCAGGAGAAGGAACCTGAAAATGTTAAGAAAGATGGAGATAAAGGAGAAGGATAGGTAATTATGGAATTCCTTCAAAGTGAGCTTAAAATTAAACCAATTAAAGAACCTCGATCTGAATTCCCATACCTTCTAGCTCAGTGGAAGTTAATATCAAGTAGGGCAACAAGGAATTCGAAGGAGGTTGAATCAAACATGGTTGAGAATATAATGGAACAGTTGTAAACGAGGCTCACCATAAAGGAATCAGTCCAAAAGAAGGTTAAAGAGCACATAGAAGAAGAAAACCATTACATAACACATAAGAATGAGGACCCAGAGGATTTTTTCATTCTTTGCAATATTAATGGAGTCAACATAGATAGAGCATTCACAAATTTAGGTGTGAGTATCAATATGATGCCCTATATTTTTAATCTAAAATTGTGGTTAAGAGAGTTAGTACCTATAAAGATGTTAGAGAAGACGGCCAACAAAACAGTTCATCAACCGAAGGGGATTATTAAGGATGTGCACATATGAATTGATAAATTTATCTTTCCTACAGTCTTCTATATATTTGACATTGGAGAAGATGTGGAAACCCCTATGAATCTTGGATGACCATTCCTAGCCACTGCTCGTTCAATCATTGACTTGATGGGTGTGAACTAACTCTTAGCGTAGGAAAGGAGCAATTAACCTTCATGGTGTCAATGAAAGACTACTGTTCTCCTTTACCTCCAACAGATATCAAGGAACCTAAACCTCAAGGAGAATGGGAGGATATTGAGGATCCTAGGAATACATTTAGGAAGAAACGATCACAAAGAAGAAGATAACGGAAGGAGAATCATAAGGAAGGTGGAAACTATAGCATGGTAGCTCATGTGCAAATTGTAATATTAATGACTGCACTACCATTGCAGCATTCATTCCAACCACCATGAGCTAAAAAGAGTGTCAAGCTACTAACGTTAAAAGAAGTGTTGTATGGGAAGAAACCAATGGAATTTTGTTTCCTTTGATTTTTTTATTAGGAAGTTTGAATTTTGTAGCTAGGATTATTTTGTTTTAAAATAAAATTGAGAAGGAATAAGATTTTGAGATAAATCGCATGATCGATCAAATAAGCAAAAGAGAGGTGAAAAGGCCACAAAAGAATTAAGAAGTGATTTGAAAAAATGTCAAAAGAACAAAAGAAGAAAAAAATGAAGAATCGATGGAAAACTACAGGACACAATCGTGGCCTGCGATTGGGTAGAAAAGGGAAGCATGCAAATTTTAAAGAAATTTTACATTTTACCCTTTAACTACCTATATATTCATTTATAACTTCACTTTTTCATTCACTTTCACTTTTACTTTATTTCTCTACATTTGAAAGTTCCAAAAGCTATCATATCTCTATACAAAAATTTCAAACTTCCAAATTTCTTCCAACTCTACCTACAAACAAGTCAATATGTTGAGCAGTAAGCAGTTAGCCAAACAGGAGCAATCTTCGGGATGAAATCAAGTTTAAGGATGAGGGAGAAGGAACAGAGCAGTAGACTTCAGAGCGCCCTTCTCAGTCTACATAGAGGAAGAAGGTATTCATTTTCAATCCTTAAATGCTAGACAACTAGTAGTTCCTTGATTTTGAAATGCTCGATAGGTTAGAATTGTGTGATAAGGTAGAGAACTTAGTCGAAAAAATCTAGTGGGCTAAATTTATACATTTTCAATTTCCTGTCTACTAGGAGTTCATTTTGGAATTTTTCACTTCCTTGTCTTATGAACCTAGGAACCCCAAGGAAATTTGGTTTAGGTTGCGAGGACGAGCTTATGAACTGAAAATAGAAATCATGTGTGATATGTGTGGCTTCCTCGAATCCTCCATTATCGATCAGCATGATGATTTTTATCCTTCTCGCTATTGGAATGAGCCCACTTGAATAGAGCAATTTAACGCCAAAAATGCCCACAACAACATAAATAAGGACCCACGAGCACTTATTGCTACATGAATTCATGTGCCAACTAGTTTTTGATAAATCAGAAACCAATAAGTATTCCATAAAGGAACTCTTTATATTGTGGTGCATAGACCACAACATTCCAGTGTGCACATCCACACATGTGCTGAACTCTATTGTTGCGACTCTGTTCAAGAGGGGCAACAATTTAAGTATAGGGTACCTAATTTCTGCCATTGTTGTATATTATAGCGTGGATTGTAGTGGGTTAACTGTCCACTCCCTGACTTCCTAAATCATCACCATTTATGGCGGGCTGAAATCTTTAAGTCCTACAACATGGAACTTTGGGATATCGACTAGAAGACACATGTTATGATTAGGGCCAATCAAGTGAGTTCGAGTTTCGCACCGCCTCAGCAGGCAGAAGAGGACGCAACCAGTGAAGAATCTGAGGAGGAAGAAGAGACAGAAGAATAGGGATGGAAGAAAGTTCTAGACACAATCTCCGCAAACAACACGTCGGAGAACTACAGAATGATTAGGGAGATGACCCGAACTCAACGATGTCAGAGCTAGGATATACGTCATATCCATCGATATTTTAAGGCTCAGGGCATTCAATTGCCAGCTCTAATACCATCTCCACCTCCATCTCCATGAGACTTTATCTAACCCCCTTTCTTTTTCAAATTAATCTTTACTTTTATTTTTATTTTTATTTTTTATTTTATGTTAATTTATATTTCTTCTTTTCTTATCTGCTTGTTTGTTCCCTTCTCACATTGAGGACAATGTGTTGTTCAAATGTGAGGGGTGGTTATGTGTTTTGCTTTGCGTGTGATTTTGTATATTGTATAATAGTTGTTAGGTTGCATTTTGTGAATTTTTTGAATGTGTCAATGGCTTAGATGGATTGAAATTAATTTAATTTTGAACATAGTCTATTAGGATGTGAAGAATCATTAGCTTGCAAAAATTAATGAATTATGGTTTTTGGATAAATATACAACTTAATTAGGATTTAGTGTAAGTTTGTCACCCACTAAATTGTCACATTCATTCATAATTTGAGGCCTTTTAAATTAAGTAGCTTTACTAGTATTTTTTATGGAAATGAGTAGCCAAAACAACAAGGTAGGCAAATAAAAAATTTATGTTTTGTTAATTAAATAACTTTTCTGCTAGCCTTTGGGTTATAAATAGAGCTAGTACCCAGTTGACAACATGATATAACTGAGTAACCGGATCGACACGCATTTTAAATATGTTCCTTCGCGTTAAAAAGCTATAATGACGTTCCTACCAAGCAGCTTAATAAAAACATGACTTAGTCTAGTAACCAGATCGACATTTGGTACCAATTTTTGCCTCCATATAAAAAGAATAAGTCCATGTTCAATAAATTAATTAAAAAATAAAAATAGCATTAAACACCTACCGAACTTGTAGTAGCTTTACTTTTCATGAAAACGTACTTATAAGAAGTTACAAAGTCTGAATGACTAAAGAATTATTAATGTGTGTGTGCAATTGAAAAGGGAAATTAACAATTGGATCTTGATTAATCTGTATATTTGGTTCAAAGCCATTCGACACAGATTCATGTTAATGATTTAATATAACTTGAATGATTGTGTTTAAGATAAACTTATTTCATAAAGTTGAAGCCATTGCCTCATTACTGCATTGTGTGTTGTGTGTTTATTATATGTTTGTTGTTTTTTTTGCTTGAGGACAAGAAAATGTTTAGGTGTGGAGATATTGATAGGTCTAAATTGCATCATATTTTATGGCTTAGTTTGTTATGTATTAAGTTCCAATTTGAATGTTTAGTATATGTTTAAGCTAGAATTATGTTAGTTTGTGTGTCTAAGTGTTTTTATGGGTTAATATATGTCTTTGAGCTTAAATATTATATTTTGAGATACCTTGATGTGTTTGTTAGTATTTCAAGGTCAACATCAAAAAATGGAGAAGTTTCGGAGACTTTCGGGCTGAAAGCACAGCCCACGTTCATGGCACAATCGTGACAGAAACAAAGGAGCCAACCTACGATCATGGCACAAAAGATTATGCCACAGCCCACGATCGTGGCCTGATTGCCAATATCGTGGCCTGCATCAAGCAGACACGCAAACAAGAGAAAATTTCAAGTTTTGAGAGATTGTTCGGACCGTTTTGACCCCAAAAAAACCATAGGGCTACTCAAGACACAAAAGGTATTTAAAGAATAAGAAGAACATAAGAGAGAGAGCTTTTGCATCATCCATAATTTCAAAACCTTAGAGAGTTTTATCGAGAGCTTTAGAATGAAGCGGAGGAAGAGAGACGTGGAGAAGAAGCCTACACAAAATACTTCCTGAAATAGGAAGTTTCACGTCATTGCTGCCTCTGTCTTCCATTCCGAGTCTATTTCTAGGGTAATTTCAAGTTTATGATTATATAGAATTTAGGATAGCCATTAATGATAGATTTGTTGAATGTTGAGGATTGTCTAAACTCACCATCGGGATATTTTATCTTTGATATTAATGAAATTTGATTGTCGAATTTTTATTGGATTTCTTGTGATATAAATTATGTACTTACATAATTCGGTGATAAACTGAGAGCGTGAACCAAGTGAAAAATCATTAAATTGGGCTAACAAGAATTATATAATTTAATAGGACAAAAATTAAATCAAACCGATAAATTTGTGTAAAGAGAGATCTTGTATAGGTTTTTGGTAGTTTTTGGACAACTTAAGATCTAATTTAGGTTTTGAATAGATTGTGAATTTTCCCATAATCTGATTAAGGATTATAAATTAGGGTTAATGGTTATAACTCGATAGAGAGTAATCAACCCTAGGACCTTCTAGAACTGGTAATCTAGTAAATTCATAGTCAATTAGGTTTTATGTCGGCCCCTTAAATTTTTTTTCATTAACTTAAGCATAATAGCTTATGGAATAAATGCATGAGAAGAAATTGAGGGTATTTTCGGTATA
>JANZXR010000002.1:29268223-29301054 GCA_027575705.1 Erythroxylum echinodendron
CATACATGAATGCATGCATATGTCACTATACACTTATACACTCCTATTCATGGCAATTGGTGAGGGGATGTTACAATTTTAGATTTCACCAGTTATCCAATATCATTCAGTTTGATAACAGGTAGTGAAGCAGGGAGGTCATCTTTAAATTTAATTTCCACATAAATTTTGGCAAAGAATATTTGCTTAAGACTAGTTATTGGTGATTCGAAGATACTGGTCTACCCATTAAGCTTGCAAGAAAGCTCTAAACATCTAAAGTTTAGTACTCTAGTAGGAATGTATGAAGGTTGATCCACAAAGGAATAGTTTTAATTCCAGTTTTATCAAGCTCCATTCCAAGTTCCAATTTTAGACAGGCATTCCCTAATCTCCAATGTTCCATGGACCAAATTCAAACCATATCTAAGTTGTCCACATTTGTGAATTTGAAGAGGAAGGAGTCCTCAATAAGCAGGATTTTATCTCCTTATTTCCCCATTTGTTTTGCTCCCATATCTGAACATGTGGGAAAGAAGGCTTTTTATTAAGGAAGAAGCCTATCAATATGTTTGGCTAGGTTTTGACTCCAACCTGCAACAATTCTAATAGAGGAGTAACTATCCCACCACTGTCAAAAGAATGTGTTTTTGTTTCTCCATATTGATAGTAACAACCACTACATTTCTCTATGATTTTCATTTTTACTTTTAAGCAGAAGCATTTCCTTTTATTGAATTATCGAATGGTTAGTAGCTTCCATATATTCCATAAAGGTTGGGAAGGGGTTATCCATAGTCTTAAGTTCTGACAAACTTCCCTCAAAACCTTATCCTTCCTATGTCTTTGATGAGGAGGACTTTAACCTGCCTCCATTGGAGACTTCCATGAAGACTGCCTGGAATATAAACAAACCGATTGATGGCTACGTGTGACTTTTCAAAAGTGGTAAAAAAACACTGTATGAATCACTCAGAGAGAAGCTAGAGAAACCCAGTGTAATAGAATGTGTCATCATCATCATTGTTGTTTGATAAAACTTAAGATACTTTCATTATAAGAGTCAACAAAATCAATTCTTTGAAGGTCACTTTTATAAAGAAGATGAAAATTGATATATTAATGTATATTATACATAAATTAATATTATGTAAATAGATATTACATATAAGTAAAAATATAATTTACTAATTCTAAATCATTATTTTGATTTAATTAATCCATATAAGATTTTTTAATGAAATAAAAGATAACAAATTTACATCAACCTACTTAAATCGTAGATATAAAGCAGAGGTTTGAGAGTTATATTAAGTAACTACAAGACGAAGATTTTTATAATAAATTGTCATTCATTAAATAAAGAAGAACATATAAAGAATATAAAAAATTGTACATGGCCCGCTTATAAATATATAATTAAATTAATCCTTTTAATTAATAATTTTTTGTGTAATATTAGAGTCTTATTTGATTGACATGTCTCGGTTTGTAATTTATGTTCACTTCCATATAACAATTATTAGAAAAGGCTAAACTTGTAATTTGATCTTTATACTTAGTATTCTTTCTAATTTTCTACTTATAATAAATATTTTTGTTTTATTTCATTAATTTAAGAATTGGTTATGATTTGGTGTTTGACTAAAAAATATTGCCATTGATAAAGACTAGTTGAATATTTCTTAAAAATTTATAACAATATAATTAAAAGTAATATCATTTATTTAAAAACAAAATAAAATTATTTTCTAAATGAAGAGATCAAAATATAAACTAGTAAAGAGAACAAATTGAACAAATTGGAGCTTACTCAAATATATATTATCCATATTTAAACCTCAAATATATATTATTCATACTTACGCTCATATCTATTCATACCATCAAAATAAATTTCAGGATGACTCGCTTATAGCAAGGTTTGGAATGTACCCCCCAAATAAGTTGTTCGTGTACTTTGTCAACTGATATTAATAATATGAGTTGCTCTTAGACTAAATCTACAAATTCTGATAAAGTTTTTAAATTAGTTTTATGTGGTACACATATTTATGTTTATTAAATTGAATATATTTAAGTTAATAATTTATATGATTCATAAGTCATTGTTGTTAAATAAATCTAAATGAATATATATGTAGTAATCATAATTAAAACAAATATACACTCTTCTCTTTATAGTAAGTTAAACTTAATCTTTATTTTAAAAGTTATAAGTTATAACATATCATATGCTTATCAAAAAAGGAATTTAATAAAATGAGAAATACTCCTTTTGTACATAGTTTAAGTTTTAAACTTAAAAAGTTATTGTTACACAATATGATGTGAATAAGTTAAATCAAAGTACTTCCCCAAGTATTCTCTTTTGTAGATATTAGTTGCTAAACTTGGGTATATACTTTTTCATGAAAATATTAAAATTAGAGAAATGACCTAAAAGATAGAGTCTCCATTTGCCACTATGGGAAAAGCTAAGGAAGAGGAAGAAGGAAGAGAGAGAAGAAGAGGGAGAAGGGGGAGTTTCTACTGCTGGTTTAACCTCCAGTCCTCCCAAGTTATCTTTTCTTCTTTCCATCTTTTATTTTGTTCATTTGATGTATGAGATGGAATTGACAATGATGAACCTTATTTTAAGGATGTTATAATTTATTTTAGGGATTTGTACTTGATTTAATGTTAATCTAATTGTTTTCATTGTTAATGATGCTGGATATTGTCATAATTTATTGTAATTATATGCTTCGGTAATAAATCGAGAGAGTGAACCAAATGTGAAATGATTAGGTTGGTTAATGAGAGTTAAACGATCTATTAGATCATGAAAATGATCAAATCGGTAATTATACAGAGGGAGATCTCGTGTAAGGACACGGTAGTTTATTAGAAATCTTAAGAACTAATTAGGTTATGGTCTGTTCTGTTAATCGAGAGATTACATGTCCGGTAACTCAACTTAATTAGGGTCTATGATTTTGGGCTTAATGATTACAACTCGAGAGAGACTAATCAACCCTTCGAAAGTCTAGGACTGATACCGCATTAATGCAAACTGAATAAGTTAGCATTGATGATAGGATAAATCCCCCTTCTCATAATTTGTTAATCTTCCTTGTGTGAAATTCAATTATCAATTGGTGGTGCTCAGATTTAATTGCTTGCATTAATCTAAAGTTCTCATGTCAATCATTCCATATTCGATTGTTTACTTTTCGGTTTAGTTTTATTTTTCATTTTAATTACACTTTGAAGCCTTAGATAAATTAAGATTCGATTAGTTTGCTAATTCCTCGTGGGATCGACACCTTATATACTACACAACGACCTGTGTGCTTGCGAAATATTGAGGGTTTTATAAGACCTCACATGTTCTTCATTTTATCTATTTTATTGTCTTCTCTTGCTCTAATCCTTCTCCTTCCTGCTCTATGAAGACAAGTGAGTATGAGTCTTAAGAAGATGGATCAAATATTATACTTTCGACTCACTTTAGCTCTTTTGCTTTCGAATTATACCTAAAACCAAATATAAATTAAAATGAATGTCTTAAGCATTTCATAACATTAATCACTAAGCGTTTTGGAGTAAATGTATAATCAATTAAGCACATATCAATTTTCCCACACTTAGATTTTGACCGTCCTCAGGCAAAACATTAAAATCAAAATCACATACCCAAAATATTTACTCATTTCTCATATTTCCCAAGAATAGGCAGTCATAAGCAAAGATGAATAACTTTCAAAAACTATAGCAAGAACTCAACATTCAACCCTTCTACTCATGATCAATCAACAATTATCACCTTTAGAAATTGAGCAATCTAGAGGTAGTCTTGATAAAATGTGTTTTAGATAATTTCATGGGTAGACTCAAACACCATTCATGATCATGACATTTCACAACTTTGCATATCATTTCATTTCTCCACCATTAAGATTGACATGCATAATCATGAATCAAAGGACATTTTAAGGTTGTAATATAGGCAAGGGCAAGGTGAGATGTATTTGGGTAATGTAGCATAAAAGCCATCAAAGTTAGTGAAGCAAAAGTAACACTCAATGAAACACCAAGTGTAAAAACTAACATTCATTCAAAACTAGGAACCATCAGCTATGATGAATACAAAAACTATGTTTCACATTTCAAATTCAAGCTTTCACACGACAAACCACATAAAGCATAATTAATTAGAAAAGATCACTCATAAAAATTGATGATAACAATACATTGAAACTACAAGGAGTGAACCTTCCAAAACAACATCTACCTCATATGCATTATACTCAAGTTATCCATTCCATACAACTTTAAGAGGAGACATTAATCATAAATAACTTTGCAAAACAATTACATTTCCTCCTAAATACTTTTATTTAAACAATTTTCTTTTACTTTATTTTTTTCTTTTTCTTTTTCTTTCCTTTTTCTTTTCTCTTTTTCTTTCTTTCTTTTTTTGTAATAAAAATTTAAAGAAGCTACATCAACATGGGAATTTCATTGATAAAATGTAAAATGGCTCCTTACAATTATAACCATCCCACAATTATGCACACCCCTACACTTATACTTTTGTACATCCACTATCGTCAGTAATCAAAAAATGTTCCATTAGGTTTAAGGCTTGGGCAGGACATTTAATTAGGTTTAAAGCATGTAATGTGATTAGCACAAAAAGGAAAGTTAATAAAGCTCAAGGGGGCTTATCAAAGGAAATTTTCATATCAATGGATAGGCTATTTGGTTAATGTAGTTTGTAAAACAAAAATTGCTTATATCATTTCCATGTTATTGCATGTGATAAAAATGTGGTCTTGAATAAAAAATCAAAGCAAATTTATGATGTACATATTATGAAGTTCACATTTAAACAAAAAACAATGAGTGAAATGGTGTCAGTCTATACAGGCTTAAAATCTCACTGGCTTGTGTCTACCACTAGTCATTGCTCTTATAAAGATAATGCATATTGATTAATCACAATAGCAAAAGGACAAGCTAAGTTGCCATAGATTATTCTAGTCAATTCACTCTCCAATAATGACTATATAATCCTAGAAACAATAGAAAAATGAGAAAATTTTTGTTTGTTTGTTTGTTTTATTCTCTTTCTCTTTTTGTTTGATAACTTAAAAATAAGTAAGAAACAAACAAACTTGAAAACACACATGCGTATAATAAAGAAATGCAAAAATGTAAAGGAAAAGAAATAAACTTCCCTTAGGTTACCTCTCAAGAAGCGCCTTAGTTTATTGTTGCTGGCTCGAGTCCTTATGTTCCTTAACATGTGACAATACTATGATCTTCAGGTGTCACATGCACTTCCTCCATACGAGGTTCTTCAGGATAGGGTCTAGGTTGATGATCATTCACCTCTAGCATCCTCTATATCTTCAAACTTCCAATCTCTACTGAGTTCATACACTCTAGAAATATCTCGAATATTCTTCACCCCTTTCTTCCTTGTTTAATTTCTCCAATTTGCAAGGTAAAAGTGAAGGCTTAGTTTTAACAACAATTATGAACTCAATACTCACCTTTGAGCTGAATGATGTATCTTTTTTTTCTTCGAGCTCCTCCTCAACTTCTTCTTCACGAGGAATTTCTTGAGTAGTTCTCTCAAGATTCTTATGCTCCTCTTTACTTTATAAGGTCTCTACACTGATGTCCCTTCGGTACACCTCAGGTTGAGATAGTTGTGCCTCTTTGCTTTGTGATGCTAGGTGGTTGATAACTTCTACCAACTAACCCACCTGATTTGTCAAGTTCTAGATTCGAGATGTTGTATCTTATTAGAATTGTATCATATCCTGCTAAACTTGCAAAGCATTAATAACACAAACTTAACTAATTCTTCTACAGATATACCTAAGTTTTATTGCCACTCTAAATTTTGGATGCTAAATCTTGTATCTGCCAAAATTGCCTTTCCTCCCACTGAAATTGCAAAGTGTTAGCAGCAAAAGCATTAACTAATTCTTCTAGAGATGGACCTGAGTCGTAATAAGAAGCTTCTGGTCTATATGGAAATTGTTATATGTCAAACTATCAATGAAGTAATTTTTCTGGTTATCTTATCCATAACTGAAGTTCGTATGATCACTCCAAACTTAGTTATAGGATTGAGAATACAAGTTACAGGAAAAATTATTTCCGTCCATGTAAAATTTTTTCTACACACACAAACAATAAACAAAAAGTGAGAAGATTAAGAAATAACTAAAAAGAAACTAGTCATAACAAATATGTACAAAACACCAATCAAAATCAAGAACAAAATCTAAAACACCGTACTCCCCAACAATAATGCCAAAATTGATGTAGCGAGTTGTAACACTACTCAGAATAACTAGATCTACAACTATAGCAATGATGACTCAAGGTTGATCCCACAGATAGTGTTCGGTTAGCTTTTGTTATGAAAAGAATTGGTGTTTAGGTTGGGGGCTTATTACGTTTCAAATCAGAAAATAAAACTAAATTAAATCAATGAAAACAAATTATAGAAAAATTTAAAAATGATGAAAAGAGATGAATACATTAGGGACCCACTCATCGGTTTAATCTCGAATTACACACAATTAAACATACCTCATTGAATTGTTATTCTCATACCTCTCCTAAAAACTATTAATCGTAGGTTAAAATAAGCTTTGTTGACCCCGGTTTTTCCTTAAGTCATTTTTAATTAAGAAGAACTCGTTAATTAAACCTAGCTATCAAACAATCTAAAACAAGCTCTCTAGATTTAATTGCACAGCTGCATTACTAGTTAGGAAAATAGATTAATCAAGGAAACAATCACACAAGCTTGGCTCATTTAATCTAGGCTATGTTATCCCTAATGATTGAAAATCATTAGTTGCCACAAACAAATATCAACATAATAATTACGAATTATATTGAAGATTCTAGCAATGGGTTTGTAATAAAGCAATCCAATGAATGCATTAAAAACATCTTTAAACAATAACCAAACAATAAATATAGAATAACATAATCAATTCTTAAGAGAAAAGAACAACAAATAATGAAAGAATGCTTAACTGGGTTCTTCAACATCGATATCACCTCCGAACTGGTGTCGGGAAGCCTATCTCTCCATAGGTCTCCCAAAGATGTGTTATGTCTCCCTCTTCATTATCCTGAATGATTCATCAAACCTCTTATAGCTTTTTTCATCACGCAACATGTCTATTTATATTAAAAACTAGGGTTCGGCTGAGCTAGCAAAAACTCACAGGCTTAAGTGGTTGGCTCACAACTATGATTGGCTTCCTTGAAGCTCATAGTTGTGAGTTATTGTTGCATTCTCATGTCACACCCATGCAAAATGATTCATGGGCATGAATAATGTGTCATGTCGATGACGCCCTTGCCTTGGTCATGAGAGATAACTCACAGCTATGACAAAATGATGCATTGCTATGAGGGATGAATGCCTTACATGTTCTTCATTTTAGGTATTTTCTTGTCTTCTCTTACTTTATCCTTCTCCTTCTTGCGACATGAAGATAAGTGAGTGTGATTATCAAGAAGACAGCTCAAATATTATACTTTCGACTCACTTTAGCTTTACTTCCGAGTTGTACCTAAAACCAAATATGAACTAAAGTGAATGTCTTAAACATTTCATAGCATTAATCGATAAGTATTTTGGAATAAATGTATAATTAATTAAGCATATATCATCTATCATGATGCACCTAACAATGTTTCCAAATTAATTAAGGATTTTATATTTTAAAATAATCTCTTTTACCTTAGTGTGAGAGGTTAAGTGCATCCCTTTTATAAAATGGTTTTTATAAGAAAATTTTAGTATCTACACTTTTTAATAGAATCTAGTGGATAAGCATGATTCTCATTAATAGAATTCCCCAAAATTTGATACTTAACTAGAAGTTTTAATCCTTGAAAATATTAGCTATTGCTCATCTTAACTACCTTGTCTTCTACCTCAAACACTATGTAAGAATAATTAAATGTGCAATTACTTGGTAAAAGATGCATTGCATGAATGTCCCATTCTAAGAATAATTCTATAGTTTTTCATATCTGTGTAAAGTAAATGCTTGAGTTGAATTCTGCACTACTAACTTATTGAGGTTACCTAGAGATACTCCTATCTATAAATCAGGGAATTATATAATATGCATATTTGAGGTCGTGGTAGGAAATTTCCTACGCTTTATGGTGACTTAGGTTGACATTGAAATAAATTTACAGAAGACAGATGTCATCATTAGCATGCCCTCTCTAAAAAGCAATCAAATAGGTACAAAGGCTAACAAGGAAGATAGGATTATTAGTTTTCTTTCCCAAATCTACATACTAATTACACTCTTTCAAGTCCTGAGGCAACTAAGAGAATTTCTTTAGAGAGAGAAATGGAAGAAGGCCTTTATCCAATTAAAAGCACATATGTAGAACCCTGTACTATTATCAAACCCATCACTAGCTAAAGGCTTATTACATATATCTTATAGTGTTAAATGAGGTTAAAAGTCCTATCTTGATTAGTAAAGATTGAATAGTACACCAATTTCTTATTACATATGCCTTGTAGTGATAAATGAGGTTAAAAGTTTTGACTTCATTAATAAGGATTGAACAAATAAGAAATCAATGTACTATATGAGAAAAATCTTGTTAAAGATAGACATACACTGTACCAAGCTAGAGAAAGTTCCCTTCATCATAGTTACCACTGCACAAAAGCTAGGATGCTATTTTTAAGCCTACATCATTAGCATTGTGATAGAGCTATCGCTTTTATAGACCCTCTATATCCTTGATCTCTCGATAACATAGACTTAAGAAAAGTGAATTTGACCTAAGCTTTATATCCAGGTCAACACTCAAATGTTAGGTTATGATTAATAATTTGGTCAAATATGTTGTAGTCTCCATTAAAAGCAATGGGGAGGAGGGAATCCCTTGCACTGGATTGTCTACAAAGACGAATCATAAAACGAAGAGGGAAATGGCATTGGCCTATATATGTAAGGATCTTATGGTTTGGAAACTAAGATCAAGTAATAAGTCGACAAATTACCTAAAGAAGAAGAACCTTCGTTTAGATTAAGACAAAGACGGGTGAACACTAGAGAAAAATTCAGACGAAGACTGGTGAATAAAAGATGGGTGTGTGGATGAAGACGACGACGGGCCACTGAGGTAGTTATTGGAATGCGAGGAGGAAGATGAAGACAAAATCAAACGCTGCTTCATAATTAGGTTTTCAATATGACAAAAACAACATCATTTTTTGTGGATAAAATGATGTCGTTTTTATAATTGAAACTATGGGTTCTTTCCTTTAGTTGCGAAAATTATTTCTTAGCTAGAAACTTTTGGCTCCCAAATTATTTTCTAGCCAAAAGAAGATAATAGAAGATACATCTAAAGACATTTGACTACTAAAACATATTCATAGCCAATTGAAATTATAGGTTTTGTGACTTTTAACTATGAAGAGTTTTTAATAGCTAAATTCATTTAGCTACAAAAACATATTTTTAGCCAAAAGAACAAGAGTGAAAATATTTCGCCGTAAAATCTAATTCGTAACTAAAATTATCTTACTACGAAAATATATTTGTAGACAAAAGAAGAATAATGAAAATATTTGTCTATGAATATATTTTTGTAGCCACATATTTTTAAATGAAATTACATATTCTGTGACTTTAGTTACAAAAATAATTTTGTAGCTAAAAACTTTTAGCTATGAGAATATATATTTTTATAGCTAAATGTTTTTAATTGGAATTATAGGACCTGTGATTTTTAGTTACGAAATAAAAAGAATGAAAACATTACCAATATATTTTCGTTTCCAAATCGTAGCCTATTGTACTAAAAATGATAATGTGCAAGTTTTTTATTCTCTTTTGTTCTTCCTCTTTTGGCTATAAAGTTCAACTTTTAGCTACAAGGAAAAACATAACAAAAAAATGTAACTTTTAATTATGATTTTTACGTTGTCGCTAAAAGAAAATTAGCCAAAAGGCTACTTTATTGTAGTGTTTAGTTACAATTTTCAAAATTATCAGTCAAATATTGACCTTTAGCTATAATTTCTAAACCGTAACAAAGAAAAATTGTGACCAAAGGGTTACTTTGCTGTACTAAACTAACATCTTCTTTGCATTAACAAAAAATGGAAGCTAGACAAGCTTATGGCATCATGACACTTAGTAGATGATTAATATGGGGCCCATTTCTTAATCATGTGAGGATCTAGAGCGAGCACGATTCATTTACGACAAAGAAAGTAAGTTGGAAGGGGTCATTACTTATGATTAACGATAATAAGAAGGGTAAGGGTTAAAAACAAGACATCAGGATCAGAGAAAGTTTGTCCTTTCTTTGGGTTTATCTGGCTAGTGGGGGCAATGCAAGAAAACAAGCCAGCAACCTCTTTGATATATTCTTGATCATGTTTTAGGCGACAGAGAGAATACTCCGACACGAACCATTAGAAACATTCTACCTGGTGCTGTTGTCTGCAGTCATTTCCATATCATCTGTAGTAAGTAAAAAGAATGGGATCAATTTCTCTCCCTTATTCATCTCAGTTCAAGTCAAATCTCTGGCTACTATTCATCTCAGTTCCTGCAAGTTGTTATTTACGATTTTAAGTATTGCTTAGTCAGAAACGTTCATTTATAAGATGTAGACTATCACTATCAATTTAACGCCCACATTTTCTATAACATACGTTCCATCATAGATTGATTGTATTTGTTGACAATTTCTATGTTTTTCTGTATTCGAATTCTGCTCCTCTTAAGAGAGTGGCTCGATCTTTTTTTTTCCCCTCTACTAGAGTTCTGGGGGTGATGTATTGGAGTGCACCACCATACTTCCTATATCATTCTATTGGTTTGTTTGTTAGTGTTACTTAAGTTCATGATGGTAACAAGAATGACAAGCGATCTAATATCGCTTAAAAATGATTTTATCTGCCAACTTTTGAATGATTAGGTAGTTTTGAACCACCAAACGTGGGTGTATTATTATCTTAATCTCCGTCCTTCATTTCTTAGATGCTTGACGTAATTAGGAAACTGGCTTAGTTAAGTGAAGTTTAAGAAAGATTGTTAACTGAGGCATTAGAATATATCTAAAGGTCCATTCAAGAATCTTCACACTCAGAAGGTTACCACTTTCCAGGAAAATACTTAATTCGGGTGCACAGAACCTGAAGTACGGGTCAATTGGTATTACCTGAAGTTAGATAATACATTTTATTGACATTACATATTTTAATATCAGATAAAGGGCTATTGATATCATATCACAGTACAGAATACAAAAAGAGAAGGAAAAATAAACAAACAATAATAGAGCACTTTTGACTTTTGAGATCTTGGAAAGTTTAGATGAACAGTGTAGGGCACGGAAGAAAAGATGGGTAGAGGGGACAATTCTGGGTCATGCACTTTGTCAAATGTGTGTGTTCTGGAAGGCACTAGGCATAATTTTCAAATGCAGATTATAAAAGAAAATTTGAACTGAAAATTAAATCGGCAATGTTTAAAAGTTTGAGTAGATATTAAATTGTCATAAAATTGAAAAGTAAAGATTAACTAAAATTAAAAATTTTGAAATAGAATTGAAAAAGGATATTATTTTTACCTATCTAATAAGTTAAAGTTTAATTAAATAATCATATTATTAAATAAAAATTAACTACTTTATAAAAATCAGTTAACTTGTAAAAAATTGACAGATTAATTAATTAATTAATCAATTTTTAATAACAAAGATTATTACGATATATTGAAAAAAATTTAACTAAGTTTAAAATTTTTACAATTGAACGGAATTTATTTAAAACAAATATAGAGAATAAATGAGTGCCATCTAGTTGTGTATGTATTTTCACGGTCATTTATCAAATGCCCAGAAGTCCAAAATTCTGGCAGAACTTCAGCCAACTTTTGCCTTAAAGCCATATCTAATGTCTAATACCAAATTGAGAATGGCAATCCATGTGCATTGTTATCTCAACTATGAAGGTGGCACCTTCTTAAATGCACGTTACAACTCCTTCAACTGCTAGAACTAATGTCCATCCATGTTTATTTCTTTAAGCAAGTACCAACATGCCCCCAACCTTTCAATACTTTCCATTCATTTGTGATTTCACAGTACATTTTCCTTAGTTCATCTACTTCTGAAGGGATTTTACAAATACTTGGTGCTGAGTCAATGTACATAAGCAGTCAAGCGTCACTCTCATCTCCAAAATCCATCAGAAAATCAGTCAAGTTCTCAGAGTCGTCTATTGCCTCTTCAAGATTCATGGGACCTGGCTTCTTCCGTTTAGCCTGCAAATATTATTAGTGGCTTAATATGTGAAAAGAATTGGTTTGGAAGGCGTAGGATGAATATGACACAAATAAATAAGTTGCATAACATTTCAATTTCTCAGTCCTCATAATCAGGTCACCACCCTTATAGATTACAGTCTTAAGTAGGCCTTAATGCTTCCGAAGGGTGGAAAAAGTTTGAAAGGACTTTCTCTATAATGAGTAAAAGGACTGCAAATGCAATGCGTTACTATCTTAAGCCTTCTGTTGTTGATATTGTTTGCAGGTTTCTTAGTAGCCACTGTCTACATCGTCAAAATTTATATCCAACAAACAATATTCTACCAACATCAGATTAAGAGTAGGCTATGTAAATAATGTCTATGTGAAACAACAGAAACAATAATGTGCAGTAATGCTTTGGAAAAAGAGAAGAAAGTTTGTGTGAGAGCTAGTGGCAATGCAGACATAAGGGATCATCAGCCTAATGTGCGCATTAATGTGTTTATGATGATTAAGCCTGAATCAAATAATAATGTAATAGAAAATACAATCACCTTTGTCTTGCGTGGTTGAGGAGTAGTTTTTAGAACACTCCAATTGCGAGTAATTTTCTCTTTTTCCCCTTCATCTTCCTCTTCCTTTTCTTCTTCATCACCATCTTCTTCTCCCTCCTCTTCTCCATCAACCTCACTATCCTCTTCATCATCCTATAGTGAAAATTATAAGTGCTGTTGTACTTAACTACTTTGACAATTACTACAAGATGCATCCAAATAATCTTGATATATGTAGATTCTATATTAATAAAAGGCAAGAGATTTACATCATTTTCACCAATGTCAACAGCTTGTGCCATAGCCTCATCCATGTCTGTCTCCTGATTTTTAATTGACAAAGAAGATAGATTAAAAATGGAAAACAAACTGTGTACCTCTTCTCCCAGCTAAAAATTAGATCGGCAACTATAAAATCAGGAATATTTCCTGATATAGCATTTTAAGTGTAAGAAATAAAGCACAGAGAAATTAACTCTAATTCATTTATGGGTAATTGCTTCCACAGTTAGAAAAGAACCCTTAATCAATTTTCACATAAGCAGGACGCTATCAATCACAAAACATGCCACAGAAAAAGTATTTGTTAAATGTTGTGCAAGGTTTAAGAGTTCAAGTAGTTCTTAGGAACTCGGTGTAAAGACTTTGTAAGCTGAATATTGTAGCTTGATTCAGAAGATTCTTACAGGATAAAACCGCTTCTGATGATTTTGCAAAATGTGCTTTAAGAGCTTTTCATGTATCAGTATTTCCAGAATGATTTATATGCAATTGAGTTAGAAGTAAGCCTATTAAAAAAAAAAGTTAATGCAATTTCCCATTTACTTTTATGTCAGTTGAAGAATGAGACAAAAACAATTAGCCATTCGCTTTCCTCAAGTTGAATAAGATGATTTATCAAACCCAAAAACATCTGTATCAAAAGTTCGTTCTTATCTCTCGAATTACCTCTAGTTGCTCCATCTTTTCTTTTCCCAGAATCTTCTCAAGCTCCTCTCTAGAGATAATCTTTCCATGCTGCACAAAGCAAAAGCAAGAATTTCAACCAATGACATAAATATACTTCAAATTCTCATGCATATCAGCATATTATTTTATTATTCGGTAGAAACTTCTGATTTCCAAAGCAAAAGAATATGTCAAAATCTTTAGATTTAAGGACAAGCTCCCAAGCAAGAATTACAAGCATAGCATAAATTCAGTATTCCACATTTGAAGTACAAAACTAGATCTTGCTTTCACATCTGCTTGAAAGATTCCACATTTAATTTAAAATCTTGACAAAATGAAAACAGGGTTTATAAAGCTCAACCCCAAGAGACCTTATTTGTGATAGCTTCCTATTCACTTACATGAGGAATTAGAAGGATGTGGAAAGAATCAAGATTTCAAAAGATTGAAGGTCGGATCTCAGTTAGATTCTCCTGTTGCTAATGCAAATGACCCAATTTCCTAAGATTAATGAAGATTCCAACTAGAGAATATGATACGAAAGATATAAATTCTTAGGGAAGAAATATAAAAGGGCAGCAGTTTGGAGCTGATGATAGCAGCTGATTAGAAAGTTATCTGATGATAGCAGCTAATTAGAAAGTTATCTTATGTTTTTACAGTATTTACCTCATGTTTATGTAATAATTATCTTATTTAAGTGCAGTCATCATATTTATAGAAAATCTATTATTATAAAAAGCCGATTTTTAATAGGAGAATAAGTTAGTATATTCTTATTTGATTTTAGTTCCTCAAACCTTTATGCCTTTTGACTTATTTAAAGGACATTACGATTAATAAAAACAATTGACAGAAAACTTGTGAAATGAGTTTTCTAAGCAGTAACCACATGGTCTAGGAAGGGGAAGACCTTCAATAAGGAAAAAAGAGGATTTCACTATGATTCATCCCATCATTAGATCCTACACAAAAATCCATATCAATTTGGTATAAAAGTTTGGTGTTACGGACGACTCTATAGAGTTGTTAAGCCAAATGGGTGTGTTCATGAGCACCATAGAAAAAGGCTATCTATGGTGGAAGACCATCAATAGTCCAGTGAAAAGTTATTGAACTCACAACTAGAGGAGATTCTGCGAAAGCTGAAGGGCATGGTAAGAATAATGAGGTGGGAAGGAGCAACAAATGCACTTATAGGGAATGAAGTGTTGGGCCAATAAGAGGAACTATTGTTCCTAATTATTATAAATTAGAATTTCCTTCATATGATGGTGCTAATGATCTGTTGATTTGGATCCATATGTGTGAGCAGTTCCTTGAAAATTAGCAAAAGCCTGAAGAAGATAAGATAGCATTGGCAGCATTCCATCTTCATGGGGAGGTAAAACTGGGGCTTTATGTGGTGAAGCAATAGGAGTCGAGAATGGATTGGGGGACATTCATGGAGCAAATCTACATGAGGTTTGGTCCTCCTATGAACCTCAATCCCCTAGGCAAATTGACCAACTTAAAGCAAAAAGGAACATTTAAGGATTAACATCAGGAGTTCCTTTTTTTTTTTTGACACCCAAACCACATAGCTCACTACAAAGCAACAGATTAACCTATTTTTTGTTGGTCTTATGGAAGGGATGCGACTGAAGTAGAGTTGCAATAATCGAGCAATTTAGAAGCTGTTACGAATCCGGTCCGCACCTATGAAACGGAGCAAAGGAGCAGCTAGATTGTCTTGTGAGAAATCATAGGGCAACCCCTACTAGAAACAATTCAAAGATAACCACTGAAGGGACATCTATAGCGAAGGGAATTTTGGAGCAACATCTAGTACCAGGAGCATAAATATGCCTTTTTTTTTTTTAAGAAGTTAGCGAAGGCAGACTTTGAGAAATGAAGGAAAAGGGGGCTTTGATGCAATTGTGATGAAAAACTCTCTCGTGGATATAGATGCAAGAAGTTGTTTTGGGTAGAATTGACAAAATTTGAAGAAAGAGAATCATGGAGGCATTTTGGGAGTTTTGTTAGGTGGCAATTAAGTTTGAGCTAGGCTCGATTTAAGAAAAAAAATTTAGGCTTCAAGCTGAGTTCAAATTCGAGCATTTTGGGTTCGACCTGGTCTAAAACCCAAATGACTTATATTGCAGAAGATGGATTATATTGTTTACATTCACTGAACTACATCTATAAGAGAAACTTACCAAAACATTGCGAGGCTTGAAAGAGAAGAAGCTTAATGGAATCTATTTCTTCAATGTCTTGATCATTTAGTATCTTCTCTTATTTGTCTGTGACGATTTCTAGAAACCCAAATCTCTTTTCTTTCTCAACTTCCTCCTAATAATGTAGATCTATTTGATTAGATTCCTTTAAGACCTCTTTGATCGTAAGAATTGATCAAAGTTTTAATATTTTTATGTTGTGTGTTGGTAACTACAACTCTTGAATTTTTTACTACCGCAAAGACAACAATTAGCATTTGGGATTGTGAATATCTTCTTGCCTTTGTCCGACAAATCTGCTCTCACAACTAATTTTCACTCATTTTTCCCATACATGAAGTAGTCTACCGAGTAATTTGTGTAAAAAAACTCATGCTCCATTGAGGTCATTGGAGATAAGGAAGTGGGTTTTGCATGAGTGTTCATTGCTACTATTAGGGTCATTGAAGTTGAAGGTTTGCTAGGTCAAAGTTTAAGTTTCTCTAATAGTACCAGAGCTTTAAGAACCATGTTTTTCCTCTCTCTCATAAAGCATCTTTTTATTTCTTTAGTCTCAATTTTGGTTTTCTTTGCACTGGAGCTTGAAGCCCAGCTTTAACTGGTGATGGCATTCAATCTCGGTTTTGAGCCACCAAAGGCCCATTAGGGCCTGGGCTTAAACCAAACAAGAGCCAAAAAATAATTTAGGTCGGGTTCAAGGCATACAAAGCCTATTCGGCCCGATCTGACTTGTTTCCATCCTTAAGTCTCGTGAATATTTTGAGAACACCTATCTAGAGTTAGAGCTTAAGGGGAATAATGAGATGCAAGAGCATCCTCAAGGAAAAAAAAATATACAAGGAGAGTATTTAGGAGCTAATGGTAACAGCTAGACTTGGCAAGGTTTGCGTCACCTAGTCCGGGCTCAAAGTCAACAGTGCTTGAGCTTTTTTTATTGAAATTTTTGGCCCAAAAGCCAAAATTTTCAAGAAAATAGCTTAATTTTTAATTTCTTTTAAAAATATTTAATCAGGCTTGGTTTGGGTCCAATCACATTGTCCAAGCTCGACCAGGCTTGGGCTCAGGTTGGGAGCCTCAAGCCCGATCAGCTTCAGGTCAAGCCTAAATTTTGGGCAGGGTTCAGGCCTGGGTAAGCTCGAGCCTAACCCGGCCTATTGCCAATCTTAATAACAGCTAATTAGGAAGTTATTTTATGTTTCTACAATAGTTATCTTAAGTTTCCGTAATAATAAGAGAAATTATATTAGTTACGAAGTTCAGAAAACTATTTTTAGTAAGAAAATAAGTTAGCAGATTCATATTATATTTTAGTTCCTAAAACCTCTATGTTTCAACCTGGTATACGATGAATAAGAAAGCATCCAAAATTCTCTTAAGAAAACAGTTAACAAAAAGCTTGTCAGAGATAATTTTCTAAGCAACAACCATAGGTCCTAGAAATGAGAAGAACTTTAAAAAATGACCAATGCTCGCCCTATAGGTAGATCCTACACAAAAAACCCATATCAGAATATTTGTTCAATGCTAGAAATTTTATACTAATCTCTAAGGCATATTAATTTCTTGTTATGATTCATGAATAGATGCATAAAAATCATTTCAAAGTTAGATAATTAACTTTAGACTCCTTAAAATAAAAAGGAACAGAAAGTAGAAAAAGAGTATAAACAAAGTAGGAACTTCACTGCTGAAGGATTGCTATGCAGCATGCCCAAGCTAACCAATCTTCAAAGATCACTAAATTGTCTTGTAAAATGTTCATGACCTAAAGCATCCTACATGACATAAGAATGAATAATATCTCACGAAAAAGCAATTTCCACTTCCATAACATGACAATAAAGACCAACTATGAAGAGTTTGATTATAATTGTCTTCAAAAAGTTTGTGCTAGGTTCATTTGAGATAAAGCAGTAACCTCTTTCAGATAAGCCAGCATATTAGGTGTTGGTTCATGAAAGTTTGGACCCCTGTAATCAATTATTTCATTTGGATCTTGAATGTAATTGATGGTTGGATAAACTGGATCTCCACCCCAAACTGCAAAGTCCCAATAGAATGGCATCTCAAAATAAGCTTGTGAAAAATAAAACAAGATAAGGATACTCGCATATGTTCCTTCACAACTTCTATATTTAACCAATGAAAAGAAGTGACCATGCAAGCATAAGGATATAAGCATCGAATTGCATGTCCATAAGAGGTTTAGAAAAGGACAACTGTTTGAGCTAGAAGCTAGAATTGTTTATAAGGACAACAGATGGTTGTTACAAGGTGAAGTACTACAAGAAAGTATAATCAACTTAAAAGGGAACCAGACAAGAGGCAAATAGATGAAACAAGCATGTCCTGTTCATAAAATATTCAGAAAGTTTTAACTTCGCTTGAAATAAGAAAACTGCATGCAGTAACAGATTTAAAAATCTTAAGTTCTTGGCAATCGCAAACAAAGTACTTTTGCATGCTTGAATACATATCAAAGAAAATGATCACAGAGATTGAAGTTTAAAAAGTTAAAAAATGCAAGTTACATGGTTCGTTTCCACAAGGGAAATATTGAATCCTATCAACATGGAAGCTGCACTTTCATCAATCTTGACTAATAAAATCCTAAAAACTTCACATGGAAGGAAATTTCCAGCAATATCCACGCCAAGATTGAGCCGTAAAATTAGTGGTAACAAATAGAAGAAATTGGAGAATGCACATAATTTTCTTTTTAAAAAATATGTATCAAATCAAAAGACTCTACATGGAATGAGAATGCATATAGTTTGCAGTACTGAATTAGATACTTTGTTTGATTTGATCCTCCCGCATCCGCATGGCTAAGGGATCCCTACGAATGCGAACATCAGTTCCCATCATTATCCGAAATTCTCGATCGTTTTGGTGGCAGAACATCTCTATCAATTGTGTATTTTCATCTTCACCAGTCTCTTCAAAATGTCTCTGAATAGCTTCACGTGAAGTATCTCTTTTCCATGCTTTGACCCATTCTGAGTAATATGCTACGGGACCTATTTTTTCCAGTCTTTCTTGTTCAGCTTGAAGCCTAATCAAATCAAAATTTGACATGAGCTTTGCCATAACCAACTAAAGGGAAAAGGCCATCTAAATGCAAAAATAGATACATGACTAATTCATAGAGGTCCTCGTAAGGACAACAAGAGAGACAGAAAAATTAAGGGATATGCATGAATAAAAATCATTTTTATGTCACCAATTGTCATTTCCAATTATATCTAGCTGTCTATGTACAAAAGAAAAAAAAAAGTAGGAAATGAAAGAGTCAACATACACTTCCATTCATGACTAGACTACACATTTTGGCTACTCTTACAACTCAAACACTGGCATATAATCGTTTGTTCCAACATGACTATCTAGCAATGGTACAATGTCAACATACAACAAGCTGCAAGAACTGCCGTAGAATATAACAATAGCTTTTTTCAGTTAATATAATACAATTTGACTAGATACTAAGCATAAGATAAGTAATCGGAAAAGGAAAATATAAATGAGGAGAATAGCAGATAATTTGTTAAATCTTCACTCTATGTTTACAGTTGGAAGCATAGAATCTCCGATTTCCAAGAATTCATAACGTTACAGGCACCTAAGTACGTTCTTCTTTTATGTCAAGACCCTATTCAATCCAAAAGCATAAGCTATTAAGTGAGAACGAAGAATGGGTCAAATATTATTGTAACACACCCCAACTCATAATGCGTGGACAAATCACAACTACTCTATCCATCATAAACAAGAACAACGTGATTTGAACTTGAGATTTTCTAGTCATAAAGGTTTCAATACCATTTCAAAGATCCATTAAATAAATAAAAAAACTTATAACTTGAGATGAGTTCTAATTACAATCAAATATTCTTCTAGAGCTTTCCTTCAAATTCTGGTATGCCTACTAATGATTTAAAGGTGATCAATAGAAAGGTCATTTTTGCACTCCAGCTCTGTTTCTTCAGTTAGCTTTACTTCTTTCTCAAATTGAGACGCTTTACCTCTTGCACTCGTGCTCACCTCTTCTATAATTCTAAATTAAAGACCTGATCATCACTTATTTTGTTTCACTTATTCTTTTTCTTCCTCTACCTCAGAATTTTTGAGAAACCCAAAAACAGAAGCTCAAGATCTTTCTTTTTCTTTGCATGCAAGCACACTTTTTTACTCTCCAGCAAAATATTCAATTTCACTTATCCAATAATTTTATGCATTTTTTGTGGATTCTCATCATAAACCTCTATACACCTGTCCTCAATATCAGAAATAGGGTTTAGGGTGGGAGATGGACAGAGAAAGAGAAGGATCTTCCAGAGAAGTTACAAAATACAAAATCACAACAGAAATTACCTCTCTTCCTTGAAGAGATGTTTTCTAGCTCTATAAAGAGAAGTTTCTGTCATTGTTGGATGTTCACCATAGAGCTTGATTTGCCCAGTTTCAGCCATTGCTTTGAGAAAAACCTTCAAAGAAATTAGTGAGAGAGACTTTCAACAAGAGACAGAGCAAAAAATATGGAAAAGAACAGGTTTAATGTTAATAAATCTGTTAGCATGTCAGACATGCTATACAGTCAATCTGTTCCTGATGTAAAATCATAATCCAACATCAAAGTTTTCAAGACTAAAATAAGGGAGATCATCCATCCAGAAACTATAAATCACATCATTTTCACCCCAGAACCTATTTCTAATCTACTCAGTTGCAACATTCAAAGACCAGTTCACAATTTTTATTACTCAGTCGATTGCTTATCAGATGGTATCGAGATCAACCTTTTTAAAACAATTAACCTGAAGATAAGCACAAACAAAGGACGAAAATAGCATGAAAAGGGATGTGCATTGAACGCAATTTTTTTTTTTCAGTCTTGAGCAAGAGAAGTAAACATGAGAGAATAGCATGAAAAGGAATGAGTATTAGAAGCAATATATTTCTAAGTTCAAGAAATTTATTCCAAAATCAATCAAACAAATGTTAGGACTTTCACAGTGGCAATACCACAAGGATGAAAGGCATATAGGAGCATTATCACTAAGGCATAAAATTATGTAAGAAATATCGACCAGAAGTATGCTATTCGCAATTATTAATCATGCACTTTAAGAAATAAACTGACCGTTTCAACATCAGGTTTTCGCCTTTGCCATCGGGACCATTCTTCTTTTTCAGGCTTTCTCCAATTCCACCATAATTCCTCATTTGTAAGTGTCCCTTCGATTGGCTTCTTCTTTTCAGGGTCAATAAAGGGATGAGGGCTTCCAAGTTTCTTGTCTAATTCATATCCACTCTTTTCTTCTTTCTCAAACTCTGATTGATAAATTACATAGTCAGATGAGAAATCTTTTGATTCTTCTGTCAAGTCCTCTGCGATTTCAGTGGATACTGGATTTGTGGTAGCTTCAGGAGAATCAGGAGCAGCTGATGCTTTATACTTCTTCCTCCTACTTCCAGGTTTTTTTCCATATGATGGAGAACCTGACGAAACACCTGTAGGTTGGGGAGCATTGGCAGCCCTAACTCGATCAGCAGTGCCTTCTGGCCAGTATTCCTGTCCTGGGATACTAGCCCGAGCACCAGAGGCTGGTTCAAGTTGGCCAGATGTTGAGTCCAGATAACTATGGTAGGGAGGACGTTCAACAGATATATGTTGAGTATAGTCATCCTTCTTCTCACATTTTATGCTTGTGGATGATGGAGCCTTCCAGGGTTCATTAAAGCTGGATAGAAATTGCAATTTTCTAGCCGGAAATGAGCCAAGAAATGATGCCTGCATTGATTCAAAAAAATTTTCTTTATGATAATATGGAAAGCTAAATGACACACGTGAAGAATGTCAAACGCATGAAAGCTAAATGACATGGTTTAGACTCTTTCTGCATAAATCCTACCGAATCAACCACGTAAAATAAGAAATGATGAGGCGATAATCCAGAAAATGAACTGCTTACTACATATTTTGCATATAACATTAGCATGCTCATGAAATAGATGACACTTAAAAATACTTGCAGGGTATATTTGTATCTTTTAACTCGTTGATTCCATTTCCATTGTGTCATTTTGTCCTTTCAATCATCAAGTAATCTTTCTGGTAATGTGAGCATATATCTACTCTATACTTCCAAAAGCTGATATTAACTCCAAGTGGAAAAATAGGATACACTCAGCTCTCAGACGAAAAAAGTCAATGGTATAAACTCTTCAAAGTATTATTAGACTTTAGCTGGAAATGCAACAAGACTGTCTAATGCATGAAACTTGCATACATATGAAAGCATATGAAATAATTATATACATATATAAGATTGCAACTAGCATTTTCATATTCTGTTAGCTACTTGTTGCCATGGAGTCCGCTTTTCATGTCAAGCCCTGAACTTCTTTTGTATGGATTCTAATTGATGAAAAGAAAATTGAACAATGGATATTCATCCTGTTCTCTTCATAATTGCACGAGATGAAACAATGTGTTGCCGGAAGTAGTGAAGGGGTGTTGGCGGAAAGACAGGCTACAAGGGAGCTGACTGACAGAAATTTAATTCATTTAACAGATTCTATGCCTTAACAGGCAAATAATAGGAAAAGGGAAACCATCATCTGAAGTTCAACACTGTGCCCCTAAAGATGAATAGCAAATCAAAAATTCAACTAACAGCAGTTACCTTGTAAGCCACATCATAATAAAAGTACGATAGAAATGTACAAAGATGAAAAGATGAAGGCGGAAATTAAAACCTGGAAACAATTGAGGCCAGCCTTCCCAGAAACAAAGCTATCTCCAGAAACTGAAACCCTCAATCCTCTCTCTATCGTGCACAAACAACAAAGAGAAAGACAAAAAATCACCACTAGAGACAAAGGTATTTCACAAATCATAAAAGAGAGACGCAACTTAGAAAAGAAAGATGCCATTATGAAAATCTAAAGAATTAACACAACAGGATATGACACACCTCGATAAAGCCATGTAGTTGACAAAGATGCCATTGGTATTTAACAAGTTATATGGCCCATAAATCTCCAAACTTTATCTGGGTCTCTTCTTGTTCAATCTCAAGTAAAACCAATGACAATGTACGTACTTGCTAAAGAGGAAAATAAGCTCGTAAACGAAGCTTGCAAAGGAGTAAGAAACAAAGCTGAAGTTTCAAGGAAAGAAAGCGCCGGCTTTGGGTGATCTGGATTTGGATAACAGGAAGCAAGAGCAAGTACAGAGTTCTATGCTTCTCTATCTTTTAGCACTTCTAAGTTCCGAGGCTTAAGCACAGAGAGAAGTCACCAGTCGCCAGGTGGGCGAGAGAGTGCAGTTGGATATAGTTCGTCTTTATAACTCGCCACTTCTTGAACACTTGGAAGCATAGAAATTTGCGTGTAAGTTACTATTAAATCAACTGATATAATATTGCAAGTTAACAATATTTTTAATTCCTTTTAAAAATCGAAGGCGTTTCATTGTGATAATCTAATACCATGTGAATCGTCACTGTACTAGCCGAAGAAGTAAAAGAATCATTCACACTTCAAACAATTGAACGGACAAAAATAAAGAAGAGACTCGCATTCATAAGTTAGCGATTGTTCAAGCCCAATAGTTAATTAGTTGATTGTAATTTAATGATATAATTATTTACAGGCATTCTTAACCTTATAAATATTTACATTTATGATAAAGTTCACGAGGTAAATTTACATTATAAATAAAATTATGATGAAATTATAATTATAAGATTTATATTGTATTTATGGATTATTTCTATACATAGTCATTGCTTTCTTAAGATAGGACATAAAATAGAGTGTAAAAGAACTAGCTTACGTTATGTTTTTTTGATAGTCGATCCCATAAACTAAAGTATAAAAATACTAACACAAATGTGTGAGTATTTATTAGAGAACAAGTTCACTGAATTGACTCAAATGAAAAATCAATTTAAAACATTACTTGTATGTCTTTAAAAATTTTCATTATGATGATTATATAAGTGATCATTATGATGATTGTATAAGTGATCGTTTGGATTGAGATCAAAATTATCTCATATAAGGATTACTATATTTTGATACTACTTATGACCTATGCTAGTGAAACATAGTTCAGTCGATATTTATTAGATATAATATGAACTATATGAAAGTAATGGAGCAATCAATACATAATTTATCACCCTAAAGTGATTAGGCAGAATATTTTATTGATCTCAATTAATATTAATTTGGGAACTCCTTGGCCAAAGTAGAAAGACGCTTTGAAAATAGTTTGCAAATATCATTAACTGAATCAATTACTAATGGTGAAGAACTAAAATGATGGGCTCAAATCAAATAGACATTAATTCCATGTTATATGTTTAATCAAAAGATTGTATGATAACAAAATAGAATTACACGAAAAACCATGCATTGAAAGATTAGTCAAAAATATTATTGACATTTCTAAATATTTAGGTGATCATGATGCATTGCTAGACGCTAATCTTTGATCTATGAATATAAATTATTTAATTATAGATCTAAAAATATATTAATTTAATTTAATTTATTTAATTCTAAATATAATTTTGGGTTATAATTTATATCTGGTGCCAATATATTTGAAAACCTACTGAGTCACACACAAAAAAAGGGTTAAAGAGAGAAAAGTATTCTAATCAAATTGGACTTGATTATAAAGTTTAAGAAACGTTATGATTAAATATTATTTAATTAATAATGACCAATATAAGATATTAGGTCTTATTTGGACGTAATTTATATTTAATTAGGATTAAATGATAATTAGAATTTAATTTTAATTAAATTATTAAAATATCCAAAACCTATTATAAATAGAGTTAAGTTCTAAGGGAGCTAGCACTCCTTGCCTAGCTCTCTTTGCAATAGTTATAGAGTTCTTTCAACATAGTCTGTAGATACTATTAGACATCAGACACTTAGTTGAGATAAGTCGATTATAGAAACACTTTGAGGGATGCGATAAGAGAAGAATCAAGCTTTGGAATAAGATATGAATTAAGATATATACTTTGTCATGATTTATATGTTAATCATTTTGTAGAATTTAAAGTGATCTTAGTTTTTTCAGGAATTCAAAATGAATAAGTTTTGTAATTATTTCACTGTGTATGGGATTAGATCCTACCCTGATTTCCCAATAGTGATATCAGAGCTAACTTTTAATTCTATAATTTGATTAAATTCACTTGATTATTATTGATATCATAAAATTAAGGTTTAAAACTATCAATTGGATTTAATTTTCTAAAAATTAAAACCCACCACTTTGTTTTGAGTTTTCTAAAAACCATTCCTCCATTGCTTTAAAAAACTAAAATTAATTACTTTGTTTTGACTTTTTTGAAAACCATGTCTATGTTTTTGTTTAAACTTTCCAGAAACATATTGAGTTTTTATCTTAGTTCTTGTGTGTTTATTTTTGCCTTTGATAATTTTGTGCTTTGTTAATAATCTTGCAAGAGAGTGAGAGTTAAACACTGCAAGAGTTGTGAGACGTTCAAGAACAATGTTAGTTAGTCGACGATCATAAGGAAAAGCTGAATCTTACTTAAAAAATCCTAAGTGAAATTGTCATGCAAAGGAGTAAGCGTGACTTCAGTATAAGTTTGGTGTCTAAGAAAACCTTTGTAACAATAGGGAAGAAATAATGAAAATTTATTTGTAGTAGTTTCCACTATCATTTTAGAATTCCACCCTAATTCTTCTTTTAAGACAAAGAATAACATTTATACAATCTTTTCTTAATAAAGAAGAACCGTTTTATAATCTTCATTCATAAGAAGAGGAAACTAAATCCTATATAGAACACCCCTACATACAATAATATAATGCCTCAACTAAATCTTACAACTCAAAATACCTTACTTTTTCACTAGATAATTCCAAAGAGACTCACTCACACAAATATGAGACAATAATATTCAAATGATTGAGAAACTCTTATAAATGTGTGTAAAAGATATCCAAATGCTTCTTGATATAAAAACCAATGAGAAAACATGTATTTATAATATTTTGGGACCCCTACTAACTGTTAGCGTCAAAAACTAGTCATTGTAATGAATAGTTGTAGAGTAGTAGTCGATCAGTATAATATATTAGTCAAACACTATAAGAAAAATGTCGTTTTGCGACGAAAATTACCGTCAGAATGTTTTCCGTAAGGAAGTCAGTTTAGCAACAAACTTTATCGACGGACAAAGGTATCGTGAAAACGGCCGTAGCTAATAATTCCTGACAGAAAACAAAATATTCGTCGGTAAAATTACTGATGGACAACAAATATACCGTTGGTAAATATGCTAACGATTTCTTTTTTCGGTAAATTTACCGACGGTTTGTGATTTTTTGTCAATACATTTGGTCAAACATTACCAACGGTTACATTTTGTTCTGTAGGTGATTTTACCGACTGTTAATTTCTATCACCAAATTTACCTATGGAATTGATTATTCCGTCTGTGATTACTGACATTTAGTTGTTTTCCGTCGATAAATGGTATTCATTTTATGAACGGAATAGCAAATTTTCGTCGGTAAATCAACCAGAAAATTGTTTTAAACAATATACCGTCAATACGATCAATAAATTTTATTTCATGATGTTTATAGTTGATGCATAATTTAAACAATTATGAATTTAATAATATACATTTAATTTGTTTAAACAGAAATTTGATTGATGATATAAAGTTAAAAAATCTTAATTGATAATAAAAACATTAAATTTTACATAATAAGTTTTTGTAATTCAAATGAAATGACCAAAAGTACGTTATTGATTTAGAGACGACGGATGCTCTGATTGGTACGATGAGGTGCTACCCTTACCCTTCAACTCATCCACCTTATTATGGAGCTGAGCTATGCACTTCAAAAATGCCTGTACTGTGTTCTGAAGCTCTTGGACTTCATTGGTTGTGGACCGCCTACTAGATGCTGATGTACTAGATGTGGAGGATTGTGAATAACATGTATTCGCAAATGAATCTAAGTCGAATATCCTTCCATGACAGTCCCTACCACCTACTACATGAACATAAGTTTGAGTCTCATCAACATCTTCAGACTGCTGAGACTGTAGTTGAATGTTTTCTTATATTTGGTCCTATCAGAAGGTAATGTTTATATTAGTAAGTGATAATTATTAAGCATTAATATTAAACCATAAATTTCACATACATTTAGTTCTCTACAATAGCTATTGACGAATGTCAAATCGTCATGCTTCACATACATTTAGTTCTCTACAATAACTGTTGACGAATGTCAAACTGTCATGCTTCTTAGTGTGAGTGTGCAGAAAGAGCTGACGAGGTGTAGGCCTCATACCCATAGACTTTTCCTGCATAAGAATAAAATGTTATAAGTAAACTAAAATTAAAAATTTCGGTAGAGTGTCCTCTATTTTTATGACATTTACCCCTATTGAACAAAGAAAAGAAGTTGGCAAAACAGCTATATATGACACTAAATATTTATAACATTATTATTCTCCAGAATATACATATTTTCATTCTAAAATTCACAAATCAAATTCAACTGAAATACAACAAAGTAAAGAAATCAGAATATAAATGTAAAGTATAGATATTTATAAGTCTCTCTGCATGTTTGTGGTGGGTAATAGATCCTCCCGTATGTGCGAGAAGACTCTCCCCCCCCACCCCCCAAAACCTTCACATATGTTAGTCAAATTATGCTATGAAATGGACATCACCTCAGGTGATGTCCAATACTGCTGCCAGTGACTCCATATTTGTTCAAAAATATAAGGCGGTCGTACACCGACCTTGTGTATCGTAGCAACAAAGTCTCTATAATATGTACGTGCTCGTCTCTCTCATACTCCAAAAATGATTGCGTCAAATTTAGAATCCTAAAAAAATCTTTTTGAAACAAAAGGTAAAACATTTGATAAATATTTGTAATGTAATAATATTTATCTAATTAATGTATAAAAATGTTAATTAAAAAGACAATAATAATTTTTGTTGTACCTCAAATTCCTGATAGTAAAATTCCTTTGTGGCCCGAGAGATATTCTTCCATATATAACCGTTAAGGTCAATCTTCTCTTTGAATTTGGAAGTCATGTTTCTTGAGCATGATCCATATAGAATCAATCTAACATAAAAACAAATAAATTTATTCCATTATTAAAATTTTAACCTATAACTTAATTATAAGCATATAGTGTTTCATGTATTTTCACTTACATATTATTGACAATTGTGATGTAAGTTCTTCCATCAAGTCCCTCAGCTCCAGGCTGGCAACCGCCTCCTTCATCCACATTGTTTACCCCTGATATCTCTGTCGGTATAGGGATAGTGAATGATGTAGGGGTGGTGAATGGTGTAGCAGCACGTATGGAAGGCATTACCTCATAATCTACAAATGTAATAGCTGGAGGGGGAGGAAGTGATTAAGCTCTAATTGCTACACCATAAGATGCTTCACCTATACCGTAAGTACCTCCGAATCGTGGTCTGAATCTCAGTCGCATCATATCCTGTTTTCTCTTTGGTGGCATATTTCAACCTGAAATCAATACTTGATTGAATTTTTTAGAAGTATTACAATTTGATTTCAATATTTTATACAATATATTGAAAAGGAAATAATTGATTTGTTGAATATAATATTCAATTACAAACACAAATTAATTACTATCATCACTTAATTGTAAATCAAAATCATCTTCTTCTTTTTTTGAAGAATTTGAATCAAAATCAGGCTTTTCTTCAAATCTCTGGCCCTCCTTGTCCTCTCCAAATAAAATTTAAACATATTTATTACATGGATCAATCAAAGGTTTATTATCCTTATATACGACAGATGCATTTATTTCATAAACATCTTCCTGAAATGCTTCACTTTCAATTCTCTGTTCTTCTTTTCCATGTAATTCAAAAACACTTCTAAGTTTAACTTTGCAAGCGACCAACCAATCTGACTTATCTTGTCGTAAGCTGGGAAAAGGGACTTAATGCACCTGGATCGCTTGCATTACCAACATGAAAGGTTCAAATTGTCGAAATCTTCTTTTCTTGTTGATTTCAACTAGATTGTATCGACTATGCACTTTTGTACCAATATTTTGAGTTGGATCAAACCAGTCACACTTAAATATTACACTTCGCTTTATTGGCAATGTAAGGTACTCAATTTCAAGTATCTCAATAATTTTTCCATAGTAATCCATTAATTCTCCCTGTATGGAAACTCTATTATTTATTATTGCCATTCTATGACCGTGATATTCTGTATGATATTTATATCCATTAACGAAATGCACTGGCTATGACTTGACAATTCGCAAAGTTCCCTTTGCAAGATCACATATGAACTTGTTTTTTACTAGATTTTCTAAGGCCTACAAAAAAGAAAATATCATATTAAACAGTATAATGTCATTTGAACACTTAAATCTTATAATTCAATCATTTCAAGTCAGTAAGTGAAAACTTATATATTGCTCGAACCACCGAGGAAAATGTCTTCCAACTTATTTATTGATATCATCATGTGCTTTGTCAGGCATGAGCTCGCGTAACAATTCCTCGTATAATCTAAACATATTATTATGTATTTCAATTATGAATAACACTAAATCCCAAATAATCACTTTCAACTTACTGCACGAAAGGTTGAATCTCTTGACAGTTCAATAAAATGTAACCATAGGCAGGCTCACTTTCTTGCTCTGTTAACATTCTTCTTGTTAAACATCCATATGTTCGTCCAAGATATGTGAAAATTGATAAGTTACCATCAGCATCACTAGTTCCTCCCCTATCGTCACTACGAGGAACTTTTCTTTCTCTTGTGTGAACATGCGACTCAAAATAATGTGAACAAAATGTACTAGCTTCCTCCACTAAATAAGCATTACATATCAAACTTTCAATTTTATCCTTGCTTTTCATATTTTTCTTCAAGTGATGCAAATACATATATGAGCGAATAGAGTTAGACATTTAGTTATTAAAACATGCTATGACTTCAATTACAATCATTTTTGTAAGATTACCTCTCATATCAATACATCCAACAATATTGAATTGAGCCGACTAGTTTAGCCTTGAGTGCTAAATGGACAGGTAGATGCACCATACAGTCAAAGAAGCTTAGAGCAAATATCCCTTCTAACTTGCACAAAGTTACTGAAATTTCACTTTCTAGTTTTTCCATTTCAGCCAACTTGATTTCAGATGATGTTAAGCTTTTGAAAAACAAACTTAATTTTGTTATTACTTCCAAACCTTATTCAGTAACAACTCTCGAAATGAAATTGGAATTAGCCTTTACATAAACACATAACAATCATGACTTTTCATCCCAAATAATTTGTACTTCCTTATGCCCACACACCTTATCAAGTTTGAAACATAAATATCGGGAAACTTTAGACTTTTTAACTATTCACACAATATATCCTTCTGTTTTTTATCCAAAGTATAACATGCTTTTGGCTATTTACCAATGCGAAAATCTTTATGTAACTCATTCCTTCTACAAAAAAGTTTCAAACTAGCTCGTGATTTTGCATTGTTTATTATCCTCCCTTCAATGTTCATTATGGTATTGAACAATTTGTCAAAAATATTTTTCAATATGCATCAAATCTAGATTATGACGTATCAAATTGATTTTCCAATATGGCAAATCGCAAAAGATGCTTCATTTTCTCCAGCCAAAGTTTCTACTAATGCTTGTATTAATTTCATCAGCTTCAAATTCTGTAACTTTTAGCAAGCCTAATTCCTCAATCTCCTACAATATCTCTTCACCACCTTTGTGAGGAGGAGGAGGAGGAGGAGGCATTTTTACCATCCTATTCTTAATAAACTTTTGTTTATTGTGTCTAAATAGATGATTTGAAGAAAGAAATTTTCTTTGATTGTCAAACCAACATATTTTGCCGCCAATTGGAAGATAAAACACATCAAAATCATTGCCACAATAAGAACAAGCCAATTTTCCTGTTGTGCTCCATCCAAACAATATGGCATATGTCAGTAAATCACTAATAATCCACATCAAAGCTACTCTCTACAAAAAATTTTGTTTCATAGACACATCATATGTCTTAACATTGTATTCCCAAAGATCCTGCAATTTAGATATCAATGATTGTAAGAATATATCAATTTTACGCTTTGGATTTATAGACCCCTAGCACAATCACTGTCAAAAACATATATGCCTCTTTTATACACATCCATGGAATAAAATTATAAGGAGTAATTATAATTGGCCATGATGAACATTGCTGGCTAGATTGACCAAAGGTTGGAATCCATCTGTCGACAATCCAAACCTAACATTTCAACTTTCAGCTACAAACTCATAATGGGTGTCATTGAAATGTTTCCATGCTTATGCATCTAATGAATGACTCATTATTCCATCATCTTGTTCGTGTTCATTATGCCATCTCATGTGACATGCAATAACATCAGAAGTATATAGTCTTTGAAGTCTCAGAGTTAGCGGGAAATAATACATAATACATCTGCTTCTAGGGTACTCATTTATGTTTCATAGAACCCTTTCTAGGCTTGAGCCCAGATGGACCACAAAATTTGTACTTTTGTAATTCCACGTCATCTCCCCAATGCAACATACATCCTAATTTGCAACAATTAATCTTTTCAACAAGTAAACTAAGACTCCTAATAAGTTTCTTCATATTGTAAAAACTATCAACCATTGTATGATCAGGAGGCAATGATTCGTTATACCATCCAAGAATTTTATTAAAACTACAATTATAAATAAGCCCTTCAGACTTTATGTTCAATATTTGAGCAATTGAAAAAATTGAGTCATTGTCTCATAATTTGGCCATAATTCTTGGTCAGCTGAGTGTAGCAAGTCAAAAGACTGTTTTGAATGTGGGTTTGGTTTTTCTTTAAGATTTTCTATATTTTCCTGAAAGGTATAACCAGTTGCATCATAAACCATTTGCATATAAGGATTTTCATTTGCATCCTATTATTTGTTCTAAATCCAATATCCCCTTCAAACTCTTTTAAATTCACTGATGATTGTACTTCATTACCCCTTAAGGTGCTACAAATTAATGGTTCCCCATGTCGTGTCCACTCAAAATAATTTGGGACAAACCCTTATCTCAACAAATTCTCATTCACTTCATCAATAGGAAGGAAACGAATGTGTTTGTACTTTTTATATGGACATATGATCTTTGGGCCAGCCATATATGTAGGTTGAGAATATACATAATGAATAAAAGCTTCAACTCCCTTAACAAACTCAAGATTATTGAAACTATCATGTGTTAATCGTCTATACATCCAAGATCTATCAACATTACTCATTTCTGCAAAACTGTTACTTGAAACAGTGATTCCATAGTTAGTATCCTTCATGTTTCCCAAAGTTTATAAAACATCTAAACTTTAGACAACATCCCTTAAGTATTAATCGATTGAATTAATCACCTATAATTGATTTGAAAACTATGATACGTGACATTGTTTACACCTATGAATCAAGAAAACAAGTTCTCGCTGTGACTCCTAGGCTCGTGAAATTTTTCACCGATAAGCCTTACGAGAGTTGCATCACGAGTTTTCAACCTATATACCATCCTTGGGGTTTATTATGGAAATAATTGTCTTGTCTATGAAACGTATTAATTCCTTATGTTAATACTAAGTTTACATTAATCACATCGAAGTTGAAGTATTAATCGATCGAATTAATCACCTACAATTGATTTC
>JANZXR010000002.1:29314031-29331572 GCA_027575705.1 Erythroxylum echinodendron
ATGGAAGCAGAGTCTCCACTGGAGATTCAACAAGAAACCAAGAAGAAACAACCAGTGCAATATATTCACCATCATCAAGCTCAGAGACTACAGAAAGCACAGCTCTGTCTAATGATGCTCTAAATACGACTCAATCTGCACCTCAAGAACAAGACCCAGTTAACACTAATATACACCCTATGAGAACACGGGAGAAAGATGGAGTGTTCAAACCCAAATACCCTTTTATTAGCCTCTTAAAGAGTGAAGATCCAGTCTCATTGTGTCAAGCCTCAGAACCAAGCACAGTGACAGCTGCTCTGGCTTCTCCTCAGTGGAAGCAAGCCATGATCGACAAATTTGAAGCTCTGTAGTGAAACAAAACATGGATGCTAGTACCTTACACTGGTAACAAAAAATTGGTTGACTGCAAGTAGATTTTCAAGACAAAATTTAAACCCGATGGTACCATAAAAACACAAAGTCAGACTCGTCGCAAAAGGTTTTCAGTAGGTACTTGGAATTGATTATGGTGAAACTTTCAGTCCTGTTGTCAAGCCCACTACTATTCGAGTCATAATGACTATAGCTATATCATTCAATTGGGTAATCCGACAGTTGGATGTAAATAATGTGTTCCTCAACAGTTTCCTTCAGTAAAATGTAATGTTTTAAAAACTGGACCAGACATTGAACCGGTCGAAGGAAAGGTTTAAAGTTTAAAGATTCAACCGGTTGAAACCGCTATAAAGCCGGTATATAATATATAAGAAGTAAAACTTATAAGAATAAGTAAAAATAAAATATTTTTATTGAAATAAAAATACACTAATGTTTATTATTATATAATGAACTAATAATAAATAAATATGATGCTAATATAAAACTTAAAATAACAATAAAAATCAAAATTATATCTCTGGAGGTTGCGTCTCATACAGTTATATTGGACATTCCCATCAGATGCTTGAGAAGAAGAAAAATAATTCCATAATAGAGCAGATTTACCACGAGTAGACAATGATTCCATATTTTCCATTATAATTTAACCTAAAAAGGATTTACCAAATCAATACTAATTGAGAACAACAGAACATTCTCCCTAATTACTTTAGGGTGTTAAATCTTATCTTAATTAGTCAACTACGTCCATATAGTTTATGCTACATCTAATGGCTACCTACTAAACTATCTATGATTAGAATAGGTCATAAGATAATTTTGGAGATCTCAAATCAAATGATCACTTATACAATTATCATAATGAGAGTTTTTAAAGACATATAAGTAATGTTCTTAATGGATTTCTCATATCGTGTCAGTTTAGTGAACTTGTTCTCTAACAAACACTCACACGATTGTTTAAGTATCTCTATACTTTAGCTTATGAGATCGATTACTTCCTTCATAAGAAAAAATATAACGTGTGCTAGTCTTTTTGCATTTTACTAATGTCTAGTCTTAATAAAACAATGACTAGGAATAATTTAGGTATAAATGCAATATGAAGCTTATAATTATAATCTCATCATAATTTCATTTCTAATGTATAATTATTCTATGAACTTTATCGTATACATCTAAATATGTATATGATAAAGATTGTCTTTAATTTATTTTCTCACTAAATTATAACTAACCGATTGACTATAGGATATAAACCAAAACCTATTCTTTTTTGGAAACTTCGACTTCACTTCCACTGAATGAATTGATGGAAAGTAAAATACACGGCCAAGTAAAAATGGGAACCAGGACATCAATTAGTCTGAGCATCCACTATAACTGAGAGCTCAAAGGTAGGATTATTACTAACCTTTGAGGTGAGATCAGTAAGAGGGGAGCACTTTTTTTTTTCACTCACATCCTAGCAAATAGCATCGCTCCCTTTAATTTCTATGTTAATTTCAATAAATAGAGTAATAAATTAAAATTTAAAATATAATAAATAACTGGATTTTAATTATATAAAATTTAAAAATATTTATAATTTAAAAAATAATCTGAAAATATAAAAAATCGTTACAAGTTCCGGTGTTCATTGCTTTATCATCTCGGGTATACTACACATGGTTATCAAAGAAATTTAAACATCCTAAAATATACTTAAATGTCATGTTGATGAAGGCTGCACTCGGTATAAAAGCAATCAAAGAAAACAATTAACGGAGAAGATTATTTTTGAATTTTGTTTGAAAACCAAAGAACTAAAACGGTTAATTTTTTTTTGAAGAATAATAATTAAACACAATAGGATATTTCCCATCTTCTCAGTTTGTTTAAAGAGAGCTCGCACGGATAACTCAATTGGTCTTCAGGAAAGTTGTTGAATGTAAAATCTTAAGTTTGAATTCCGGCAGTGATAATATGAGAGTTTTATCTCATGTGATTCCTTATATGCACCAGACATGAGGCTCTTTTTTTGAAAAATTGAGTAAAACTAAACTGTAATTTACTCCTTTATTATAGGCAATTTCACCAGTATTGTGTGCAAGATCGTTTACAAAGAGAGAGAGTGGGGACAACTGATTTAGGGTCAGTGTTAGTGTCTGCTGGGGGTCCGTGGGGACAGCTAATTAAGGGTCAGTGTTAGTGTTGAAGGTTCGTGAGGACAGTGCTTTTAAGTCACCTGATTGGGCTGCCTGGTTGGCAGGTGTTCACAAGGACACCCCCCATGTGTTGTCAAGACTCTCCTTCTGATCTTTGTTTTAAATCAATTCATTTGAACAAATACAATGAAAAGGTCTCAATTTTCATTTTACATTTCCTTTTAGCTTGGGTTTCAGCATCATAATTTGATTAATTACTAAAAATTTAACGTTATTTATAAAATTCAATAAAAATTTAAAATTTTATATAATTAACCCGAAAGAACGTGTCACTCAGTCACTTAAGAATCATAGCCGTTGATGTCCCACATGATTTGTCTACGAGGTGCAAGCTTGCGTGTCCCACCATCCTAATCACAAAAAATTATTGAAATGACAAATACGTTCCAATTAGTTATTAATCTCTTTCTTGCAATAACTAGTTCCCATTCTTGGTGTCTAGGGGCATACGTGACTGATGGACAAGGTTTTAAAGAGCATGGTACAAACACGTTGAAGACATGCCGTCATTGTGTCTCATTCCCGTCTTCAAAATGAGCCTTAGGAGACATCAGTCGAATGAGGTCGTTTCCAGAAATGTAATATAGAGCAAAAGCATAATTAAAATCTGGACTTCCTCAGCATTTCGTGTGATGTTCATATTTTATGATCTCCTAATTTATTTATAAAACTTGGTCTGTTCAGTGATCGAGAAAGACGATGAAAAAAAAAGTCCTCTCTTTGTAATAGAATTTCAATTGGAAACCGATTAGATTTACATACTTATCACCTGCATGCCGGCGGTAACCAACACGTGTCAAAAACTTCACTCTGTCTCTCGCTCTTCCCTTCCCTCCTAAAAATAATCAAAAGGTGTTGATTGAGGCTTCCCTCCACACGACGATGACGGCGTTCTTCTGATTCTTAGAGAAGGGATTTCAGGTGGCGTCAGCGTTCTGATCAGCGCAAAATTAAGGCCTTTGAAGAACGGGTGGGTCTTTATATCGGCAGATCCCCGCTTCGACCCGAGTCTACTACTAGGGTCCTTGTTCAGTAACCCGGATATCAAGTTCCGCGCGTGTTGCTCAATAGTAGATGATGGCGTGTGGGTGGGAAAAGTCAAGGGCTTTCTCACGACGTTCCGCAGCGTATGTTCGTTTGATGCGGCTGCAAACGGCGTACGTCCATAAATTAATTCGTATATAAGAATCCCAAGGGCCCACCAGTCTACAGCGTTCCCGTGAGACCCACCTGATGCAACCTCCGGCGCCACGTACTCGTGGGTCCCAACGAAGGAGCATGATCGAGCTCCTATGGGTTCGGCTACAAAAACCCGGTTCGGGTTCAACGTTCGGATCTTCTTAGACCGGAAGGGCCGGTTCGGGAGGCAGGACAAGGTTTTCTTGGAGCGTGGTCGAGTGTCGGGTAAGGAAGTTGGGGAGAAGGGATCGGGGGGACAGGATGGAGATTCAACGGCTGGGATTGCATCTGAACACAATGATAAGTCAAAATCGGATAACATGATATGACCGTCCGATCTGACTAAAACATTTTCAGGCTTTAGATCTCTGTAGATGATTCCCAGCATGTGAAGGTACTCTAAAGCCACAAGAACCTCGGCTGCATAGAACCTGAAAACAAGCAAATGGCAACGGCATTGGTATCGAGTAAAAATAATAAAATATAAAAGACTGTAAATGGAAAAGAGATTCTCAGAGATAATTTACCATTAACGGGGAACTTCAAATAATAGAAATTTGCGGCTTTCATGTGTCAGAGGAAATATGGGACCGTAAACCACGAATTGGTTTACGGGTACAGGAAATATTGGCAAATAAAGAAGATTAAAAGTTCAAGAAAAATAACAGAGAGAAAGGAATCATTCATCTTTTTCCTTTAGAAGCTGACATTAACATTACAGAGCTTGGGGGAGACATGATAAGAACGTATCAGTTGCACTTGCACTACAGAACAAAAACTCCATGCAAAATCATCAGTTCAAAAGTTGCATCATCTAAAACTTGAAAATGCATTCAACAAGCTTGTAGATTTTCTCTCTTCTCTTCAATTTTTATAACACAGGGACAGCGGAAGAGAATAAAGCAGAAATTGACATATAAGTACCTGGCAGAGCCAGGAGAGAAGCGTTTATGAGTTTGCTTGTGTCTCAAAGAATGTAAGTCACCACCGGAACAGTACTCCATAACAATGCAAGAGAAATGCGATGCCTCCAACTCTGCATAAAGAGTGGGTAAAAATGGATGGTCCAACATTTTCAGGATCTTCTTCTCCATCTCCGCTCTATGCGCCTTCTTTTTCACCGCCAAAGCCTCTTTGTCCACCACCTTCATGGCATAGAAGCAAAGCCTGTTGCCCTTGTCAATATCATCCTCATTATCGACAACATCACCGTTTTTATGGTTATTCTTGAGGTGGCAGAGGTAGACGGTGCCAATGTCCCCGGATCCGATGCAGCGAAGGAAGCGGAAATCCCGAAAAGTTAGGCCAGCCTTGCGGCGGAAGTTTGCTGAGCGTATGGCGGAGTAGGTGAAGTCCGAGGAACGGTGAGGCTTGAGAGTGAGGTTTTCCAGCGAGGATTTTGATGTCGGAATGAGGTCAAAAGAAAAGGGGCTGTAGCTATTACAGCTTTCGTTGCTCATTGAACTATCACTGGAGTAAGAATTTGTTGTCTTCAAGCTTAGATCACTGTCTGAGTCACGGTGGTTGGGCACTACCATCTTAGAGATCAACAATCCAATTCCTTTTACATATATGTTTCTCCCTCGAATTAAAGCGTTTTAAAGAACAAGGGATTCAACTAATGCAAGTCAAAAAGACCGACGACGCTGAACTCGAATCTGATACAAGATTCTTGGAGACTGGAACCAGAAAAAGGAAGGTTTTGATTTTAAGGTTACGCCCAATGAACTTGAGCCTTTTCTAGATGATATAAAGATATAAACAGAATTCTTGAGAAACATATAAGAGCAGAAATTAGAAGGGAACCCAGGAAAAGAATTGGATGAAAAAGCGAAGAACAGAAGAATAAAGATCAAATATCAACGGAAGAGAGGCATTAAATGCAACGTATTTGAAAGTAGCTGGGGCTGGACCCAATGGAGAATTATGGTTTCTGTTCTGGGCAACACCTAGCCCGAAGTCAAGGCTAGTTGTGGGAGAGAATGCGAGAGCCGAGCCTGAGATAAAGAACTGCAAAAGGAAATGATCTTTTTCTTCTGCCATGGCTTGGCTTTAGTTATGGTGAGCCATTTTTGACTGTTGTTTGTAGAATTAATAGGTGGTAAAAAATAAAAATCTATCCCCTTAATCACCAAAATAATGATCATTGCATTTTTTTTAATATATAAACCTTTTAAACGAGATAATTTATATTAGACGATGACGTGGGATGAGCAGCACGTGCGAAGAAGGTCGACTGAGCAAGTGTCACGTGGCATTGGTTGCCCTCTTTTTTCACCTTAAAAACGCCCCTTTGGTAATTTATGGTCTTGTCGATGCGCTTTCTTCTTTTTTCTACCCTAGCTATTCTGCTTCTTCTCCCTTGAATTATGACCTCCTTTTCGGATGTATACTCTTTTAAAATGCTATCTATTAATTTATGTACTTCCGTTACTATTTAACCTATCAAAATAAGTGAAACATATTTAAAAATATATACTAACACGAATCGGGATGAGATCTTCTGTTTCTCTTAACTAATTTCTACTCTATTCCATCTCATCTTATTTATGCATTTCGCTTTGCTCTATTTAAATGTGTGAACGAGATGAGATATGACAGAGTAGAAATTGGTTAAAAGAAGAAGATGATATATTACCAAATGAATCGAGTTTGTAAAACTTTATTCGTTTAAAACCAAACATAAACTAAGTTACAGTTGCCAATATATGCTATAAAAACTATGTACTTTCGAAACTTTTCTTATTATTTTGATATGAAGCTAGTCACTCTTAAATTGTTAATATTTTATGATTTGTGAATAATGTTTTACAGATTGAATTAATTTGCATGTATTAAGATATGTAAAAGAAATTAAAGAAAAATCATATACAAACCTTTAAACCAAGGGTGACATTTCTCTTGACATGATTATCTTTGTATTGTTTCACTATCATATTCACTCTGTTGCTGGACACAAGCTGAGGAAGTAGGGAGGGATATACAATGATGATGATGCAAATGGAGGGACCCCATGAGAGTTTGGATTGGAATAGAGTGCTTCGTAGAAGGCCATCAAAAAGTCAACTCAAGTGGGAAGTGTTGTGCATTAAAAATATACCCAGGGACCCTTATTTAAGACTCGTTCCTGTTTTTCTAACCGGATGTCAGCTATTTGTCATATGAACAACAATTGAGATGTGAAGCAGCCGTTAACCCGAAGCCGCTGCAGGTTTCAAACATCATAATGGTGAATTTCATAAGTTCTTGTCTTCTGCTCTTCATGTAGTCCAGTCGAAAAGTCTGATTTGGTTGTGATATTGAATTACATATAATAAGTTAATAATATTAAATATTACAATTATAATCATCAAAACTATTGAAAAATTATGTTTAAAATATAATTTACCAAAAATAAAAGGATAAGAAGAAAATTTTGGAATATGAGAAAAAACGAGTATAAAGAATTCTACATTTTATAGGAGTTTTTGGGTTCTGTAAGTCTTTTATCCCATGGATTAAAATAAAAGTTCATAACTGATTGTTGTTGTATTAATCAGTGATACAAGTATGGTTCGATATGATTACATTATTTGCAATTTTAAATTCTTACATTGGCATTATAGCTAGTTTTACTTGTATTCTATCCAAAATATAAGTCTTATCCATTGATTTGATGATAATTTCTATTCATCAATTTGAAATTAAAATGATAAACTTGATTGTATGAAAATTTTAATACAAAACTTGTTACAATGATATGAAAATTCATATCTTAAATCTGTATTCAAAAGTTGAATTAGATTTTTTTTCCTTTTAAATTGAAATTTATGTCTTGAATTTGTGTTCAAACATTAGATTTCGTTTAAAGATTTATTATGTCTTGAAAATTTGTTTTACCAAACGAAACTTCTATGACGATGATGGATTAAATCTTAATATATGCTTAATAGATAAAACCCTAATATATGTTTGGTAAGTCTTGATTTAGTGCAACAAAACAAGTGCTATGTTTTCTTGTTTAAAGCTTACTGGTATAGAGAAGAAACATTTTTTAAATATAAACAAATATATATGTCGTCCTTTATGGTTTGAAAAACATGTTTCCAACATATTGCATACTTTGTACCTTAGTTATTGCAATGTTTATGTGGTATTGCCTTCTCGAATCATAGGATTATGAACTCTTTATTCTTGGAGCATGTGAAGATGGTGGATCAAGTAAATGGATGAGACGTACAAGGTTGGATTCACTAACTTGGTGTATTGCTGTAATGCTTGTGATTGTGATTGTGATTGTGTGGCCAAGTCCCCTGTTACCTCACATTTTAGCTTTGTCATCTTCTATTATCCATCTTCTCTCTTGTTTTTTCACTAGAGGATTTTAGATTATTGAATCTGATCAAGCCACTATTGTTTCCATACACATCCATTATATATTTGCAAAAATGATTGTTATTTTCTTTTTGTTTTTGAAAATTTCATCCAATGACTAGCTATCTTGAAAAAAGATGACATATTAAGTATTGCTTCACTAACGACGAATATGGTAGCAACACAAGTTTCATTTTGTCTAGCTTATTATTGCCTAGGCTATTTTCATCTTGTGTAAATAGGTTAGACACGTGGTGCTGCCTTGTTGTTTCATTGACACACATGTATGTACACATACACACATATACATCATAGTTAATAAATAAATCATAAATGAGAAGCTAATGTCACATATAGTGAACCAAGGAATGTTAGTCATATCTTATCTTATACTTAGATAGTGTAAGTTGTTACACATTTTTATCTCCAAATTAGGAGCATATGAAAATGCCCTTAACCCACAAAATGAATATCAAGATGAAATAGGATGCTATGAGGCACCTATTGATAAACATTTTGAGACGTCTGAGTTATATGCTGAGGCATTTATGGCTAAGTTATACTCATAAGGAATTGAAAAATAAGAAGATGAAGCACTATGATGAGTCGAAGTAAAAAGTGGAAAAAACCTTCCATAATTCTTACGATCCCAAGAACGACTAAACGTAGTGAAAATGGTTAAGGAAAAGGACTTCTCACAGAGAACAAATCTTGTCTACGTCATATTTTAGTTAGCTTTGGATTTGATATTGATTTACAAGATGATGCAAAGAATATTTTTTGGCAATTATAATAGTCATGATTTTTTATTGGATGGTTTTGTGGTATTAAATGTTGCTTATTAAAAAATAAAAATAGAATTTTTGTTTAAAAACATAACGTATTTCTTCTAATATCTATGCCAAATTGTGACATGCTACACTTAGTCATATTGGATAATATCAAATAAGTTGACTATTCAAGCATAATTTATTTTAGAAGACCCACATAAAATATAGTTGTCTACTTATAAACATTGTCTAGCTGACCAAATGGCACAAAAACTATTTAGTATGGGACAAAGAGTTGTTAAGCTATTACAGTTAATTTATTAAGATATCTGTGGCCAAATGGATGTGAATGTGAGGTATGGACGTACTTGTTTTGTCACCATTATCCATGACCATACTTGGTATAATTATATTATTTGATTCCCAAAACTTGAAGCATTATGTTGTTTCCATAAGTATATGACTTTAGTTGAGAACCAATACAATAAATCAAATAAAGACTTCAAGAGCTGATTGAGTATAAGAGGACTTATTTGGTTGATTTAAGAGGTCATATAATGAAAACTAAATGGATATATGATGACTATGTTATAAGTCCATCAAAAAATGGCAGTGCAGAGAGGAGTACTAGAACTCTTTTCTAAATGGTTAGGTCTCTAACGAGACAGGAAAATTTTCCTATCTCCTACTAGGGTTATATATCACTAACGATCAAATATGTGTTTGATAAGGTGCCTATTAAATCATATCCTAGAATGCCATATTGTTAGAAAGTTTAGTTACTGTATCTGATTTCTTAAGAATGTGTTTGTTACCTATATTCATTCTTTATCTTATAAGTATGAGAATTTTGGTTCTAGAAGGAAGAAGAGTATTTTTATAAGATATTTTTCTGAACATTCTAATAGGTATATGCTCAAAGGTGAACAAGTTAATATGGAAGTAACTGAATTTGTGTCATAATATATCTCATTCTTAAAGACTGATTTTTCAAAGCAAGGAAAGATATTTCAAAACTTATCCCTATATGCTAGACTAAATTAGAATGATCTTATGAGACTAGACCAATTGGATGGAATTCATTTAAGTGGGAACAATTTAGGAGATAATGAATTATTTTTATGATCAATGACAATTGCAACCCAATTGGAGCTCTTTACCACTATTTGATTTGAGTGGGATCAATTTGAACATAAAGATTTTCGATTCTCAAGTTTTCATTACACTTATATTATGAGCAGATTAATCAGAGAAAAAAATGAGCTGTGGAATATCAAGAGGCTCCATCTAGTCTTATTGAGGATGGATGAGTTATAGCAATAGAAGAGAATAAAATTCAATGAGCACAATCTAAATATATGAATTGGGTAATCTTCCAAAAGGATGTTAAGCCATTAAGAACAAATGAATGTTTCAAATGTTAACTAAAAGATTGATGTTAGTTTTAGAAGCTACAAAGCACATTTAAAGGCAAAGTGATAAACCTACAGAAGAGAATGTTTATGAGAAGAAATTCTCATTTGTTGTCATGTTTACGTCAATTTAATTAATTCTAGTCTTACTAGTTGGAATGGATCCTTACATATATCAAATAGATGTAAAGACAATGTTCTTAAATGGAGAACTAGATTAAGGAATCTACATGGTATAAAAATTAGGTTTCATTCAGAAAGTCCAAGAGGATTGCATACTTAGATTGTTAAAGTCAATCAACGGTCTAACAAAGTCTTAAAGTAAGTGTTATATTATATTAGTACTCTAATCATGTCGTATGATTTTAGTATAATTGAAAAACCTCTGAGTATATCTTAAAAAATCAAAAAATAAATATGTAATTTTATTGTTTCATATGGATGATGTATATTTTTGGTAGCTAGTGATAATATGTAGCTTGTCAAGTGAAAAACATTTAACTATCAAACGTAATCATGACTAAGGTTGCATGTCTTTGCGGTTAAGATCGCTAAATATTATTCAGGAAGAGCTTTGTTACTCTTGTAAGTTACATATATATAAAGTGAATACTTGAACAATTGTGTATACAAGATAGTAAACCATTTTTTTATGCCAATTGCTAAATTTAAACATCTAAGCAATATGTAGTATCCACAGATGCCACAAGAAGAACAAGAGATAAAGATGGTTCCTTACTTTGAAGAAATTAGTAGACTCATGCACGTTATGTTGTGTATGGATAAGTATCTTGATAGGAAATACTAAAGAGCTTAAATATCAACATCAATGTATATAAGCTCTTTAGCTTGAAGGATGGATAAATAAGATTAAGCTTGAAGGGTCAAATCTTAAACCTGAAGTGATTACCACGCGGTCGATTGATTCCACCTTTTTTGAATTTTTAGTTTTGGTTTTCTATATTTAGTATTTATTTTTAAATAAAAACAACATTTTATTTAGTTATTAATGCCAATATCGTTATATTTTTATTAGTGATGATAATAATCACATATTATCATCATCCCTTGTTAAATAGCTAAAAGATAAATTATTTTTAATTAACTAAATTTATTTTAATATCTTATATAATATTTATTAATATTTTAATAAATTAGAATAAATAATTGTAAAATTAAAATTCATTTATAAATTAAAATTCATTTTAATTATTAAATCAAAATTTATTTGAAATATGTATATATATATTGAATTTTGAATTTAATTATATTTATTAATAATAATTTATTTAATTACAAGATAAATTTAAATTAAAATTTTCACAATTTTAATTAAATATAATATAAAATTAAATTATTCATAATTTGTATTAATAATTAAAATGTTAAATAATATATATTTAATTGATGCTAAATGAGATTGTGATAAAAAATAGAAAAACCATATTTTTTAATTTTCATAAAGTTTAAAAATTGAACTAAAACAAAAAATAGAAACTACAAACCAAAACAAACATATTATTTCACTAAATTTAAAAATAAAATAAAAACTAAAAGATAAATAAATACGACACCAAATGGATGGCAATGGGCCTAGCCCAGCTAGGCTCGTGGATTAACCGGGTCGGGATTGCTCTGCCTGTGGCACCCGATCGCGAGCTAGGTAGCGTGTGGTCAGATGGGTAGATGATGGGATGAGATTTTTTTTAATTTAAAAAATTAACATTGTTTTGTCCCTCTTGATGGCCCGATCGGTAGCCCAATTAACTTAAGCTTGACGTGGTAATTTTAGACTAGGTCAGATCGGCCGGATTACCATACGCTGGTCTAATAAAGATCTTTAACAGATAGCTGCAGCTCTGTCTTTAGTACCATAGATCACCCTTTTCGTGTATTTGATTTATATTATGGTAGATTTACGTAGAGCCAAGTCCAACAGTTTTTTCACCAGTTGTTGTTGTGAACCGGATAGTTTCACCTCTTTCTTACTTATCTTAGTCATTTCAACTTCTTTATTGTAGTCGATTCCAGGATTTTTTTTTTAAAAAATTTCAATGACAGATTAGTCTCACTTCATCACATGAATCCACAATTCAAGATATTCCAAATATGCACCATACAGGAAAAAAAAGGGGTTGCACCTTCTCAATGAGTTGGAGCTTTCTTTTCCATACGTATATGACTAGTGCTTTGAATTGTTTAGTCCACGTCGATATAATCTTAAGTTTTAGAAACTTGCGTCTATGCTTAAATTAGGAATCAATCAACATTCAGACTCCACAAAAAGAGATCAGAGCAGCAACATTATGCTTTTTAGATTGATAAGCAATATTAAAAATGCTAGTGAATATTGAACACAACTCGTAGCTACGAAACAAGTTGTTCAAGAACAAAGGCAATAACATTGGAACAATAAGCATAAGAAACCTAAAAAGGAGAAAGAAAATAATTAGAATAAGTTCAAGGAAGGATCCTTGAACCATGAGAAAGGGAAAGCCAGTGAAGGGAAACAACTTAACGATATTCCCGGTGTTTTGATAGGCCGACAATCAGACAAAATATGTCAAAATACACAAGCTTCTCTGTAACATGGGATAAATAAAGTGGCATTAGTTGAAATCATTAAGTCAACCTAATATAAAACTATCAACTTTAATCTTCTTGTTTACTAACTCAGTTTGAAAGTTGACACAGCTAAGAACGTATATAGTTGGCTGTATCAAGAACAACCTAAAAGTGGAAAAAAAATATATTAGAGATTGGAGAAGCAGTCAGTCAGGAAACCAAGTTTTTGTTTCTCGGTACTATAATAAAAATCCACTCCCATGTTTCCAAAACCGTTTACATTGTTTCTGTCGTTACTCAATTTTAAAGGTAAAAAATAGTTACTGCATGCGTTCTCAGTTCTCATGTTACTGCTAGATTTTGTCCCTTAATCAATGTTTAGGAATGACCCTGAAAAAGCAAAGCTGTATTCATGATATGTACTCGTATAACTGCGCTGCAAGCGAGAAAGATTCATATTAGCAAACAAAATGTGGACGATGTATGTAAATCTGTGAGAACTACAAGCAAAAGTCTTACAGGAACTGTCAACATTTGTGCACCATTCTACAAGTGTAGACTTGAATGATATGTTATCATCGGTGAGGAAATCCAGAAGTTGGGAATTCAAGGGCTTTTAATTGCGCAAGTCTTTGTTTAAGCTTTCTCAAAGTCTTGATTAATATTTTTGACATTTTAACCATTCAGATTTTATTTAACCAATCTTTGACAATTGACACGTACAACTATAAACTGACACATATGAATTGGATCGTTACGTTAACGGTCTTAAAAGTGATTGAAAATTGACATATAAAATTATAAATTGAAAAGGAATTAATTTTGCCATTAACCTATTTCATAAATTAGTTTCATAAAGTAGTGGTAGAAAAGTAAATCATTCTTCATTAAAAGGTATTATTTATGATTTACACTTCATTGTGATTATTCATTAATCATGTTGTAAACTTGGACTAATCTTAGTTTTTAAGAAATAATGAAAACTTTTATTTCTTCCATTGTATATATAATGAGATCACATCCTAATTTTTTGAGTATCAAAGCCATCTTTAATTATATAACTTAATCTTATGTATAAAGATTGTTTGATTTGGTAATTAAAAAATTGAATTAGCTTGGTCGATTTAACCATAAAAATCTTAAACTAGTCAAATTCTCGATTCATTTTACATTAATAACTCTTTTTATTAAAAACTAGCTAGTTTATTAAACCAATGGTTAATTTTTGTAAATTAACTAATTTTTATAAACTAGTTAGTTTTTTATTTAACAATCTTTCTTCTTCAATTATACTCAACTTCTTTGACAGGCAAAGATAGTCTCAATCTTTAATCTTATTTTAAGTTATTCAGTTTTCCAATCTTTATTGTATACCGATTTTATGATGATCTAATAATAGTTAAATATTTAAACATTAAACTTCTTACCTTACCACTTTAGTTTCTAGTCTAATTTTTAAAATTTTGGTTTGATTGCTATTGATTATCTTTTTAGATTTCAATTTCAAGGGGTTTTCAATATATTAACCACCATAACCAGATTATAACTGATTATTAAATCTTAAAAAAGGAATTGTATAAGCATTTTAAAAACAAAAAGATTGGAACCTAGCATTTTAAAAGCTAAATGGCCGACAGTGATTGTCACATTGATGTTCCACCCACCCACTTTAGAAACATCACAACCATCTATGATGTGAGATGACAAATTTAGCAAATTGAAACCTAAAAACTTTCAATTTTTTCCATCTCTTATCATTGGTAGTTGCTATTCTTTTTTAATGATTTGTTATGGTTGTTGGAGGCAAGAGGAAGCAGATGATGACAATTTGATTATCTTATATGATGATGGGAGTACGATGAAGAATCTAAAGTAAAGAGATTGAGAATGAAAAGGATAACTTTAATTGTATATTTTTGTACTATTGGTCCATTATATATAAAACTTTGGCTAGTAATGATAATGCTAAAAATAGTAGGCATCAATTAAGGAATATTTATTGGATGTAACAAAAATAAATTATGGCAAAATTGTAGTAGTGAATCAGGACTTAATTGTTGTTAATTAAGATGATCCTATAAGATTAATTGTCTATTGAGGACACCAATCTTAGACTAAAGTGTTTAAAACTAAAGGTGAGAAAGAGGCTTCATGAGAGTATCTATAAGTTGATCTAATGCATAGACATGGGTGACTTGTAAATGGTTATTTGCAACTTACTTAAGGTAATACTGAACTTTTAGTACTATTATTCAAAGTGACAATCATATATGCTTCCAATTTCAAGTTCCAAATAGCCAAGTTATTGGTTGACTTAGGAACCATAAGTAACATGATGGTTAATCCTTGGATTTTAGCTAGGGATTTCAATTATCTACTTCTGAGGCATATGGTGACATAATTAATCTCTTTAAGATGGGTAGTGAGCTAGAAAGGGCAATGGCAAGAATGGAGGTTACTGATTTGAGATACTTTAAGTAGTCTATTCGCCTGAAGTAACAAGCAGAAAGGTGGGGACTTGATTATAAAGAAATTTGATAGGGTACTAGCTAATCAAAGATAGATGAACTCCCTTTCACACTCTCATATACTATTTGGACCCCCTATTGTGCTCAAACCATACCTTCATAGAGGTTAATTATCTTTTTACCATAAAGAAGATTAATGCCCTATTCAGATTTCTTAACTTCCTAGTTGACAAGCATGGTTTTAGGAACCTGGTTAGTGATGCATGGAATAATTATATCTAAGGCTATAAATCTTACAGATGATGAGGAATTTATACGGATTAAAAATTAAACTCAAAATCTTTCTTAAAATATGAATGCCATCAAAAAGAAGAATATAGAAAACTAAGGGAGATCTTAGTAATGTCCAAAGGGCTTCATACATCTCTCTACACAATTAAAACTTGCAAATTGAGGAAAACAGAAAACTTCAGGAATATATTCAGGCAATGGCAGAACATAAGTCAACGCTAATTCAAAAGGTAAGGAACCTATGGTTAAAAGAGGGGGACTCCAACTCACGGTACTTTTAATAATCCATATTACCACAAAAGAATTCTAGTGAGTTCTTTCTTTATTATATTCTAATTATTTCTATACTAATTATTTCTATATATAATAATTATCTATATATAATATATATCTATATATAATAATTATCTAAATATAATAATTTATTGTAAAATAATGAAAATAATTCAAAATTGACAAGAATGATTAATTGATATCTAATGCATCACTGATTAAAAATATGGTCACCAATTACTATATGGACTTACTAGTATCAAAGAGAACTGGTAAGATTTATCTACAAGACCTAGTAGAGGTGATTAAGCCTCCTTTAGTATCCAGCCTAGATTCATTATAACTGCAAGCTAAAAATCAAGAGATCAAATACACGTTCTTCTCTCCAACCTCAGTAAAGCATCAGGACTAGAAAGTTACAATGTTTTTTTTTCACTGTTATTGGAATATTACTGGAAATTCCTTAGTTGATGTGGTGCAGGAGTTCCTTCATATGTGGAGAATGTTAAGGGAGTTAAATGGAACCCATATCTGTTTTATACCTAAAATTCCTCATGTTATCTACTTAAATGATTTCAGACCTATGTCTTGCTGCAACATAGTCTATAAGGTGATAGCTAAATTATTGGCTAATAAGCTGAAGTTCCCTCTCAGGTCCTTAGTGAATCACTCATAAAATGCATTCATACTTGAAAGATAAATTTTAAACGACATCCTTCTAGTGCAAGAGCTTATGAAGGACTATAACTTAAAGAAAGCAATAAGTGGATGTGCCATCAAAATCCATTTCTTAAAGGCACTTGATACTATCAATTGGAGTTTCATTACTAGTAACTTCGAGTGGTTTGGTTTTCCCTCAAATTTTGTTTCTTGGATCTAGGAGTGCATCTTAACACCATCATTTAGCTTTCTCTTAAATGGTTCCCCCACTAGGTTATTCAAAGGCTCAAAAGGGATAAGGCAGGGTAATCCCCTATCCCTATATCCTTTTGCTATATCTGTGGAAATCCTTACAAGGATTGTCAGCTTTTACGTTGTGAAGTTTTACAGTTTTGCAAATGAATTAATGATGTTTTATGCTGCAGATTCAAAATCTCTAATAATATTACTTAAATCTCTCATGAAGTTTTGTAGACTGTCTGGTTTAGAAATTAACTATCATAAAAGCAATATGTATTTCTTTTGGGATGTCATCAACTTTTAGAGACTAAAGGACATTTTTGGTCTCAGTATTCAACACCTTCCATTCAAGTACTTGGGGGTACCCATATCTTCTAAGAAACTAAAGTATTAGGATTGCTTGCAGCTAGTGGAAAGGTATAATAAAAATATTAATGTATAGTACAATAGATTTCCTCCTAAACTGGGAGAGTTCAATTTATTTTATTATTTCTTAGTAATCTTCATCCACATTGGAGTTCATACCTAACTTTATTAAGGAAGATCATAAAAGAAATTGAAAGATTTAAGAAAAACTTGTTTTGGTCTAGAAAAATTGAAATATACAAGAGTGCTAAGATGAAATGGGATTACCTGTGCTAGAGGAAGTAAGAAGGAGGGCTAGGTGTAACACCCCATTACCCTAGAGTACGCACCGGGACGCCCGTAGGTCATTCCGATACATAACCTAAGATAAGGGAGC
>JANZXR010000002.1:29340266-29351538 GCA_027575705.1 Erythroxylum echinodendron
TGATTAATCAAAGGTTGACATGTACCATGCCTTGTGATTAATCTTGATATCGTGTTACAAAGGGACTGAGTTTATAATCATGGTTAAAGGTTAAATCGGATTACTGATCCTCATTTGATTTGGGTAGTCATAATGTCTTGCTCCGCTATAAATTATGGGCCTTGAAGTGTGATCAAGCCTATTGCCAACATCAAATGAGCTTATAGGGTCTCACACAGAGAGTGATGTGATCTGGGCTTATTCTCTTAGGCCTAATTTATTAGGCACTGAATAAATATATGTAGATATATTTATTGGGCTAGATTGAAATAAGTTGTCGGGCTTTTATTATATAAGATATAATATGGGCCGAAACTTATTGGGCTTTCATAATCCTAATAAGTTTAGGATTATGATATTCTTACTCCTAATAGGAATAAGGATTAGGTTTTCTCTATAAATAGATAACCTATGTCTTATTAGAAGATATACAAAAAAACCCTAGCCACCAACTGTTCGTTTTCTGAGAGAAAAATTGTGCGGCTTTCAAAAAGTGTTTAGGAACGTGCTAGCACACATTAGCCTCTTTCCAGATCGTTTATCCTTGTGTGGATACCGATAGAGGACGTTCGCGCACTACAGCGTCTATAAATCTAAAAAACAGACATCAATCTGCATCAAAGAGGTAAATCCGTACATGTTGTGTAGTTTTGGTTATACTTTTATTGTGTAGTATGGTCCATTCCCTTGTGTATTGTGAATACCCGGGCCATAGGCGATCCAACAAAATATAGTTACTCACACACACTATCCAGCCCCGTACCTTTAAAAGAGTAGGACTAACCAGTAACAAATGTAAGAGAAACCAAAGCTTCCAACAAAAAAGAACCCTCTGGATATACACTAAAGGGATGCTCCGTAGAGAGGGGTGCAAAGCTGAACACAGCAATTGATCCCACTAAGAATATAGGTCAATTTGCAGATAAGGTAAGCAAGTACAGGTGCGGGAGGAGTAAGGAAAGAGAGACAGAAAGGAAAATACTACGAGATTGACTGCGATCTAAACAACTTAACTTAAACAAGAAGGCTTATAGGAGAAGTAAATGGGCTAACAACGGTTCTCTGCAAGAAATGACAAGTTAGAGAGTGGCAGTATACATGTCAAGCAGCTCCAAGAATGATAGAAGGTTATAGGAGTGTCACCGCCTAACGCTTAAAAATTTCTGTTCCACTCCCGCTATCTTGAATGCCCTGCGATTATCAGACTAAAACTAGACGACTAAGCCATGAAATACTATCGCCTAAATACAGCCCATTGGAGAGGGTCGTGTCCATGAAGAGAAACAGACAATATTAAAAAGACAAAAAAACACCGCAATAAAAGATCCAGCTAGAAACAATACATTTAAGGTTAAGAGAAGGAAATGAGCACTGAACCGGACAGTAGAAAAGAATAATCAGAAAAAAGATGATCAACCACCATAAAAGGAACGCCATGGACAAACCAGCATAAAAACAAAAGAACCTCTCTACGTATAGTAATAATTTAACAACGAGTGGGTGATTAGCCGAGAACATACCTGTGATGGAAGAGAATGCCCATGCATCGAAAAATGAGAGGGCTTACCATACTGGGAACCATGCTGTCTATGCAACGCAATCCACGTCTTGCTTCCCCTCCCATGCAACGCAACTTATCCACGCCTTCTCCAAAGTAGTCCACAGTTTTCTTGCTCATGGATCGTTTTGCTCCTCGAAACCCATCTTGAACGTTAAATATTTAAAGTAAATCACCACGACAGGATGATCTAATCTTTGACCCACAAAAACTGGACTTATCCTAGGTTGTCATGTCCTTTTACATTTAACGACTCAGTTTTGTGACTTTCTCTTGTTCATAGATCTCCAAGTAAACACGAGGGAGCAAAGAATCAGACATGGATAAGTTGAAGCCAAGCTCACCAAACTCGTCCCCATTGACCGCACTCGACTTCCTTGGAAGAGCAGCCACTGTGTACGATGATTGCCCCTCCGTTGTCTACAACAACAAAACTTACACTTGGTCTCAAACATACTGCTAATGTCTTCGGCTGGCATCTTTTCTGTCCATCGCTGGCATCAAGTGTCAGGATGTTGTCTTCGTCGTGGCCCGCAGCACCGTCACCATGTACTAGCTCCAGTTCGCAGTGCCCATGTCTGACGCCTTCCTCAACAACTTCAACACCTGACTTGACGCTCGTACTATCTCCGTACTCCTTCGTCACGGTGGATCGAATCAAACCTTTCTATTAAATGTTTTTTTGGTAAAGAAAACTCAAACAAACATGAATGACCTAGACAGAAAATAAAAGAATCAGAATTATCAATACGGACATGGATGCTGTCAAATAAACTAAGAAGAACATACATTGTCTCATTTAATGTATTCAATTTCTCATCAATGGAATCCTACTCACTTTTCTCTATAATCTTACATAAATGAAAAAGTTTTCCCATAATAAACCTTCATTCCAATTTTCCTGTGCAACTTATCATTTTAATTGAAAAAAGTGACAATGTTAATATCTCGACCCTTTTGAGTAAAAGAAATTTGTAGTGTGCTATGATGATCTTTATTCAAATTTTATTAGAAATATATATGCAATAAATGAGACTTGCTTTGTTATCAATTGTTGGCCCTATATGACATACAGAAAGGGAGGAAATTATATGTCTATACTTTTTGGTTTATTTAAAAAATGACTGAATTACTTATTCTAATAAATTGTTATGACAAATTCATATAACACAATCACAAAACAAACAAAATAATAATAAGAGAATTAATTCATAGTGGTTCAATCAAACAACCCTTAGCCTATATCCACTCCCTAAACTCCTATTGAAAGTTCACAATCTTCTTCCTTCAATAGGTAAAAGGAGCCATCTAAAAAACATTTTTACCACTAGAGAAAAAGAACACTTGTAATCATCTTGCTTTGTTGTAGATGACAAGAAACCTTTATAACTCTTGTTTAAGGTTAAAAAGAACCCTCACAATGTATATCTCAATAATTTATATAATAGTGGCAATTGTATAACCTTATATGACTTGAAATCTACATTTTTGCCCATAACAATGAACTATAGTTAAGTTATACAATGCACACATATAATATCTAGCCTCTCATGGCTTTATAAACTCTTTAGTACATCAAAATTTCTTTCCACAACTCAAGTTTGGTCTATTTATACTTAAAATTACTATAAAAGTCATTATATACATGAACTAAGTGGTAAAATGACTAGTTTTTGTCAACGATCTACAAATCAATCACCTATCTTTGATTTGTCGATTACCTAATTTTGACTAACAGAACATCTTTCTACTATGATAACAGTTAGTGGAAACCCTGACTAAATAAAAATTCCCCTGTTAGTAACTTTCGAAACCCATCATTAGTTAACTAGTAATAACCTTTCGGTTAGTCTATTGTAGATCACCCATTTGATAACTTTTTGACACTTTCTCTAATATTCATAATCACTTTGAAACATAAAATTTTAATGAATCAAGTAAAAAAAAACATTAAAATACCCTATTTTGATAAAAAAATTTAGGAACAAAATTTTACTTAATAGGAGTAGTCTATTAGCCTAAGCAATAGGCTACTTAATATCCTAGTCGAAGGTAAGAGATTGGTTAGTCAAATATGCTAAAAACAATAGTCGTCATAATGACTATTTTATGTGCCTAATAACTATTAAAAGTGATTTCGAGTATAAATAGACCATAATTTAATTTTGATAGGAACTTTTCGTATTTTAATGGTTTCGAAGATCGTGGAGAGGCTAGAGAGTGTACTTAAGTGCATGTGCATATTGCATAAATTATATTAAACCCTAGTTTATTAGTATAAAAAAAAAAGGAGCTTTAAGTTTTGTATGTTTGAGTTGGTATAAGAATCAAGAAGAATTGCTTGGGGTATATATTTATGAGAGTTTCTATAGATCTTAAACAAGAGTTAAAAATGGTTTCTCTTTAGACAAGCAAAGAAAATATTGTATAGAATGTAAATTTTTAGCGATTGAAGGAATAGTGATAGTGAAATTCATAAGTGATGTTCAAACTTCAAAGAGTGGAGGTATGTCAAAGGTTATTTGGCCAAACTACTATAAATTTGTTTTATGTCTCTTTTCCTACTCTCTATTATAATTATATTTACCATTCAAATTATGAAAGTTTACAGTTTCTTAAATTGATTATATATGCATATTAAAATAACATGTTTATATTTTTAGGCAATTCATTCACTAAATTTTAAATAGGCCAAAAAACATACATATGCAATTCACTTTATTCTTCGGTATCATTTGCTGACTAGCAATTTTATTCATTTATTTATTATTTTTAAGTGTTTAGTTAATGGTTTTTATAATTAATTTTCGTCATTACAATTATGTTCGTACTTTGGTTGTTCAAACAATTTAACTAATTATAAATTTGATGAATAATTATACTTTCCTGGTGGAATCAACCTATAATTTTCTATTGTATTACTTGAGCAGCTCGTGTACACCTAACATCTACTTTAACATATATTTTTTAATCTGTTAAGTGCCTATTTTTTAATAATTGAAAAAGAAAGTAATTTTTTTAAGAAGAATTCGACAAATCATATTTGTCATCTCTTAACTCCATTGTAATGTCTCTATTATCTATTACTAGAGCAAAAGATTTCAATCCATACTAAGTTTAATCATCTCCAATAATTCTAGATCTAGTTTTTTTCTTAGAATTAGTTAATGCTTGAGCTTCCTAGCTGAGGCAAACCTTCTTTAGCAGTTTTACAATCTACAAAAGGATCTATAAGGAATTGAATACAATATAAAGCTCAAAAGGAGGAGGTGGCATAAAGAAGGAAGTGGTGAAGACAAAGGACCAAAACGTTTATAAAGGTCTAAAGAAAATGAGTCTGATGGCATGTGGATTAGAACGTGATGATAGAGATAAAGGAAATGGATTGTAACATGCCAACAATAACCTATGAGAATAATAGAAATTTTTCAAAAGAAAAAGTCTAGAGCTCATCAATTTGGTGGTTTTCATGGTCATTATGATTAATATAGATTAAATTATCCTTGTATATTAGTTATGATGGTTAAAAAAGCTACAAAATTAATGGCTATTTAGTCGAATCTATTTCTAGAATAGCTAATAAATAAAGGCTTAAAAAAAACAAATTCAAACATTATTTTTCTCTAAGTACTATCTCTTACTTTTATACCATTTTAAACATAAGAATTGAAATAAACCATAGAGTAACATCAACTTAATGATTGAGATGTTAAGATCTGTCCACTTATAAGTAGCATGAAGTATTTCAAACTTAGATTTAGTTCATGTTGAGCTTCTTAGCTGAGGCAAACCTTCTTTAGCAGTTTTACAATCTAAAAAAGGATCTATAAGGAATTGAATACAATATAATGCTCAAAAGGAGGAGGTGGCATAAAGAAGGAAGTGGTGAAGACAAAGGACCAAAACGTTTATAAGGGTCTAAAGAAAATGAGTCTGGTGGCATGTGGATTGGAACGTGATGATAGAGATAAAGGAAATGGATTGTAACATGCCAACAATAACCTATGAGAATAATAGAAATTTTTCAAAAGAAAGAGTCTAAAGCTCATCATAATTAATATAGATTAAATTATCCTTGTATATTAGTTATGATGGTTACAAAAGCTACAAAATTAATGGCTATTTAGTCGAATCTATTTCTAGAATAGCTAATAAATAAAGGCTTGAAAAAAAATTCAAACATTATTTGTCTCTAAGTACTATCTCTTACTTTTATACTATTTTAAACATAAGAATTGAAACAAACCATAGAGTAACATCAACTTAATGATTGAGGTGTTAAGATCTGTCCAATTATAAGTAGCATGAAGTATTTCAAACTTAGAAAAATACTTCCTCAAACAATTTTATTAAAATATTTTACCATAAAACTATTAATCAATTGTATAATACGACAACCCTTATATTTATTCTCTAAAACATAGAACACAAGCCATTATTTTGAAATTAATACACAGAAGTTATATTTGTCCTTTTGTATTTTTATCAAAGTTTATATTTGATTTTAATATTATGTAGGGTTCAAATAAGTCTTTATGCTATACAACAATTAACCAAATATTCTGATCCAAAATTTGTTAATTTAACCTTACATACCTCTTTTTTAAGATAAGGGACTCATTTGCTAATAATATGACGATTAAAAAATATTACAACTCATATAAAATTATAATTAGTAGGGCAATGTAACTATGGTATTGATAACAAATGGGTCTCTAAGGATTATTTTTTTATCAAAATTAATGTTTACATGTATTTAAAAGTCAATTAAGCTGACTTCATAATATATATAACTTATTTAGAAACTAAAGTTAAACTTAAACTTTAAAAATTAAAATATATCTTATACTTTTTTATATAATATGACAATTGATGATTTTTCTAATGCTCAAACTAATAATAAATGACCTAATTACAGGACCATAGTCATTAGATGTTATTAATAAAAGATGTGAACCTCTCCCGAGATTGTAGAAAAATTTTAAATCCTTCTCTTAAACTTCGATTAAAAATAATGACAAAATATATACGTTATAAATATTTTATTTGGATGAATAAAATGTCATGAATATAATAACTAAATAATAATTTAAAATAATTATATTAAGTTATTAATTTAAATCAAATATAATTAAATTTTAAAATTAAACTAAATTTCGAGTAAGTAATATTTATTTCATCTCTGTTTAGTATTTATATTACCAATGGTCTATTATTATTTTTAAAATGAAGATGAATTTTTTTTTTCAAAATTAAAAAATAAAAAATAATTTTTAATTAAAATTTTTAATTTTCTTAAATTATAGAGGAATGACTGTTTCTTTCAACCAAAATACATTAAAAAGGAGAACATGGAAATATGAAACTACGAGAACCGTAATAATGTTCGTGCATATATAACCAGAAGTAAGCAGGAAGTGTGATTTTCACTTTAGTTTTCGTACAGTATCGGGCTTAGGCCATCGTTACGCTCTTTTGTAGAATTTGATGGTCGAAAATGACCTTGAGAAATGAGAAGAAAGCTCGTGAGAATTTGAGTTAATGAACAGACAAAACGAACTCTCTTTTGTTCGTTGGACACCAGTTAAGAAAACATGAGCCTTTTAACTTGCAACAGTTCAGTGCTTCATAGCCTGTAAAAGGCAAAGTCCTTGAGACACTGAAACCTCCTTTCATATGTATCACTCTTTTGAAAGCTTAGAAAAGATATAAAGAAGATAAATTTTTCTTTGAAGAAATTGCTGATTCTTTGATATACTGTCAGCATTTATAGGATCTCCATTGTTATTGGGTATTTGGCTTTCTCACTCTTGCGCAGGAACTCTTCTTTTCAGCCCTCTGTTTGTAAGGTGTATGTACGTGTGACGTAATATAGGTTACAATGAGAGAGAAAATTCTGGCTTTGCACTGTCTCCTCCTTCTTAAATGCTATCTGGGTATGCTCTCTTTTCTTGTTTAACATTTGGTTATGGATCTCCTGCTTCTGAAATGCTATCTGGGTATGTTCTCTTTTCTTGTTTAACGTTTGGTTATGGGCACTGGTTACTTGCGGTATTGTTTTTAATCTTTCATTTCCAGTTTCTTTTCTGCTCTTTATGTTCCTCTCATCTCTAGTTAAAATGACTTGGCCAACCTGTTTTTGTTAATATAGCCAATGTTGTTTTCTTCTATATATGGTTTTACTTTTCTGTGAATAGTTCTCTTTTCAGAAAATAAGAAAAGTCCGTGTATTTATTTGTTGTTTGAAGGCAAAATATTTCAAGTAACAATTAGGTAATTTTAAAAAGTTGCCTCAACGTGCTAACGTTTCTACCATGCTAAACCCTGTCTTCGTTTTCACAATATCAAACATCCAAACTTGGTTTCATCGAGTCAAGTACTGGGACAAGTGGGATTGGTTTCCGATTGACTGTTTGGGCAGTTTACTTGTTTGTAGTTACAGCATCAATACTTCGATTCAGGTTCTCTACCTGTCTTCTGACAACAAATTGATTTAAAGTTCCTGTTAAAACTGACAATATTAATTAGTTCACTTTGTTTTCTTCTTCTGTTGTATTTTGGCGTAATATTTCATTTGTATGCTCATGCATGCTTCCATTTCTATTTCAGACTCAAGGCAACACAAGAAAAATATATTTTTAGTACACAAATGGAAGACATCTAAATGATTTTTTGTTTAGGGAAAAAAGGGAGTCATGAAATAGTGTAATCTCTTAATGAAAAGAAAAAGGAAGGACGAAAAGTGAATAGAGCAGACGCTTTGCTTCCCAAGCTTATCTTACTCGATTTTGTCGGGATAGAATATGAACTCAATTTCCTGGCTGTTCATGGCACTGTCGTCCAGGGACTAGTAAAACTATGTGCTCTTTGTTTATTGATGTGTAAGCTTCGCTTTGATTGTCTACTTTAGATCGTTCTTGGCGTTTTGAGGTGATGGAGTAAACTGAGCCAATTTAGCGTTTTATTTTGCTTTACGTCTTCAAATTAATTTTTTATCTGTTTAACATTCTGTATAATTGATCAATATCACTTGACACCGTTTGTGCTTGCGCATGCCCTCCAAGTCTTTATAAATATCTCTTTTCATCTGCTATGAATGTGAAGTGTATGCAAAGGAGATGATGGTGCAAGAGAAGGCTGATGCAGCAATTCCATTGACTACATTGTCACCTCCTGAAGGCAATACCACTTTCCTAGGGGGCACAACATGGTGTGTGGCTCATTCGGGCGTCTCTCAAATTGATTTACAGAATGCATTAGACTGGGCCTGCGGGTTGGGGTTGGCAGATTGTGGTGCAATCCAGAAAGATGGTGCCTGTTATGAACCTGATAACCTAGTGTCTCATGCCTCATACGCCTTCAACAACTACTACCAACAAAATGGGAATTCTGATATTGCTTGCAACTTTGGAGGGACTGCGACTGTAACAACGAATGATCCAAGTACGAAAATTCATCAATCTGGCTACTGATGATTTAGTTATAAAAACTCATTTCACTTTGTTTTAGGTTGAAATTCTTTTGGTACACTAATGAAATCCATGGTTACTTTTACAGGTTATGGAAAATGTATCTACTCTACATCGAGGTATATTCTTCCTTTTCTTATTCATGAACTTGTACAGTTACAAGTTACAACATGTCTGTTCCATTTGTCCTCGTATACTTTTTCACCTTTTAACAACAAATAAAATTTGTTGGGAGATCCTCAGATCTATTGACTCGTCAGCACCGCCGTCGCACAAGTACAGACTGAGCATAATATGGTTGAAGCTTGCCGGGACTTTGTTGCTTTTGTACTTGAGAAGCTGATACTATGTTGGCTATTACTAACGTGTTTATGAAGCTGAAATGGCAAAATCGAATGGTTGGACTAAGTTCTGTTGTAATTGAGATCAGCCAAGTTATTCCAGTCCTTGCTTTTGGGTTAGGAATCTAATGGGTTTTTCAATCAAATCCTCCTTACTTTTTTTCAGCCATATATTTCTTTACATCATTTCTTGGTTCGTTGTGAATTTAGAGCATTGCTGTCGTAAACTTTCTTGTTAATTAAGAATAAGACAGTATATATTTGAATCTTCTTCAGAATAGAATAGGTGTTTTATCAAGACTTTTCCTAAAATATTATGAAATGCTTTTCAGTGTTATAATATAATATCAACCTTATTCGGGTAGGCAATAATGACCTTGGATCTGTATCACGAGAAATTGGGGAGAGGATACAAAGGTAGGTGGCAGGAAGAAGAACAAAGATTGAAGCATAGTAATAAAGCGTTAGGTTAAGGACACAAGCAAAGAACAAACAAAGCTTAAGTTCATTTCAAAAGACATTGATTAGACTTGTTATTTTTCCTGTAGAATTCGCATCGGGCAGTGTTCTTTGCATGCATGTCAGGATATGAAATCCTTTCACTTTTCGCCACAGGTTGACTTGTTTTTTGCCTCCATCTTTTTTGATGATAATATAATAATAATAATAATAATAATATTTAATATTTAATATTTCCTTTCCATTTTATTCTTCTTCCTTTTTCTTTCTTTCTATTTCTTCTTTTTTTAACAAAAATATAGAGTATTTTCAAATATATCTTAGAGATAATGATGAAGTATCCAGTTTTAATAATTTTTTATTAAATTATTGAAATTTTTTAAAAGTAAATTGAAATTTTTAAAAAAGGAATGCAATGTATACATTACAAGAAAGGCTTAAACATGAACTAAGAAATTAGGCAAGTTGAAACACAAATCCACAGTTAACAATTCTCAAAATCTGAAAACTGATATAAAAAAATTATCGGTAAAGCTTATTTCAAAGCTATAATTTATAAACAAACTTGGCAAAGCTCCTTTATGATATTTTTTTTTATTATTCAACTCTATTATTGTAACACCCCACTCTCGCTGGAACCGAACCCGATATCGATGGTGATATCCGAGTCCGTGTCCCGCGAGGGTAGTGTGCCACATCACTAAACAATCAAAAGTCAGTATATATTTTTTTTAAAACCACAAACATAAAGTACAGAAAAATAACCAAAACGATCCTCTTTGTTTTATAACAATTTGATCCAAAACAATATAATCGACAGAAACATTTATTAGCCATTTGGGCTCATTTCAAAATACAAAATACAAACATTTTTCACGATCATCACCCTCCAAGCTTAGGTTTGGATTTTTGGTGAGTAAAAGAAGAGAAGGCAAGTAAGATATGTGAGTTTTTATAAGGGTAAAACAAGTAGAAGAAATCATCGAAGGAGAAGGAGGAGAGGAGCTACGTAGGTTGGAGAATTCTCCATTTAAAACACCAAACACTTGATATAGAGGGAAGCTTCGTGAATGAAGCATTAAGAAAGACTAAGATACTTGTTAATAAGACAAAAGGGACATATGGCAAGTGACAAGCCTAAGCCTTCACTTAATTTTTTTCAATTAAAATTCAATTTCTAGTCTAATTTTTTCCAAAATTCTAATGGCTCAATTCAATAATTCTTAATTTCATATATCTATGTTTCCAGTGCCATTGGACAGTCATTTCCACTACCGATAAATCCCTATTCTGTCACTTGATAGTTTTCCTGGTCCGGAATTGACCCCGAAAAATTTCTAAAATTCTCTAAAAATCAGAAAACCATTATAACCCTCTCCAATAAAATTTTTATACACAATTCATAT
>JANZXR010000002.1:29351638-29362997 GCA_027575705.1 Erythroxylum echinodendron
GTTTTATGGGACAGAATTGTTTGAAGTGAAATTTGACCCCTATAGAGTTGGAAATTGTCTGTGAGCCCTTCATGAAAATTGTAGGTCTTTCTGTCCTCTTTCCATTGATACCAAGTTTGTGAATTTTGGAGGTCTGAGTCAGAAGATATGTGTTTTGGAAGGATAGGTATTCGGATGAGGAAAGGAAGTGAATGAAGAGATGAGAGTTGCGATCGCGACGCGTCACGATCGCAACGAAGGAGATGGTGTCGCGATCGCTACTCGGTCGATTCGTCATGATCGTAACGCATAACGATTGTGACGAGCGACGTTGTAAAGTACTCCTCGAGAGCGCGACGAGGTCGCGCTACGCTCCCCTCGCGAGCCTCAGTGCTCACGAGTGCGAGGCGTGTATCGCGCTGCTCCCGAGCGCGACAGCTAGCGATCGTGAGTGCGCGCAAGACCGCGAGGCAGTCGCGACTGTGAATAATGTGAGGAAGAAAGTGCAAGGCTCGATATTGGCCTACAAAAATAGTTTTCTATGATCATTTAGTAAACCCCAAATTATGGGCAAGAACAAGGAGAGATATGTTATCTAGAATTAATTGGAATATATGTAACATTAGCAAATGTGATTAATTGATGACTTGGTCAAAAGTAAGGATTTGGTATCTACCAGGGTGCTAGAGTATATGAAATTGCTTAATGCCTCATTGAGCTTTATTATTGAGGATGTTTGATCATATCGGTTGTGATACGAATTGAAATGCTTTCTCTTGAGGTACACAGAATGACTGACTAGAAATTATGGAAAATAATTGATTGACAAGGATTTATAAGCAATATTGAGGTTAGTACCAAGAAATCATTGAGATAAGGTCAATAAGCCGATTAATTCAATTTATGATCAATGAAGGAACAAATCTGAAATGAATAAAGAGTGAGTCAAAAGTGAATATCGGAGTTACATCTATAGTGAAGACTCAAGCATAAGAGTTAGAAAAGGGTATTGAGAGTGTATACATTGTGTTGCTGTAAAGTATCCAACTATATTAGTGGATATTAGAATTCGAGGAGACATTCTTGCTAATGTGAAGTCAATTTTGGTCGACGTTATAGTCTGTGTAAATAGGTTTAGGAACCACAAATTATATTTGATGAATGTGTTTCCAACAGAAGAAGTTATGTTTGCAAATAAATTGCAATGTATGGAGAAACTGGTATGAATGAACAGACCTTAGAATAAATCGAAGTGAAATTTGGGGAAAACTAAAGAAGAGAAAAAATAATTATTCGCGAGAGATAAGTCAAGTGGAAATTGAAAATTTCATGAGATAATACTACCTCATTGAGGAAATAAGTTCTTAAAGAATTAAGAGAACAACTCATGGGCATAAGGAAATTTGGGTTATAATTGTTGGAGTTAAAAATGCCCCTGACAGTATTATAGTATGGAAGAATAAAGTGTTTCAATTTTGTTAGGATTGGTTAGTGATTATGACCTGCCACTTACCCTTCACAATCGCGACTGCCTCGTGGTCAGCGCGCGCTCAAGATCACGAGCTGTCGCGCTCGGGAGCAAAACGATATGCGCCTCGCACTCGTGAGGGGTGCGTAGCGCGACCTCATTGTGCTCGCGAGGAGCTCTTTACAACGTCGCTCGTCACGATAGTTACGTGTTACGATCGTGACGAATCGAACGAGTCGCGATCGCGACACCATCTCCTTCGTTGCGATCGTGACGTGTCGTGATCGCAACTCTCATCTCTTCATTCACTTCACAAACTTGGTATCAATAGAAAGAGGACAGAAAGACATACAGATTTCATGAAGGGCTCACAGACAATTTCCAACTCTATAGGGGTCAAATTTCACTTCAAACAATTCTGTCCCATAAAACACCTCTTAAACAATAACACAACTTTTAAACATTATAACTCCCTATTACATTACTAAAAAATTCCATGCTTTATAGCAATGGAAAGATCAGAACATGATCTACACTTTTCATGAAGAACTCAAAAGTAAATTTTACCTCTAACTAGGTCAAATTCACAATCAAAGTTTCTACCCTGTTCCATTAGCACCTAAACCATATCCAAACTTCATAAATTCATATCTCTCACTTCTTACATCCAAAAATAGCATATTATATATCATTGAAAAGTGAATTATAGAAGCAAGATCCTCAAGGAACTTAATCTAAATATCACTATCATAGACATATTATTACGCTCAATCATAACTTTTATTACATCTCAAATCCAAGTCTAACCTTTCACATTCATTGAAAGATTATTTCCTTTAACCGAGCTTGTACACTCTAATCTTATCATTTCCCGTTTTTCACACAATCCTGACAATATCTTCACTTTTCTATCACATTCGCAAGTAGGACATTACGATACAATATCGATATCATATTCCATAATACACACACAAACACAAATAAATCTACCTTGTCGATCCCTATACTTTTTCTCATTTCCAATTCAGAATCATGGATACCCATGTAACCGACATTCTTCTTATGTCCAAATTTGACCTCTCCATGTAATAAAAAATTTCGCTTTCTTTCAACTCGGTTTATACACTTTAGGTTTCATTATTCATTTTGATATCACTTCTTTCCTTACTCAGCCCATGCCAATGTATTCACAATCCTATCACATCCGAGGATTTATTACTACAGTACAATATGAATGTCATTTTCCATTATTCTTTTCCCATTTCTCATTGCCCATAAACCTTCAATGGTTCACATTCTGGCCTATCATCACTTTTCTCACACTTAAACACTTAACACATGCTCATGCGTGTGACTCATACTCATGCGACTCAGACTAGGGATCAGTTGCTACTGTCTGCTATGACATGACTTCAATGCATGTACTTGACCTATGTTTCAGAAAATGCCCATATAAGATATGTGCTTGAAAAGAAGAGAAAAATATTTTAAATACTTGAGGAAATCTTACAGATCATGGAAGCGGGAATAATTATATGCCAAGTGTATAAAAGAATAAATCTTAGCTTGATCAAATGAAATGTGGGTTGTATCATGTCGGATCATGGCATATTGAGAGACCCGAAGAAAAGTACAGGTAACGATAAAGTGAGAAATCTTCAGGAACGTATGCGAGTTGTATATTGGATACCAACTGAGACTGGTAAAGTGTAGTTTTTACCGATCTTAGCCCTTCGATGAGATTTCTGAGGAAAAATGTGTCAATCATATAGACTGATAAATGTGAAAGAAATATTGAGGAATTACAACACCAATGATAATAGTCTCCTTGGGAATTGGAGATTTCACAGTAAAGACAATAGAGTTTCCCCTTAAAGATTAAGATGCCATCTGTTGCAACAGTATAAAGTGATTTTGTGTACCTAAGGATAATTATCGCTTCATGAGCTCAATTTTGAATTTATGACTTGAAATGTACTAAATTAAGAAATTGCTTTGAAAGCTTGGGGACATCAATTGTACAGAAACATTGGTTGACGTTATAGTCTGTGTAAATAGGTTTAGGAACCACAAATTATATTTGGTGAATGTGTTTCCAACACATGAAGTTATGTTTGCAAATAAATTGCAATGTGTAGAGAAACTGGTATGAATGAACAGACCTTAGAATAAATCGAAGTGAAATTTGGGAAAAACTAAAGAATAGAGAAAATAATTATTCGCGAGAGATAAGTCAAGTAGAAATTGAAAATTTCATGAGATAATACTACCTCATTAAGGAAATAAGTTCTTAAAGGATTAAGAGAACAACTCATATGCATAAGGAAATTTGGGTTATAATAGTTGGAATTAAAAATTCCCCTGACAGTATTATAGTATGGAAGAATAAAGTGTTTCAATTTTGTTAGGATTGGTTAGTGATTAATGAGCCCTATATGGGACAGTTATCAATGAGTCCTATATGGGACAGTTTAGGCAATCGTTCACAACAAAGTAATAATTAGAAAGTGAGTCTCATGGGCATTGCATGTGCCTAATAGAAATAATTAAACTGTGATAAATGTGAAATATGAACTATATGAACAATGTGATATGTGATTGAGTGAGCCATCAATGATGGTCACTCACTGAGTTCGCAAAACTCACCCAAAATTTACAATTATTTTTCAGGACTCATAAGAATACCCTGTTATGCAACGGGAGTATGTCTATTACATGCAAGTCCGAGATAGAGGTCGGGATCAGTTCGCGTCTGCATTGTATTTCTTTATTTTGCACTGAATTGTATATTCCGCAAAATGTTGTATTATTTGTAATCGAATATTAAACTGTGATAAATGTGAAATATGAACTGTGTGAACAATGTGATATGTGATTGGGTGAGCCATCGATGATGGTCACTCACTGAGGAAATCTTACAGATCATGGAAGTGGGAATAATTATATGCCAAGTGTATAAGAGAATAAATCTTAGCTTGATCAAATAAAATGTGGGCTGTATCATGTCTGACCATGGCATATTGAGAGACCCGAAGAAAAGTACAGGTAACGATAAAGTGGGAAATCTTCAGGAACGTATGTGAGTTGTATATTGGATACTAACCGAGACTAGTGTTCTGATTAATTTGGAAATTTGGGAGTGAGTTAAAGTGAGTGGTATTTTGTAAGTTTTGTGTCATCCGAACCCTTCTGACATTCAATTGCTTCTAACTTTTGCATCCGACCTCCGATTGACCCGATTCTCGAAGCGTTGGACTTCTAAAACAGTCCTTTACCTCTCCTTATCAATTTTAGATTTTTTTGAGAGTTTTATGGAAATGTCGGATTAACCCTAAATGAGTGGACCAAATATTTTTCGGGTTAAATTTCTGATTGACACTGGGATTGTCATGAACATGCATAGTACATATTTCGAAATAAATGCTTACAATTGTGCAAAATTATTAATGTGTGTGCAAAATTGTATACATAGGTTGTGCATGTTATAAGTCCGCAGCCAGGCGGCAGTCAGGCGTTCCAGAAAAAGAAAGCGAATGCTAATCTGGAGCGTACTGTGAGTAGACCTAGATGGTCTCATTTCATTGTTTGTTTGTTTGAAATTTTTGTATTAATTGATTTCTGAGTAATTATATGAATGTGGTAATATGAATGTGATAAATTGGATTGGGTTCCGGACAGGAGGTCCGTTGATTGTGATACTGATTGTGGATATTGAAGTGCTACTTGAATGTGAATTGGATGAACTATGTGTACGCATTGTGATTGATAGATGTGTTTGAATGTGCATGATATGGGTGATAAGTGTCGGACTACGGTCCGATAACAAATGAATTTTTGTTTGTAAATTGGTATATATATGTGAATGATGTTTCAATGCATAAGTGCATGAAATATAATGGCAGTTGTGACTCGAGTATCCACCGATCAGAGCTTAAAGCTCAATGTGTGACTCAGAGCCTCAGGCTCAATGCTTAATTCCAGTGCCATTGGACAGTCATTTCCACTACCGGTAAACCCATATTCTGTCACTTGACAGTTTTTCTGGTCCGGAATTGACCCCAAAAAATTTCTAAAATTCTCTAAAAATCAGAAAACCATTATAACCCTCTCCAATAAAATTTTTATACACAATTCATATTGTTTTTCATAAATCACATTCATTCACAAAATACCGGGAAATGTCATGAATGCATGTACAGACATTTTTCATGTGCAAAAATCACTGTTCACAAATGCATGAGCATGAGATGTGTTTTCCTCATTTCTCCAATTGATCTCTCGTGTACCCGTTTCTATAATTCAACCCTTTGTATGGAAACGGGATGTTACAATTATGCATGTTCATCATTCTCTAAAATTCAATTATTTCCCCGCTGCAAGATAACTAAATTTCATTATCTGTCAGTTATAAATTTCATTAACTATCAGTTCTCTTCTCCAGTTGATAACTTCTTGAAGTATTTTATTCCTAGGCTTCTTTTTTTCTTCAAATATTCTCTAATTCTTTTGCCACCAAATAGTAGAAATTATGCACTTTTTAAAAACGAATTAACCATTCTATAGTATTAGTCTATTCATCCCTGGTGACAACCAATTTGCAAAGCTTCTAAACCATAAATTATATGTCAAAGGTGAAATTACATTAAGTGGTTTATAGTATTTTAGGTTATTTGCACAACTTACATTATTATAGAATATTGTTTCCTCATATTCTATCTAAGATTGTCAGTCTCCTTGTCCCTACTGTCCATAGAATAAAGGAAATCTTGAGGAGTGTTTGGTTAAACCAAATTACTTTGAACAACATTTTTTGTTCTTGGATTCTGAATAGCTCATTACATGATTAGTTAGTAAAATATGACAAAAGGGTGTTTCAATCAGATGATAGTGTCCTTTATATTCTCCTACTTGCACTAAGTTAATCGCTTAAGTATCTTACATCATATCACAGTACGATGATCTTGCTACTATTAGGATAGTGGTTTAGTGGAAGAGTTGTACAAGATTCTCATTAGGTAAGTGGTTGCTTAAATTTTATCACTTCTATATTTATTTTCATCATAATTAAGAGAAATTGTAAAAATAAACACTTGGATCTTGCCTTTTGTCCTAGTATATGATTGTCTAGATATAGATGAGCCATGATCATTTAACGTCCCAGGTAAAGTCTCGTCATTATACATGTATTTTCCCTAAGAAAATGTAGTTTTGGTGTTGAGTGCACTCATATAAGTACACCTAGTCGCATGCCTATTATTGGAATTCTTTTAAGCTTATAGTATGCTCTCTAATTTTTCACTTCTTATAGTAAATTTAGACAAGGAGAGGGGCATTATTATCATAGTTAAAGTTTGAAAGTACCTCATTATCATCATTTCCCATAAAGCACATGAGCCACTTCTCCTTTTAATTGTTTACTCTTAGTGTCGCCTGAGTTATCCTCAGTTAATATTTTGAAAGCCTTCTTCTTATTATTATCACTCTTTTATTTTTTTTTGTTACTTTTAAGCTGAAGGGTATTGGGACTTCATGTGACCTAACTTCTTACATTTAGAATAAATAATGTTAGAAGATTTTTATTTTCAATTAACTTTACACTTCTTAAAGTATTTTCTTTTGTAAAAGTTCTTTCTCTTTAAAAACTGATTGAATTTCCTAGTGATAAGGGCCTTTTTTTTATTTCTTCCACTTGAGGATGTCCCATCTTCCTCACTTAGTTCCTCTTTAAGGTGTTAAGTGCTAGGTTTTTTTCCTTTGAAGATTTGTCTCTTCTTTTATCCTTTCGGCTTTACTTCATAGGTGAGGAGAGGTATAGTGAGCTCTTTTAAAGGTAATATTGTTAGTCTTTATGGCTCACTTTGGCTTTCTATCTTTGAAATTAATCTAAGAAACTTTCTCGCCATTTCAATATTAGTATATTCCTTTTTAAGACCTTTAAGAGCATTAATAATATCAACGAATTTTGTATATATGTTCATCATGTCTCATTTGAAATAGTTCATATTGATGATGAAGCATGCCTACTTTTTGATCAATATCCTTAAGTTTGACTTTAATTATGTGCCAAATTTTGTACAAAGTTTCATGCACGAATGCTCTAATGAATTCACTCTTACCTAGTTTGCAAAATACTACTACTAACTCTTAGTACACAAGTTTTGATAGCTTTAATTTAAATTGGTCAACCATTAACCTATATAGGTTGACTAACACACCTAAAATCATGATGCCAACATCTTTAAATCCTCAAACTTAATTTTATTGATAAAAAATTGAATTAACATTTCTCCGCTTGTTCACCCAAGTATTTTTTAAGGATCTAGAGGATTTTCTTTAAAAATTAAAACTTTAGTTAATCTTAATGATTGAAAAAAACTAATGCAATAAGTTAAAACGTTGATCTGTTTATGCATGATGAGCCTTTGAAACATTAAAGTGACCGAGTTAGAAGTGTAATAACATTACAAATTTCTCTATAACTTTGTTGTACCTTGTTCTTCTTTACTCTTGAATTTGTTCTTCAATTGAATAAGTTGAGCTCCAATTTTTCTCTAGTGCCTTCGTAAGATATACCTTGATTTGTGCATGATCACTTTTGATTTCATAAAAACAAACTTATTAGTGGTACTTATATTTTGTTACACCAAAACATGGATTGTAACCACCCTTGGTTTAACATTTATATTTATGGTTTTAGCTTTGTAATTAAGAAGTAAGAAAAAGAAACATATTCTTAAAGAGGACATTATAAGAGTAATTAGATTGGAAAATTCAGGAAGTAGGCGAAAGACCTACCTAAAAATTAGGTATATGTTTAATCTAAATAGCGAGCATAAATTAAGACATATATGTGTTTTAGATTATATTTATTTGTGCACTTAAATAATTCTAAGACAGGGAGATCCATGACTAAGGATGCACTCATGTCCTAAACCATGTTGATATTGAATTTAAAAGTTTTTCTAGAGATATTCATGTCCTAATGCATGCTCATATCCTTAATCACGTTTATATTTCCATATTAATGCATGAGAAGTAAAGAGATCCATGTCAAACTTAGGAATTGACTTGAGGAGTAATATGGGATACTAAAGATAGCCTTATGTTAACTCTCAGGTGTTAGAGACAAACCTTTTATAACAATTCATAGAACCCAATACATTCTTAAGGGTTTTAATTATATAGAGATATTAATTAATCAATATAAGGTTTTAATTATATAGAGATATTAATTAATCAATATGAGCATGGGTGGTTACAATTTGAGAGAGAGCAATTCCATAACCTAGGAATTTATGTCAATCCATATTATTAAAACCTTCTAAGTTTATTAAATCATGTCTACAAGAATGATGCTAGGGAGAAAAATATATTACTTACATCCTATTTCTCAATTCTCAATTTGACTATTGGCTTTGATATGTTCTTATTGTTTTATTCTTTTGTTTAGTTTTTATTTGGTTTTGTTAATTAAATTAATCTATAAAAATATATTTTTAATCTTTTTGACTAGTTAGTGGTAAAAGCATGTTCTAAAATATTTTAGGTCCCTTATGAAATTGACAATTTATTCATTTTTATATTACTTATTAACAATAGGTATACTTTTAGATTTTGAGTAAATATACTATGATAAAAGAAAACTTTAAGAATATTATCAACACACCACCACTTTAGAATGGAATATGAGTTTGGAAATGGGTGTGCTATAGACTGAGTTCTTAGCTATACCAAAAATTATGAAATCTTTTTATGGAATACTTTTTGTCTACTGCCATCCTACTTATGTAAGGGTATGTATCTTTAAGATAACCTTCAACAAGATTGTTTCTTAAGAAATTATCTCATCCTTCTCTTGCTTTTCACCCACAAAATAATAAATAAAAGCAAAGAAACAACTAACACCTCAAAAATAAAATACAAGGGAAATAAAAGTTATTGATGTGTAAAAGTCAAGAAGCCTATTAAACACATATAAAAAACCTAAAATTCAAATAATTGCTCCTAAAAAATTAAATATAAAATATCATTTTTTAAAAAATAATTAATTGGGTTGCCTCCAAATAAGTACTTATTTGAAGTCTTTTAGCTTGACTTTCTCTTTTAAAATTGTCTTTAAGTTGAGATAATGGACATGTGGCCCCCTTTTTTCAAAATTTTGTGTATACAATGTGAAGGTCTTATTCATTTTCATATCTAAGTTTTTTTATATGAATGCCTTCTTGTTCTTCCTTAACATTCTAAAACTTTACCTCACTCATGCACCTGTATATTTTCCTTTTTTACTTCTAATATGTCCTTTTGGATAAATTCCTAAAAATAATTAGAGATTATAATGTCAATAAAATAACAGAATCATCATAAGAAAGGGACTAATTCATTTTATTTGAGATATTAAGGATGAACTCTCTCTTTCAACCGTAAGTATCAGTTACCTTTTAAAACATTTATAATAGCTCTTATTATTACAAGGAAAGGTCTACCTAGGATTAAAGGTATCTCAACATCAACCTTCATATTAAGGACAACAAATTTAACTAATAGAATAAATTTATCAAACTTAACTAAAATATCTTCAATAATTCCCTAGGATGTTTAATGGATTTATCAATTAATTTGATGCTCATCCTAATTGGTTTAGTCCTCTTAATCCCAATTTCTTAAACATATAATAAGTCATTAAATCTACGCTTGTTCCTAAAGTAGCCAATGCCCTATTTGTAGACAAACTACCAATAACATATATGACAGTGAAACTCCTAGATCTTTTAGTTTCTTTGATATCTTATTTTCTAAGATTGAAGAGTATCCCTCATTTAATGTAATTTTCGATGATTCCTCTAACTTTTGGTTGTTTCTTAGCATGTCTTCCAAAAATTTTGTGTCCTTGGCATAAATGAGAGAGACTTAACAAACGAAATGTTAATATGAAGCTTTTTGAATAGTTTAAGAAAATGAATCTTTCATCAAACTTCTCCTTATTTAGTCCCACAAATTAAGGAATTCTAATGTGTTATTCCTTGAACTCTTTTCTTTTAGCTTTCTCCATTTTGTCATCTTTCAACTCCTTCTGACTCCTCAAATAATTGCCATCATATGCTTTTTAGGATTTGGTTTTGTGTCATTAAATAATTACCCTTGTGTTCTCTTAGCTACCAATTTGGGTAATTGACCGATTTGGATTTTAAGGTTATTTATTAAAGCCTCCTATTTTTTAAGAGAAGCTTTTTGACTTTGAAATGGAGCCTCAATTGTGGATATATACTTTATCATTAATTCCTATAAGCTTAATTTCCTTTTATGTTATTATTATTAATATCCTAGTGGAGGTGACCTTTGAGATACCTGATTATTTCATGAGAAATTTAGTTTATTTCCTTATCCTAAACTACAGTTGTTGCTATAAGGGTTATTTTGAGATCGTTAGGAATTCCTTAAGTAGTCAACTTGTTTAATTAGTTTGGCAGAGGAATTTCTATCCTAATAGATAACCACGTGTTTTACCACACAAATCACAACATAATGCTTATCTTGGTCTCTATGCTCTACTCAAGTTATCAATGTTCTTACTCAATGGTTCCATATGAGTTGTTAATGTGATCATTGCTTCCACATTTTGTATCCATAGAGGTTAATTTTTATTGGGATGATTAATTGTTATTGATGGTTATTCGTAACCATCTCCACAATTGGCTTAAAGGTAGGTTTTGGAGTCTTATTATTTAATTTTCTTCAAGCTGTTGCATCTACCATTCGCTTTATTACATGGTTCAAACCATTTTAGAATATCTTGACTTGTAACTATCTAGACAAACCATGATGTAGGCATCTTTTGTGTAACATCCCGTTACCTATGGGAGGTTAGAATAGTAAATAGGAGTGTTAAATGAGAGCTTAGAAATGCATTTTTCA
>JANZXR010000002.1:29363097-29426049 GCA_027575705.1 Erythroxylum echinodendron
TTTCCTCTTTCATGTAGTACTTTTGTACTAGGTTTTGATGATGTACATGTAGTAAGTGTTGAAAGATATAATGTAGAGTTTCGATTTTGTGAAATGAAATAAGGAGAAAGTTAGTTTTAAATTATTATGATTTTCTTATGATGCTTTATAAGCGAGAAATGATATGATGCCTTGTGAAGTGGCTGTAGCGATCGAACGGAGCTCACCCCTTATCATAGGATATATACTGGAATGACCTCCGGGCGTCCCGGTATGTACCCTGTGGTAAAGGGGCGCAACATTTGTGTAGATCATTATATCTCTCTCATGCCTCATAAAATGTTTCATTATTATGTTACATATAAGAAAGATGCCATTTGAAAACTTGACAGTCTTGGCTAATGGGAAGTAGTTTTCGAAGAAAAGTTTTGCTAAATTATCCCAAGTAGTGAATGAAGCCATTGCTAATGACTTTAACTACTATTTCATATGATCCTTTGATGAAAATAGGAACAATCTCAACTATATGGCATCATTAGTTACTCCATTAATTTAGAAAATGTAGCATATTTTCAAAAAATTAGTGATACACACATTAGGTTCCTTATCTAGTAAACCATCAAATTAAATAAATTATTACAACATCTTAATAAAGTTCATTTATCTCAAAGTTATTTGATACAACTGTTATTCTAGTTATGCTAGTCTAGGTCCTTGTCGTAGTTGACTTTACGTAAACCAATATCATTTTGTGCTCTTCCTTTATATTAATACATTATTGGATTTCTTATACTAGTGACCTATTCCATTATTTAATCATCCAAAGAAATATTTTCTTATCTTTCTGGTATTCTCTAAAGAATTCAGATGTTCGCACACCAATATCCCAAACATGAAATCAAGTAATTATTTAGTACCTTTAATATTGTTAAATCTTTGGCAATAACATTAAAAACTTTTTTGGGTTGTATTTTTCATTATTAATAATAATCTAAAAGCATTGGGTAAGTGCACTTATCATTTTGTAATAATATGGTAACGAGCAGAACATCATTCTCATAAAGGACCTAAAATAATTCTAAAGAAAATTTAGATTTGACTAAAAACAAGGCATAATAATAAATAACAAAACTATGTATAATATAATGAAACATCTATGTAAGAACTCCCTTTTATCATCATCTTGTATTCATAATTTAATTATTTTAGCAAATTTATGACTTGGACTAGTGAAATTTCTTGATTTAATGAATTTCTACCTCTTGAGTTGTAACTATGCTTAAATTGATTATTCAATATCTTTATCTAACTAGAACCTCCAAAGATGGATTAGATTTATGAAATTTTGTAAAATGTTTGAACCTAATACTAGAAGATTTATGTAAACCTATCTTTGGCACTATATACGACTCTTAATGTCGATGCTTAAGTCAATCTACAATTTCTCAACCTGTTTCATGCAGATTAGGATTTGATTTAATTGATAGCTTTTACCAAATCATCTAAAAAGAAGAAAGAAATTTCTCAAGTATAAAATTCTACATAAAAGAATTGAAATCAATCCATAACTAGACAATAATAGGGTTCCTCTTGTCTATATCTTAATGAAGTTAGTTATTCATCATCTTTGAAACAAGAAATACAAATAGAAAACACATAAATCATAAAAAAGGGTTTATAATGAAGTTCTCAATCTTTCATTATTCTTTACTTCCTTAAAAAACTCTTTTCTTATTGGAAACAATTGCAAGCTTTGCTATAGAGTTTCTCTCTCTCGTCAACTAATAAAAACCTAGTTTAAACTTTCTAAGAAATAAAGACTCACTTTGAAGCTAAGGTTTCATATTCTTTATATAATGGAGGCCAGCAGTGAACATGGTCTAGAACACGTGCCAAGTGACATAGACTCTGATATATCTGTATTTAAGAGTATCATTTTAGGCGTTATTTTTATATAAGGACATGACCTAACACACGATCGTATTTAAGATTGTGTTTGATTTTCTTGTTAACTTCTTTAGTTTAGAGAGAGATACAGGTTGAAACATATTTATGCCTAAGACCCGATTTAGCTAAAGATGAATCTTGTTCTCAATTTAGTGTGAAAACTCTTCAATATTTGGTTAAAATCACTCTCAAAGAAACCTTTCTTCAAAATTACTTAACAAATAAAATAAACCAATTAAGTATTAAATCAAGGTAATTTAAATAAAAGACATGACAAAAATACCAAATATTTCCTTAAAAAACATATGTATGTTACACGTACATTAGAGCCAACCAAAATTCAACAGACTTAGATTTAAATATATAATTAAAATATTTTCTTTGACACAACTTAAAAGTTGTTTAAGTGATTGAATATGAAGCTAACCATGTTAAAGCCTACTCAAAACATCACAACTAGTTTAATTGTCCAACTACTTTTGTAAAGCACCCATAATAAAAGAACACCAGGAATAATAAATCCTCACAATCAAAGAACAAAAATGGAGAGACATAAGAACATAATATGAACTTATAAGGACTTAAACCCATACAATCAAATAAAAGAAACAACAATTCAATGTAGAAACAAAGTATAAAGCGAACAATGAAACCATTTTCAATAGAATAGAACAAATTGAGTAACTGTAAGAAACATTTATGAAAAGAAATTAAAATTAAAAGAGTTTGTTTTGAGATGGAAAGAAATTTGTCTGGTTAAGTATTTGCGACGAGAGTTGAAATACATGACAATGTATAAATCTTATGAAGTTACATGTAAGAATTGATTAGTATAGTTTAATAAAACCAACTAATTTATGGTTTAACAGTAGGCATGACAATGGGCCGGGTTGGGCCCAGGCGACCACTGATGAGCCTACAGGCCTATGGCCTAGCGGGCTGGCCTGGCCTATATATATTTTTAATAAAAAATATATAAAACAGCATCGTTTGGATAAAACGACGTCGTTTTGTTTAAAATGAGCTAGCCGCGGGTAGGACTGGGCCGCCCGCGGCCCACACGGGTTGACCATGCCCGCCCCTGGCGGACTATAGTAGCCCGTAGCCCTGCTAACCCGGGCCAAAAATCGGGCCGGGTCGAGCGGGTCGAGCTAAAATTGTTATCCCTATTTAACAGGGAGTTTATTAAAGAAAGAGGTTTTAATATGTAATAAAATCGACCACTTAGCTTAATCTTAGTTAGCTTGATTGAATCTATTAATTTAATTTAATTTATTAAATATTGCTAATATTATGTAATTTTAAACTATAAAGGCTTTTTATAAATAAAACTATAGAGGAAGTGCGAAGCATATGAAGTTCTTTTAAAATAAAATATAAATTATTATAATAAATTAAATTAGATAAGTAGAATATAAAAATATACAGTATTTATAAGATCTAAATAACTTATCTAGAAAAAGTTATTAGAAAATAATTATAGGTTAAGTTAATTGTAAATTATTTGTAAATATAAGGTCAATTTTGGCTTCTTTTATGTTTTTTATAAAACTAAACTTGGCTTTCAAAACTTAATTTATAGGGCTCATTCACTCACCCACCGTCCCGCCTAGGGCTCCTTCTCCTACCGCCGGCGACTGGAATACAAAGCGTGGAAAGGGAGACATATATACATGAGAAGATGAGTATATGGAACTACGTGGTGACGGCACAGAAGCCTACCAATGTCACCCACTCTTGTGTCGGAAATTTCACCAGCCCTCAAGAGCTCAATCTTATTATTGCGTACATCCCTCTCATTAGTTTTTCCTTGCTTCTGTTTGCTTCGTGAGATTTAAGGTTTAGGATTTAGCCTCTTATAGCTAGTGTTTTCTGCAGTTCTCTGATTTTATGTTTTCTGCAGTTCGTTGGATTAGGTAGATGTTCTGAGATGTGAATCTTAATTTAAATCTCATTCGTTCTGTTCAGGAAATGCACTCGGATTGAGATACACTTGCTTGCTCCTCAGGGATTGCAGGTAAATACATCCATATCTTCCCTTTCTCTCTGTATAGTATCCGACTCTCGTCTCGCTTTTGAGCTTTAGCGTATGAAGACATAAAGGCTTACAATATGGGTTGGTACTTCTTTGTGTGCAGCCAATGCTGGATGTTCCCATATATGGAAGAATTGCTACACTTGAACTTTTCCGCCCTCATGTGAGCAAATACTTGCTACACGGAGTTATTTTCAGTTTGTAGTAGCCAAAGTTATATACCCTGATGAATCATATGCTCTGTGTGAACAGGGAGAAGCACAAGATTTTTTATTTATTGCAACAGAAAGATACAAGTTTTGTGTTCTTCAGTGGGATGCTGAGACATCTGAGCTTATTACAAGGTTTAAGAATTTAAAACAAGCAATATTGTCTCTCTCTCTTTCTCGTATGCTCATGTTTGTGCGCACATGCTTTTCATGGTGAATGAAGCATACCAAGAGGGGTTGGGGGGTGGGGTCGTGGTATGTGTGAAGAGGTACAGGAGAGTGTTTTATTGGCAATGTTAGGCTTGAGTATTATCCTTGTGGCTACACAAATTGGAATGCATCTCTAGGATTGAATGATTCTCTAGTGAGAGGATGGAATGACATTTCATATAATTCTGGCTATTTTCATTTCTATGTCTTCCTGAAAGAGTAGTTTATTTGCTTCAAATTAACCGGTTGTCTTAACATGTAGGGCAATGGGGGATGTCTCAGACCGTATAGGTCGTCCAACTGACAATGGCCAGGTAATATTACGTCTATTTTAGTTTTTCCTTGTACTTGTGAACTGTGAAATGTTTTGAGGCATATAGCATGTCTTACTATTTCTTTAGCCTAGTGGCTACGTTCCTTTAACATTTCTAAATATGTTTTTATTTGCAGATTGGAATAATTGATCCAGATTGTAGGCTAATTGGACTCCATCTTTATGATGGGTTGTTTAAGGTGCTTTGTGGAATCGAATGGAAGTGAATTTCAGAACTTTGCATAAAGATGTAAAGGATCAGCATCATAACTTTATAATTTTCATTTTCAGGTCATTCCTTTTGATAATAAAGGGCAGCTCAAAGAAGCCTTTAACATAAGGTAATCATCTGCTCTACCATAACTGTCAGTCCAAGAAAGTTCATACTACTTCTCTTGAAATATTGACTGTAACATTAGATTACAATGTACTGGGTTCCTTTATTTCACAATATCACAGGGATAGATGGTAATATAGGTGTAAATATAAATATACAGCACTGGTGTCTTCAAGGAACTTGATTTGTATAGTGTTGTGCACCATTTTATCCATATTGCATGCATTTCCAAAACTAATGAATGGAAAAAATCTTCTTTTCAGGCTTGAGGAACTTCAAGTGTTGGATATCAAGTTTCTTTATGGTTGTTCCAAACCCACAATTGTTGTTCTGTACCAGGTTCTAACTTGTCTTCACATATCTTTCTCTCTCTTGCTCTCTATGTATATGTGTGTGTGTGCGCGCGCGCGCGCGCGTGTTTCGCTCTTTGGTAATAAACTGTGGATATTTATATGTGTGTCCTTAGCTATGAAATACACTTTTGCTGCTTTTTTATTCGGATTTTAGGTCTAAGTTATTTATGTTTGGATTGACCTGGATGATAAATTCCTCGCCTTATTGTGGTGATCTTTTAATTGCAGGATAACAAAGATGCCCGTCATGTCAAAACATACGAGGTTGCCCTAAAAGATAAAGATTTTGTTGAAGGACCATGGTCCCAAAACAATCTTGATAATGGTGCCGATCTGCTAATCCCTGTGCCCCCACCTTTATGTGGTGTTCTTATTGTTGGAGAAGAAACAATTGTCTATTGCAGTGCAAATGCGTTTAAAGCAATTCCTATAAGACCTGTAGGTTATTAATGGACTCGATATGGGTTTAAGTTACTCCCAGAAAATTTAAGTGATGTATTTATATGCTTGATATACATTGACATTCTCGCTTTTATTTGATATGCTCTTCTAGTCCATAACAAGAGCATATGGTAGAGTAGATGCTGATGGTTCAAGGTATTTACTTGGTGATCATGCCGGGCTTCTACACCTTCTTGTTATAACCCATGAGAAAGAAAAGTGAGTGGTTCCATCACAATTATTATGTCAAATGAAAAATTTAGATGAATTCCTGTTTGGATAAAGAGATGGGCTTATGGTTATTATTTTAGTGGAATTTCATGGACTGATGTCACCTTATATTGCAGGGTCACTGGGCTCAAGATTGAGCTTTTGGGAGAAACTTCTATTGTTTCTACAATATCTTATCTTGATAATGCAGTTGTCTTTATTGGTTCCAGCTATGGAGATTCACAGGTATGATGATATTTTTTTTTTCATTTTTATCTTTGGAAAGGATGTTTTCAGTTGGATGTATTCCTGTTTTACTAAATGCGTGCCCATGTTTTGGGCATTAAGTGGTTAATGCATCAAAGTCACATAAATTGTAGTGCACTATCAACAATGATATTTATGGATGGTATCCCATATTTTTAGCAGCTATAAGGGATATGGAAGAGAATGAAGATTTGTCTTGCTACTTATTTATAATAAAAGATGTTTATGGAACTAATTGTCTAAGTTTCCTAGCCTGTGAGCTTGTTCCATGGTTGGGAAATTCTTTTCTGCATCCATTTCATTAATCTTCTGCTTAACTTATGCTGTAAGAAACTTTGTATTCTTCATGTTCTATGCAGCTTATAAAGCTTAATCTACAACCTGATGCAAAAGGCTCATATGTTGAAGTTCTGGAAAGGTATGTCAACTTGGGGCCAATAGTTGACTTCTGTGTTGTTGACTTAGAGAGGCAAGGACAAGGTCAGGTTGTAACTTGCTCAGGAGCTTATAAGGATGGTTCTCTTCGCATAGTTCGAAATGGAATAGGAATCAATGAGCAGGTTTATTTCTAACAACCGGTTCTTTTGAAGTTCCATCATATGCATTAAATGCTTTTGATAATTTAAATGATCAACAAATCTGAGTGTAGGCATCTGTGGAGCTTCCTGGTATCAAAGGAATGTGGTCCTTAAGACCTTCTACTGATGATCCATTTGACACCTTCCTGGTTGTCAGTTTCATTAGTGAGACAAGAATCTTGGCAATGAATCTTGAAGATGAGTTGGAAGAAACTGAAATAGAGGGATTCTGTTCGCAAGTGCAGACTTTGTTCTGCCATTATGCTGTGTACAATCAGCTTTTACAAGTTTGTAACCTTCGTTTTTACCTCTCCTTTCTACTCTTTCTTTTCCCTTCATTCTTGGGCCATACTGAAGCTTTGTTGAATAATTGACATCTTCAGACCTATTACTTTAGATATCAGTTTTAGTCCTGATTGTTTGCGATTATGGATAGACGCAAGTAACTTGTTAATGCTCATTACATTTCCATATTCCAAAAATCAAATTGAACTTAGGTAGACTGCCACCATATACCATACAGTCTACATCAAGCGTAAATTTTGTTTAATTCCAAGTTCTTTTTCCTGTCATTATTTTCGTACTTAACCCAAGTGTCATGGGAGCATTTTGTATACATCTATCATCTATTCATCAATTTTTTTTACACAGCTACACATAAATGTATCAAAAGTTAAATAAAAACCTTACTCCAAGTAAGTCTTGCCTTTTTTGGTCTGTTGGAACATAATGGGTGTGCTGATCTTCTCTTTTTCTCTATGATTTTCACTTCATCACTTTCTCACCAAACATTTATTACCTCACTTTTAAAAGTGTAAAGAAAGAATTAACTTCCATTCCTTATGTCACTTGTTGTCACAGTTATTGTTACTGCTATTCATTGTTAATCAGTATTATATTAGCGTGCATAGAATGATAAGCTGCCTAACAGGTTACTTCAAGCTCTGTTAGGCTTGTTAGCTCTACAACAAGAGAACTTCGAAATGAATGGAATGCACCATCAGGTTATTCAATCAATGTTGCGACTGCCAATGCCAGCCAGGTTTGTGCCCAACGCTTATTTCAACTTCAGTTTGGAAGTGTATTGCCTGGTGATCACTTTTGTATGTAAAATTTGTCAGAACTTTGTTTTCACTTACCTTTTTCTTGACATGATATGCATTTCATCTAGACTTGTGCCATCTGTAGAACATCTCAACGTGACAGTTCAGAGATTCAACACTATGAATTTCAATGTTGCTGGAGATCAAAACCAAATTCAGTAATTGTAAAGGATTTATGTTAAATCGAGCTTAATTTTTCAACAGGTCCTGTTGGCAACTGGGGGTGGTCATTTAGTCTATCTGGAAATTGGTGACGGGGTATTGGCAGAGGTAAAACATTCGCAGTTAGAGAATGACGTATCATGTCTTGACATTAATCCCATTGGTGAAAATCCCAACTATAGTCAGCTAGCAGCAGTTGGCATGTGGACAGACATTAGTGTCAGGATATTCTCATTGCCTGACTTAAATCTCATAACAAAGCAGCCTTTGGGTGGAGAGATAATTCCGCGTTCCATCCTTCTTTGTTCATTTGAAGGGGTATGCTCCCACTGATTCTTCCCATTATTTTAGATTATATTTTGGGAGCTCGCTGCTTGTTTAGCACTTTTCATTTCCCTTACTTGTGTATTACCCTTCAGATATCTTATTTGCTATGTGCCCTTGGTGATGGCCATCTCTTGAACTTTCTTTTGAACCTGAACACCGGAGAGTTAACAGATAGGAAAAAAGTGTCACTGGGGACCCAGCCAATAACACTTCGCACGTTTTCATCCAAGAATGCTACTCATGTATTTGCTGCATCAGATAGACCAACTGTAATTTACAGTAGTAACAAGAAACTACTATACAGCAATGTAAATTTGAAAGAAGTCAGCCACATGTGTCCCTTCAACTCTGCTGCTTTTCCAGAGAGGTAATACTCTTCTTTTGTGCTGGATTCCTGCAGCTTAGGGACAGAGCATTGTTTCTACTCTTCACCGGAATTTTCTTCCCTAGTAAAATTTTTGGGAATATTCCTTTTCTGTGATTTGCCTGCCTTGTTTTTCACTTTGGTTATTATCATGACTATAGAAGCCGCGATGAATTGCATTAATTCTTTGAAGTTTTCAGTATCTTTAATGCTGATTTTAGTGTACTTCCTTTACTGTGGTTTACCTGGTAGGATATTAAGCAGTACCTTTAGTCCTTTATGGTGGTATTACCTTGTAGGAGGCTTTTTGTACGCTTGAATTTTGTCTAATTCTCCGAGTATTTGGGAAAAATTTGACAATCTGGTTGGTCCAACAGCAGTAATAACATAGGTCATTAAACTAGCTTAGGGACCAATCATCTATGAAACCTAGACTCTAGGCAAGATTTTATATTTACCGTGCACTTGTGAAGCATTTGCGGTAAAAGTTCTTTCAAGTTTTCGGTATCTCTAATGCTGATTTTAGTTGATTTCCTTTACTGTGGTTTTAACCTGGTAGGATATTATGGAGGACCTGCAGTTACTTTACTGCAGTTTTACCCAGTAGTTGGCTTTTTCTATACTAGAATTTTGTCCAATTCTCCCTGACAGTGTACCCTTTTCCCAGTTGGTTCAATCAGAAGTAATGACCTAGGTCAGTTTTGGGACCAATCACCTATGGAACATAGACTCTAGTCCAGATTTTATACTACTATACACTTGTCTTTGTTATTCTACAATTCATGAAGCATTCAGAGTCAAGTTGTATTTGAGCGGAAAGCTAAATACAGTGAGAAATTTGTTGAATATGTAGTTTAAATATGTGCATTTTTATATGACACTTTTTTGTTCATGTGCCATACTGTTGCCACTATAAGTCAATGTTGATTTAATTGACTAAACTGAACTCTGGTACCCTAAGTTCAGGTATCTTACACTGGAGTATATATTCTGATACATGGATGATGGAACTTTTTGGGATTAGCACTCGTTAGTATGTCATGGAAGTGGCAGTAGAAATTCTGTGTGATTTAGTGGCTTTGGGATAATATAGTGTTTTTATTTTTTACATGAAAAGAATTACAAAAACCTTTAAGGATATAAATTAATAAGAGAATGGTGTAAGAAACAGATAGTAATTGATCTGTAGTACCAGCTGATGAGTAATCTTGAAATAATTCTTCCGTGATTTATTGTCAACAGCCTTGCAATTGCAAAAGAAGGTCAACTCACTATTGGTACCATAGATGATATCCAAAAGCTTCACATTCGCTCTATTCCATTGGGAGAGCATGCAAGGCGCATCTATCATCAGGAGCAGTCCAGGACATTTGCCATCTGTAGCCTAAAAAGCCAATCTAGTGCGGAAGAATCCGAGGCGCACTTTGTCCGCTTGTTAGATGACCAGACTTTTGAATTCATATCATCTTACCTACTTGACCAGTTCGAGTTTGGGTGCTCTATTATAAGCTGCTCATTTTCTGATGATAGCAATGTTTATTATTGTGTTGGGACTGCTTATGTTTTGCCAGAAGAGAATGAGCCATCGAAGGTAAAGGTCATATAGATTGCATGTAGAGCTTTTTTTGAGTCTTTGTGGTTTTGGGGTATGACAACTTTTCATTCTTTCCTTCCATAAAAAAAAATCAGGGCCGGATACTGGTTTTCATAGTTGAAGACAATAAGTTGCAGCTTCTTGCTGAGAAGGAGACTAAGGGAGCTGTTTACTCTTTAAATGCTTTCAATGGCAAGCTGTTGGCTGGTATTAACCAAAAGATTCAGTTGTACAAGTGGATGCTCAGAGATGATGGCTCTCGTGAGCTGCAGTCTGAATGTGGGCATCATGGCCACATACTTGCACTGTATGTACAAACTCGTGGGGATTTTATTGTTGTTGGTGATCTGATGAAGTCAATCTCCTTGTTTATATACAAGGTAATTAGTGCAACCTCCCAAAGCTATGATTTGGTTTTGTAGGGGAAAAAATTTTGGAGAGTGAGCGGGAAGGATAGAAACAAAAATACCCTACTGAACATACCTTTTTGTTTCTTCTTTTCCTTTTCCCTTCCTTTTTATATCTTTTTGCTGTCATCTTTACGGCATTCAGGTACCAAAGAAGGATAGAAACAAAAATACCCTACTGAACATACCTTTTTGTCTCTTCTTTTCCTTTTCCCTTCCTTTTTATATCTTTTTGCTGTCATCTTTACGGCATTCAGGTACCAAATGTTCTATGCTTGACTATTGCTGCAAAACAACCAACCGTCCAGTAAAATAAAAATCCTCTGTTCCAGCCACCCTCTTTCCTTCCATCCCTCCTCGCGCACAGAATAAAGTAAAAAAATAAGGAAGAGAAAGAAGAGAAAATAACAATGACACTTGGAACTAGGGCCTATTGATATGTGGCTGTGGTTAGGCATGCATTTTAATTAATTGCCATTTGTTTGAAAAATTTTGTTTTCCTGATGGACAACTTTTTGTTGCTTGTTCAGCATGAGGAAGGAGCAATTGAGGAGCGAGCTCGTGATTATAATCCAAATTGGATGTCAGCTATTGAGATTCTTGATGATGACATTTATCTGGGAGCAGAAAATAACTACAACATATTCACAATTCGGAAGAATAGTGAAGGTGCCACCGATGAGGAGCGAGGCCGACTTGAGATAGTTGGTGAATATCACCTTGGAGAATTTGTCAATCGATTCCGACATGGTTCGCTTGTCATGCGCTTGCCAGATTCTGATGTGGGCCAGATTCCAACTGTAATATTTGGAACCATTAATGGTGTAATTGGGGTCATTGCTTCACTTCCTCATGAGCAATACGTTTTCCTGGAGAAACTTCAATCAAACTTGAGGAAGGTGATAAAAGGTGTTGGAGGTTTGAGTCACGAGCAATGGAGATCATTCAACAATGAGAAGAGAACTGCTGAGGCGAAGAATTTCCTGGATGGAGATCTAATTGAGTCGTTTCTTGATCTCAGTCGGACTCGCATGGATGAGATTTCCAAATCCATGGGTGTATCAGCGGAAGAGCTTTGTAAGAGAGTGGAAGAACTTACAAGACTGCATTGATGTCGGTGTGTGGTTTAAGCCTTGTTGTTATTCAATATCATTATTGGTTTTTACTTTGATATGTGGTAACCATTAAAGTTTTGAACAGTTTTTTTGTATGAAACTTGGTATGTATGTGTAATATATTTGATATTTTGATTGTGCGGGCATTATAATCAAAACCCCAGTAGGTCGAAGAGTGTGTAATCTAACCGAAAGCTGGCTTTCTAGTTGGGAGATAAGCTGCATTCTGAATTGTGGACTCCTTGGACGAATGACTCACTAATCCATTAAGGGGCGTACGCCAGATTTTTCTATGAAGTTTCTTGTGCGCGGGGTGAAAATCATGAGCCGTGTAGGAGGCACGTTAAAAAGTGTGGTTCTCGAGGAACTCAAAAAATTGACTCGTGGTCTCTCTGTTCAAGGGCAGAATGTTAAGGTCTACCTTCCAAAGTAGTTAGTGGTATTCATTTGATATAGGGTCCAAATTTAATTTGGGAAGAACATTTTTAAGTTTCAATTTATATTAAACTGTTATAAACTAATATATAAGAAGTAAAATTATAAGAAATAAACAATAATAAATTTTTTTTGTTGAAATAAAGAAATACAACAATATTTATTAATGAATAATAAATATAATAATTTAAACATTAGAATTTAACATAAAAATTTAAAATAGTAGTATAGTAACAATAAAAATTCTATTTACGGAGAATGTTGTGTTTCATTATTGTCAAAAATGTCAAATCCTCTAACACTATTTAAAGGCTTAAAAACAACAATTTTTGTCCAAATTATTTGTATCAATATCTTCTACTACATTTAAATAAATTACAAATCAGTTATCTATGAAATTATTTTTATTTTAATACATTATACTTTTAATTTTCAAAATGTATAAAATAAAATATGAACTAACCATTAATAGATATTTTCAATTCATTCGTTATATCAAATGCATTCTTTTTCATAAATCACCTTTTCGATTTTACTATAATTAACATCAAGCAATATTTCTTTTCTAATCCAAAAATGCATATATTCTCTTATTATCAAACACTCTGAATACATAATAGAGAAATTATACCATTAATAGTAAAAGTATAATAATTAAAAAATAAAATTCAATTAATAAAATATCCATTCTTTATTCTCATATTATAAGTAATGTAAACAAAATCATTGATTCTTTTAATTTAATTCTTTGTGTGAATTAGTTTATTAATGCTTTAATTATTTTCACAACTTAATGAAAAAGTTGTTTGATTGAATAATCTAATGAGAAATTTTCTCAATGTTGGAGAATTTTCATCATACAATCTTCACCACTCATTTGTATTTAAAAATTAATAGTTATAAAAATAAAAGAATATAATTAATAAGTAAAGGATAAACTAAAAGTATAAAAACTAAATAGGCTTCGTTTTTTTTTGTCATAAGTTCCCACTTTGCAAATGATTTAACAAAACTCTCAAATTTTATGATGAAATTAATTTTATTTGTTACCTTTGATTGCTTTTTATCAGAAAAAATATTTTTGCATTTAATCACATCAAAGCGAACACCTATAATATCAATATGTACGCACATTCTACTGTATAAGTAATAAGGATTGAGAAAGTAAGTTATTAAGTATATACTTTGAATAAGATGCTTATCCTATCGCCAATCAATAATATTTATATAAGACTTATACAATTTTTAGCCCTTTAAAAGTATTCATAATTGTTCTACAAACTCTATATATACCATCATACATGTACTCTAAAGATAATTTCTTATCTGAGTCAACAGTCCTTAGTAACCTTATAAGTGGGGCCATAGTCTTAACAATAATTAAACTAGCATTCTAAAAATTGTTATCCATAATAACAACACAAACCTCTTTTTCTTTTGTATTCTTTAATAACTTGAAAAGTGTTTACTTATCAATAAATGTTGAGAAACCTTTCTATGATCAGACACATGTTTTATGGTTATAAATGTAGCTACAAACCTAGTAGCAACATGATGTATAACCTCAACTCAATCTTCTTTCTTTTTCAACCAAGGCTAAAACAAAATATGATTATACACAAAATTATGATATTAAATGCATATGAAACAACTTTAGAAATGTAGTTCATTTAACTAATATCTTTTACTTGAGATTTATACAATGAGCATCACATAAAGAATAATAAATATGCTTGTACTTTGACTGCACCAAGTACTATTAAGAGTTTAAATAGAATAATTTTCATTTTTCCAAATTTTAGTGGCTGTATCCTAAATTAAAGCATTAAATGGATATATATTCAAAATGAACAAAAAAGAAATAAAGGTTGGTAATTATATGTCTAAAAGCAAACGTATGATATAAGAATTTCCAAAGTTAAGAGTTAAGTGAAATGTAAGAAGCCATGCTTAAATTTTTTTTCCTTCTACCAATTGTTGAAGAAAAGGTGTTCTTATGGAAATATTCAATTTGCTTGTGATAAGGTAGTTTGTTATAATATGTTTGCATAGCTAAAATAATTGAATGAGAGGAGAAGTCAAAACCTTAGCAACTGAACTCCTAAGAATAAGGGGGTTGGTCGATTTTTTTCCTTTTAAACATAAGGCTAGTGATTTCATCTACAAAGCCATAAAGTTCCCTAATATGTAGTGAGACTGGATCAATAATATGGCTGAAATTTTCTTTTATGTAAAATATATATTGATTCATTAAGACTAAGAAAAGAAACGCTTCATTTAGTATTATAAAAAGAGTAAAAAGTAAACAAGAATAAAAAAGTAAGATCTATTTGCAAGATTATGAACATCTCTCGCAACATGCACACCAAAGATGACCCATTAGTAGAATTTTCCTAAAAAACTCTGGACTTTGCTACTAAACTAGATCACACTTCCTTTAATTCATTTATAAAAACTAATAAAAAACATAAATTAAATCAAAAACACAAAAACAAAAACCTACTTTTCTTTATTTAATAGCGACTTGCCACAATTCAAGAGGCCAAATGAGTTTTACAAGGTGAAATCTTGAAGGAGTAAAAAATTTAGACTTATCAAGTATGCTGCTGAGTTTTAAATCAACAATGCTTACATAAAAAAATATATAACAAAAACACAAAAGATATTAAATTAAAATATAATTGAAACATTGAAGAAAATTAATTAACATAGGAGATGCAAGGATTTCAAAATTAAAGAGATTAAAATATGATTAAAGAAGAGGCCTGAAAGAAGCATATAAATTCAAATATGACTTCTTACAGGTTTAAAAAACTTTAATTACAATTTATAAAAATGTTCAATTTATTAATGAACTAATCAATTTTTATATAATCATGTTATTAAAGTGAAAGAGACTAAAAAGTTGATGGATTTATAATAATTAAGGTCAAATTAACTACTTTGGTTAGGTTTTTAAAATAGTGATATATATAATAAAATTCTTACTCATATATGTTTATAAACAAGCTTGATTTTAGGGGCAGAAATCACTTATTAAATAAGGTCTACTAGAGAAACTTATTTATTCTTGCAGATTGTATATTCTTTTATTGTGTGAAATGTATAGTATTTTTATGGTATACCAGTAAAAAAATTTCTATAATTTTCCCATATTATGATTTTTATTTTCTTTTTTTATTGGTTGCATAATAAGTATCGATTATTCTTAATAAAAGTTATATTTATGTTTTCAGTATAGTTTAGAGATTATTAAGTCTCTAATTCAACACATTGGTTACAAATAAGGAAATTGGTCAATGAAATACCTTGGGATTCTTTTGGTTTCATCACGACAAAATGACAAAACTTGCTCTCCCCTACTGTGAGCTACTTGATAAGAAACTAAACAATTGAAATAATGTATTGCTTTCATTTATAGGTAGAATGCATACACATCTTTATTTCTTTATCAATAGTGAGGATCTTAGAAAGAAAAACATTTTATAGACGAGACATAGAGATGATATTTCTAAAGGTAAGGTGATATTTCTAAAAGAAAAATGTTTTTGGGTGGTGAAACCAAATGCAAGTTCAACTTGGACCCTTAGACAGCTACTCCAACAAAGGGACAAAATTATATTAACAATGAATACATTATTACTAACAATTGTATGGTAATTAGAACATTCTTGATCCACTCCATAATTTGTTTTCATAAAGATCCATAACTGAAGGTCCTAATGCCAATCTAATAGTTGAATCTAGTATGAGAAAATAAAAACTATTGGTGTTAGTCGATGTAACACTATAGAAAATTTTCTATTATAAGGAATAACTTTCTCATTTGTCAACCAAATGAGTCTTTGGAGGATCATATGTGTTGTGTACACCCCTTTGTTCGTTTCACTAATAAATTATACTTGTGATTATCCAGAGAATCTTACCAACCTATCTACTGGTGAAAAATAGCCTATTTTCCTTATTTGATGGCTACAATAAGCTTCATCATCGAGTTGGTTATTAAAGGTAAACTCTAGACTAAACATCAAATATCATTGCTCGTGCTTCCAACAAATGGAGCACTTTTCCTTTCTCTTTCTTCTTCCTCTTCAACTTTGGATTTAACTCTCTCAAAACTTCTGCAACGAACTTAGGCCTATCTAGGCACAGGGTGTTGAAATATTCACAAAAGTTATTTTGAAACAAAGTGTCTAAAAGAAGCACCCTCAAATCAGTTTGCACTTTCATCAGAACCTTTCTCAGCCTTCATTTCGTGCTTCTAGGATTATGGCCTTCATCTAGAATGAGGATCCCAAGACTTTCTCACAACACTTTGGCCATATACTTTCTGTGAGCAAACTTAGAGTCTTCTCTCATCAATGACAGAAAAGAGGTGTAGCCCATCACTAAAACACTTGGCTGTGTGTTATTGTGTGTACACCCTTTTGTTCATTTCACTAATAAATTATAATTGTGATTAGTTAGAGAATCTTACCAACCTATCTACTGGTGAAAAATAACCTAGTTTCCTTATTTGATGCCTACAATAAGCTTCATCATCCAATTGGTTATTAAAGGTAAACTCTAGACCAAACATCAAATATCATTGTTTGTGCTTCTAACAAATGGGGCGCTTTTCCTTTCTTTTTCTTCTTCCTCTTCAACTTTGGATCCAACTCTCTCAAAACTTTTGTAACGAACTTAGGCCTATCCAGGCACAGGGTGTTGAAATATTCACAAAAGTTATTTTGAAACAAAGTGCCTAAAAGAAGCACTCTAAAATCAGTTTGTACGTTCATTATAACCTTTCTTAGCCTTCATTTCATGCTTCTAGGATCATGGCCTTCATTTAGAACGAGGATCCCAAGAATTTCTCACAACACTTTGGCCATATACTTTCTGTGAGCAAAGTTGGAGTCTTCTCTCAACAATTCCCATCACCAAAACACTTGGTTGTGCATTATTGTGTGTACACCCCTTTGTTCATTTCAATAATAAATTATACTTGTGATTATTTAGAGAATCTTACCAACCTATCTACTGGTGAAAAATAACCTAGTTTCCTTATTTGATGCCTACAATAAACTTCATCATCCAATTGTTTATTAAAGGTAAACTCTAGACTAAACATCAAATATCATTTATGCTAATGAATAATGGAAATTTAACCTTATGCAATTATTATCTAGAAAGTTAAAATCACCTTTCTTTGAGTGCTTCTACTAATTGTCCATTCAGAAGAAAATTCTATTTAGGTGTCATTTTAAATAAATAGTCAAGAACTAGGAAGATACATTCAATTGGATCTAAAAATATTTCTTCTTTAAACAAAATAGATGATGCGGTGCTCAAACTTTCTTTTAGTTATTGTATTTATACCATTCAGGAAGAAAGAAATGCTAGAATTATCAAACAAAACTCTATTTCCTTACAATTGGCTACTAGCTGTCCACTTCAATGGATTAGAGAATCAACATTCGCCAAAGACTTTTTTATAAAAATGAATGAATATTGATCAACTCTAGCAAAGCCAATATATCATTACAATGATTTTCGAGTTATAAGCTAACTAGAGTCTTACAGCATGATTGGAAGCTCAATCAAAAAAATTGGGAAAAAAAACATATCAGCTTAGCTTATAGACCAGTGCATTAACTAAATCATATATTCTATCTACTCTTCATTCTAGGGGATAGTAGATGCTTTACTTTTTAGTAATTATAGTAGCTTTAATCCAATTCAGGATTTTATCAGCTAGCTGGTGTTTATCCTCCTCAGTTTTCTTATACAATTTATAGTTTCTTTCTTTCCAAATCGTGTAGATTATTGTGGTGAATGCAACTTTAAGCAAGATTTCATTCTCTTTTCTAGATCTAATGTAGTTTATGAACCAATTCAGTTTTTGTTTCCATTCATAAGTGTGATTTACCATAGCCAACGTATAATGAATTAGGCTCCATATTGCTTGGTGTAATTGCAAATGAAGAACAAATGGTTTATGTCCTCTTCTGCTACCTTGCATAGAACATATGTTGAATGCCTTTATCCAAACCATCTGCTTTTAGTCCTTAGCTGATTTCTAATCATAAGCTAAGTGATTATTAAGGCTTTTTAATTTAAAGAGTTCTCCCATAGAAGATTATGCTAAGGAACTTCCATAAATTTAGTTATGAATATTCTATGGCAAGATTCATTAGTGAATCTTCCTTAAAGGTTAGAAGTCTAGAAAATAACATCTTTTTTTCTCCTTTCATTTAATTGGGGTAAATGCTCAGTCAATATAGAGGCTTGTAAAATTTCCATGTCTCCACTTTGGATTCGCCATGATACTTTGGAGTCAATAGCTAATATATTCCTCAAGTGTGATATCCCAGGTACGTGTATGAGAGGGCTTGCAATTATCAAACCACAAACAATTGTTTCTCCATTCCCTACCATATATGTGATGTAGGGGTATATCAAGTTCCTCGGATGCAATAATTGATTGCAGATCTAAGAGAATTGACTTGAGTTTGTAATTTGCTAGAAGTTGAAATTCTTGAGATGATATTTATATACCCATTTAGTCCATAAGGCCTTTATCTATAAGGAGTCTTGGAATTCTCTTACTCCATATCACCTTTTTCATTGTTGAGATAGAAATGATACCCAATCCACCTTGTTTCTTAGGTATAATGATCTCACTCCCTTTAACCTTTTCCTTTTTTACATTCTTAGTATTCCCAGTCTATAGGAATGCTTTCATAATTTTATCAATCTCTTTAATAACCTTCTTTGGAAAATAAATATAGGCAGTCCTGTGACACCCTAATACCCTCTAGTAGGATATACGGATGTACCCAAAATAGACCTAGACAATTCAACAACTTCCAAAGATAAGGCAAACATATATCACATCTCATATTTCATTGTGGTTTACACAAGTCACAAATTACACATATGACATCCATACATAATAAAAAATCTCATCATAAGTTATGGTTAGTACAGGCCATTCATATATACTACAAAATTCCTTCTTAATATTTATAAATACAACACACTGTTTAGATATAAGTTCTTCCAAAAAGTTACATGTCTTTCTTTGGCCATTGTGGTCGTCCCAACCTTAACACTTTTTATCATGACCTACATGGCTGAAAAGCCACCATGCTAAGTATATAGCTTAGTAGGGAATAATGATGCATGATAATAACTACCCACAGCAATCACCTAACAATCACATGTAAATGATTAATGACAATTGAGTAATGGAAAATACATTATAAAATAAAATTCATGAAGCATCACATAACAATTTGAACACGATATTAAGAAATTATTCCAAATATAAGTTTGCATCAGAACATAACAAATATCTAAACATATACATAATTTCCTGCTAATTTCTTCAGACGTGAGTAACGGGAACAAAACAGAAGATACCTATGATTGGTATCTATAGAAGAGGTAATAGCCTTTGAAATAGAAGAGACTAAAGTCTCCAAAACAGATGACACAATAATGTCTCAAAATAGAAGCAACTGCAGACCCTTCTAGGCGTGCTTATTTACCCACAACTAAGACTTGGCAGGTTAAAAACTATCATCAAAACATTTTAATTACGTTTCGGAGTCACATTAAAGAGCAACAATTCATAACGTGCAAATTAATTTCATTATGCTTGCATCATTATTTGAAAATTTTTATCATGCCTAATTGTATTTAATATGCCTTATGATCACATCTTGTTCAATAATACATCATTGAAAGTATTAAATTATATACACATTACATATATGATGAGTCTCATATTATGCTTATACTGGGTTTTTAAAGCTTTAGCTACATACAAAAAGTTTTGTATGAGATTTAGTAAACATTAGAAATGAAAATAATGTCCTAGTTGTGACAAAAGACAAGGTGTCACGATCGTGACAGACACTCACCATTCATACCTCTACTTGTTCAATTATATTCATATAGAAAACGCTCGAATTAGGTTTTAAGTCTTATAAAAATTTGTTCCTATTTGTATTATTTTTCTAATGGAATAGATTTCATGCAATTTGGTTAAGTATTACGAGATTTATCCCTAAAAAACTACAGGATGTTAGAAAACAACGACAACAGCAAGAACGCAACTTCAAACCAAAATTTAAAACTCTTAAAGGTAGAATCAGATTTTGATTCCTTCACGAAAGTTTTAGAAATACATATCTAGTTTAATATCCAATTAGAATTATCCAATTTATAGGTCTACATACTAAGATATTTCCAAATTACATAAGCCTATTCAGTGGAACCTATCCATTCAGCGACGTACCCATCCTAAACCATCTAACTTCGGGCTTATCATGAAAGAGAAACACAAAAACACATTGAACAACATCTCATAAGCAAATAGGATTCTTCCTTTACCAATTCCTAGCACATGACATTCATAATACAAGCAAACATATCAAAATTCCCATACCTCCTGAAAAAGTGATCAAAACCCTTTTACTTCACTATCTTTGCTTCTCTTTGCCTTTGTTTTTGGTCTTCTCATCCTCTACACATAACACAAACATTCAAAACTCATCTTCAACAATAACATATACATAAAAAAACCCTAGACGAAGAGAAAAACACTAAATTTTGCCTTGTTTTCTACCAAATATTAGCTTGATTCCTTATATGAAAAATGGTGTGATGAAAAAGATGAAGTGGAGAGGGAATAGGTGAGGAAAAATTTGGAATTCCTAACCCTAAAGGCCATCCCTCTATCCTTTCCTTATTTCCATTCATACAATTCCAAGACTCACACACATGCTTACTTACTATTGGACACATATGCTTTATTATTATCAATCACATATGCCTTAATCCTATTGGTCCATTTGTTAATTTAGAAACAATTGCACATTAGTCCTTCTTCTTTCTTAATTCCCAAATTAGCAAATAATCTCACCAATTAATTTCAATCTCATCCATATTTCACGTCTAAGGATGTATATTCATATTGAAACGTACAAATTACCCTTTTACCCATGTATTTTACATTGAGTATCATTATGTCCCTTAATATACCTAATGCATTTAATTTTTTAGGTACACTTCTTATTACACCTTACACATGCTATAATACTTCCAGGATATATTTTGGGGCCTTACAAGTCCAATGTAGGTATACAATGCTAAGCACTAATATAATAAGAGTAAGTCCAACAATATAAGAGATATATCTATTTTCCATGTATTCACCTTGGATTTTATATTTTCCAGGAGAGGGATACAATGTCTGAGTTGACTTTCAGTCTAGACCAATTTGAGAACATTTTTAGTGTTTGAAGCATGATGTTGATAAAGTGATTATTTGCACCACATAAGAGCATGAGATAATCTGAAAAATTAAATGAGTTATTATGTTTTTATACACCTGTAATGGAATTTGAAATTTCCATTAGAGGATGTGAATTCATTTAGTAGTCTGGATAGTCCCTCCATTGCTATGGTGAAAAGATAAGGGGATACGGGGTCCCCTTGTCTTATTCCCCTTGCATTTTTGGAAGGCTTTGAAGGAGTTTCATTTATAAGCACACTAAGGGATGAAGATTGGATACAAGTCATAATCCATTTCACAAATTTAGCAGGTATGTCCATTGCTTCCATTCATATTTGTATAAAGCTCTAATTGAATATGTCAAAATTTTTATAAAAATCAATTTTTATTAAGAAACTACTTATTATCTTCCCATATGAATATTCTTTTAGCAATTCTTGTAGAAGTAAACATATTATCACTTATATTCCTCCCAGCAATGAAAGCTCCTTGTGACGTATATATGACTTCCCTAAGGACATTCTTCAACATTTCAACAAGAAGATTTGCAATGACTTTGTAGATTGTTTTATAACACAATATTGGTCTGAAATCAACGATATTCAAAGACTGTTTCTTCTTTGGAACTAAGCAAATAAAGGTGTGGTTAATTTCCTGAAGCATCTTAAAGAAAGAGAAGTACTGTATGACAATTTGAAGAGTTTTCTAATGATATCCTTAGTATGTTGGAAGAACCATGCAGAGAACCCATTAGGGCCTGGTGCTTTGGAAGGGTGTAAGCTGAATACTATTCTTTTGAATTCTTATTATAAAAAAGGTGTAATTAATGACTCTTTTAGATCCTTGATGCGTGTCAAATGCACCACAAAATAAAACTAACTCAACACAACTAATTTTATAGCAGTGGTGAGTAGGGATTATATCTATAGAGAGTGTACATGTAGCTTTTATAATGAAAAGAATCAGAGTTTAGGATTAAGGGCTTCTTAGTTTGATGCAATTAAGAAAACAAAGTAAATTAAACTAATGAAAGTAAATCAAATTAAAAGGCCTAAAAATGAGAAAATTGATTTATGATTTTGGAATCTAGTTATAGGTTCAATCTCAGCCTACACACAATTAAACATACTTTATTAAATTGTTGTTTTTACACCTCTCTCAGAAACTATTAATTGTAGGTTAACAATAAGCTTTATTAACCTTAGGTTTTCCTTAGGTTATGTTTAATTAAGACAAGTTCTTTAACTAAACCCAGTTATCGAACAACTTATAACAAGCTATCTAGATTTATTAATACAACCACATTATGAATTAGGAAAACAGATTAATCTAGGTAAAAACTATACAATGTCGGGTCATTTAACCTATATTTTGTTATCCCTAATAATTCAACACCATTAGTTGCTACAAATGAATCCAACACACAACTATTACATATTGTATTTGAGATTCTAGTAATGGCTTTACATAAAAACAATTTAGTGAACACATGCAGACCATCTTTACATAATTACAATGTAGAATAAAATACACAATCCTTAAAGAGAGAGAGGTTTAACAATACATAACGAAGATACTCCTAAATGTGTTATTCAGCTTTAGTATCCCCTATGAACTGGAAGAAGGAAGATTAGCCCTTTATAGATCTCAAAGAATATGCACTTTGCCTCCCTTTATGTCCTAAAACCAATCCATGCCCCCTAAGTGACGTAAATGTCACTTTATATGATAAATTAGGGTTTTGGAAAGATGCACAGTTGGGTGCATGACCGTGCAAACCCATAATGAAGATTTCGTGAAGATACATGACTGGATACATGATCGTGTATAGTGCATCTTCCAGGTCATCTTGAAAACTTCATTTTCTTGTTCGATCTTCACCCTAATCCATTTCCTTCTTATTCCACAAAACAATTAAGTTTGAACATCAAAACGATGGCTTAAAAAATCAAAATTAAAGACACCCATTTAACAATCAAGAAATCGCATAAGACAAGACTAACAGATTCTGAGAAGATGAGATTCATCCTATCGTTCATTGATACTTTAATTACTTTTGAGTTAATAGGTATTGGTCCTTTCCAAGACCTAATCATTAAACCCTAAATCATAATCCCTAATTGAATCTAATGTTTTAAAGTTGCAATTTTTCAATTAACAAAACAACCTACATTCCAATTAGTTCTTAAGTACTCTAATAGACAATCGGGTCCTCACATAAGATCTCTCTTCGTATAATTACCGATTTGATTATTTATATGATCTATTATGTTGTTAACTCTCACTAGCCATCCTAATCATGTGACTATCAGTTTACTCTCTCAGTTTATTACTAAAGTATGCAAGAATGACAAACAATCATAATACCTAACACATTAACATCAAAAGAAATCAAATCACAATTGATTCAAAAACAAATCCCAAATGAAGTTTAAAACATCCTTATTCATCATCCTCATTTCCATCTCATACATTAAATGACATAAACACAAAGACAAATGAGAAATTAACTTGGAAAGGATGCCTGAAGGTGACTGCAGCAGCTCCTTCTCCTCTTCTTCTTCTCTCCTCTTTTCTTTTCTTTCTCTTTGGTTCTTTCTTTAATTGGTAAGATGGAGGCTCCTTGATTAGGTCATTTCTTTTTCCTTTTATAGTAAACTAGGTTTTACCTAGGCTAAAAAGTCCAAAACAACCATCCAAAAATAGAAATGAAAGCAGATCCCTATGCTTATATCACACCTATCACAATCATGGCAGGTATGTCTTGATCGTGGCCCTTGAAAATGAGCTTTTGTCATGATCATGGCTCATTCTGTCATGATTGTGGCCATGTTTAGGTTATTTATGTCACAATTGTGACTGGGATGTCACGACCGTGACCTTGGCTCTTCCTCCAAGGTTGCTCTTCTTTATCTGATCTCAAACATTAACAAACATATCAAAATATCTCAAATGCACAAAATTAAAGTCCAATAATATGCTTTAAAACATAAAACACTCAAAAAAATAAACACATAATCACATTGACATAATTCTAAACCTAAACATGCACAAATCATCTAATTAACAACTAAAAACACATTAAAATACCGGTTAAAACATAATGTAAACTATAACTATCAAGTCCATACATAAAAGTTTTCCTAAAGAGCTAGCAAGGAAACTCAACCCTTTGATAATCCAAAATTCCAAGGGAAGATTATGAAAGTTCAACCACATAGGAAATTTATTAACTTTTCCTCTATCCATCTCCATACCAAGCCTCCATTTTTAAATGAATAGGAGCTGATCTCCAATATGCCATGACTCTTATTCAATAATGTCATTCAACACACTTTCATTAGCAAACTTGAATAAGATGGTTCCATCATCTCTTAACGTGACCATCTGTAGTCCCTTTTTATCCCATAAAGCTTTAACCTATGCATTCACCATTGGAAAGGATGGCCTTTTACTCTAAAATAAACCAATTAAGGCAAAAGACCAAGTTTGTGCTCCTGCTTTAAATAACTCTATCAGGGGTGATAATACCCTTATTTATGACATTATGAAATTACTTTAGGGATTCTTTTTCGTGGTGAGTGTACATGTTATTCTTCCAAGCTCCAGTAAGGTAAGAGGCATCGATTATTTCCAGTTCATTTACACTTTTATCAGAGCTGTTCTGCTTGCTTGGATCTGCAAGACTAGAATGAAGAGTCTCTCTTGAGAGTACTAGGAAATCTTTGAAAGCACTAGCAGCATCAAAAGACTCCCCTTTCTCTTTGGTTATTATCAAGGCCTTTGAAAGGCCCTCCATATCAGGGTAAAACCTCTAGCAAAAGATGAAGTTGTTGTATGAAGCCAAAGCAGCAATAAACCAAAAAAGGGAAAAGAGAAATGAAAAAAAAAAGGAAAGGACCAGGGGTAAAGATATAAAAGAAGTTAGTGAGAAGGCAGAGAAAAGCAGTTATAGAGAGAATAGTTTGTTAATTCCTATCAGTTCGACAAAACATTTACAAAGACTTGGTTAAAGCTTAAGTAGAATCCTGATCAAAAATTGGTAGGTGTGATGTCACTTAATTTTCATTAGGAGTGTATTTAAACCTTTACATAAGGTTTCTGATGTGTGTTATCTCAAATTCCTATTCTTATATTTTCTTTTTTAGTTTTTAATAATTATTAGACTTTAATATATTTATTTATTTTTAAAAAATATAACATTTATTGTCATGATAAAACCAAATAAATTTACTGAACAAAAAAGAAGCCAAAAATGATAAATGATATAAATATATTTGAGGGACAAAAATAGGTAAAAAATATCGCAGAAGTTAATGTTGACATTTTGGGTTTGATGATCATGTTCATTTTGATAGTTTGGCTCTACAGTAATCGATTATAGGTGTCTTTGCTAGATCACAATTAATTTAAAGTATGTTCATATATGGATAAAGGACTAAAGAAAGTTAAAAAAGATAATAGAGTTATGATTATACCGGATTAAAAAATACAAAAAATTTTAAAAAATTAATAGTCCTAATAAAAAATGAATTTAAAGGTTAATTTCTAGAATATAGGTGTTAGATACTCTATTTTGTTTACCTAAGTGATTACCAAGGTCTTGAACAAGTTTGCAAAATTTTAAGCAAACTTTCGATATAAATTAAAGACATTTGCTTAAAAGCTCTTGGCTTATACCAAGAGTTCAAAAAAAAGTGATTGAATGGTTAAAAGTTTATGATTTTAACATAGGGCATTCTGGTTTTAACATAGAGTTCGAAGATAAATTGAAATGTCTATAATGGATTGGTATAATTGAATGCCTAGAATGGAACATAGGCCTTGAAAAATTAAATTAAATCTCTTGAATGGATCATAGGATTTAAAAAAGGGTATATTACATTTAAAATCTTAAAATTTATTGGATTTTATTACACTGGCTAAAATCATCAAAAGTAGCAATAAAATATTCAAACTTTTAATTTATTATAAAATGATCCCTATAATTAATGATATTGATATGAAAAGTATTTTTTAGTATTCTTTAAAATTAAAGTTCTCAATAGATGTTCACTTCTTCAAAGATGGCTCATCCTTGTTACTATGGGCTGATATCTGCTTTGTTTGTATAATGTGTTCATCCTCCACACTACAAGATGGACCTATCCAGATATGAATACGAGAAGACTGCCCCTAGAGGCTATGATTATCATTGTGGGTGTACCAATTATCATCATCATCATCATCACCTATTTTGGAATCCCGCAATAATCATTGTAGGTGTACCAATCACTTGCATAATTAGAGAAATAGTGGAGTTATGAAAGTTAAAGAGCAAGAGTCAGATGACACCAATGGTGGTTGTTCTTTGGTCCCTTTTAAAGCGAATAATAATTGATGCCCAATTGCAAGGATTATACTCTCTAATATTAAAAAACCTAGAAAAGATTTAAAACTACATGCTACTTTCCTAATGGATATTCACTTCACTAAAACTTGTATGAGAAGTGAACATCCATTGGAAAATTATGATTATTTTAATATTTTTAATTTATAAAAAATATTGACATTTAATATATTTGCATGTAAGTCAAATGATCAGACTAACGTGATATGATCAGACTAAAAATAAAAAATATTTTTATTATTGAGTGTTAAACGACCGTTTCATCACAAAAGCTTAAGTTATTGTTTGAAACCAATTTAATTGGTTTTATATATTTACTAACACACCCCCTCAAGTGAAAGTCCTTTGGGCTTGAAACTCACACAGACTCACTCTACCTTGCGCTAAATAATAGGTGGGTGGTAAGATTTGAACTCACGACCACTTAGTCACAAAGACTTTGATATCATGTTAAGCGACCGTTTCACCACAAAAGTTTAAGTTATTGTGTAAGGCCAACTTAATTGGTTTTATATATTCATTAACACTGAGACTTGACTCCTGATCACTTTCTCTTACTCCCACCTTCGACCATACATTTGCATCAAAAATAGATAAGTGGAAATAACAAAAAGAAAAAGATATTTTAAAGTTAAGTTCCCTTTATTCAAAATTAGCACTTAGGTCTAAATTTATTCAAATTAATTTCCAACTAAGTTTTTACATAACTTCGAATTTAATAAAAATGATCCGATTAATCAGGCCTAAGAAAACAAAGCATATACATTGTATGTTTCATAATATTTCACATCAATATAACAATAAATATGAATATTACCATTTTGATCTCATTATTATTTCATTTGTAATGTATATTTATCTTGTGGACCTTATCAAATGCATATAAATATATATAAGAAAAAGAATGCCTTTAAATTATTTTGTTACTAAACTACAACCAACTAATTTGCTGTAGGGCATGAATCAATACTTCCACCTACACTAAGCCAATCTGTTAAGTATCTTATACCATATCTCTATTTGATGATCATGCTATTATTAGGATAGTGGTCTAGTGAGAGAATTCTAGAAGATTATCTGCAATGAGTACTTGCTTAAATCTTATAATGTTTATCTCGATTATCATCAAGATTATGAAAAGCTGCTTAAATACATACTTGGATATTTAGTGAGACATTATCTCCTTTTGCATGCCTAATAGTTCTAATATTTTTACAGTACATTACTTTTTGAACAATGCAAAGACCTATATCAAGTTCATTAAATAACTTATTGACCTAATTAATCATTTCTACTAAATAAAAAATTTATTTGGTCTTGTTAGCAAAAAATGCTAAACTAAAACCTTTCTAATCTCAAAATAATATTGTTCTAAGTAAAAACTATCTTAATTATTGCACTAAGTAAAAACTATCTTAATTAGGATTTATTCTAAAGTTAATTTCCATATAAAATTGAACTCAGATATAACTCATACATAAAATAATAGATATCTTAGTACTTTATAAGTATCAAATAGCTTAAACACTAAACACTTATAACACATTGTCTATATACTTGGACTAAAATAGATAAATAACATCCTTACCTATTCTCAATAGGTCTAATTCTCATAATTAAGTTATTATTTTTTCATATCCAATAAGAGTATTTTTTGGACTATTATATTTTTCAAAAATAAAAAATATGAATTATTATTCTCTATAAGTAATATGTCTTTAGATAATCCTGTTGAAGAGGACAACTATACTATCACTAACCTTCTAATAAATATGATAAATTTACAATCATCTCTAAAATAAACTCTTTGAATTCATCACAAAAGTGAATCTTTTAACATCTCATGGCATTTCAACTATACATTAAATGTATCAATAAAAGCACTAGCTCCAATTGGATGTATTATTTGAGATTTGAACTTTTTAAATTTCATCTTACTCCCACCATTTATTTTAAGATTCATTCTTTTATAAATGTTCATTGAAACAAACAATTTGATCAATAAGGTTTATAAGGCTATATCAATATGAAATCTTGTTAATTGATCTAATTGGAACTATTGGAGGTAAATCATTATACAAGGCATAACTATAAAAGAAATATATATTAAATCATACAATATTTCATATTATATATTCGTCCTTACATAAATTTGTACTCTTCTAGAATTTATTTACGAAGGCATTCACTAGAGAATTTCATTCCTTATAAATAACCAAAATTTTAAATCTCATCACATCGATCTCATCGAAATGCTTTAGGGAGACTATTATGTTATACTCAATTGATATTGATTATTAATCCCTTACTAAGGTGGAATAAAAATTTAAAAATATTTTTCAAATGTCAGTAAAAGAATCAATTACTAATGATAAAGAACTATTATGATTGAACTCAAATAAAGTAGAAAATAATTTCATACTCTATGTCTAATTGAAATATTGTATGATAAAAACAATTATACCAAAACATTATGTATGAAAAAGTTAGTTAAAATCATTTTGATGTTTCTGATATATGGGTGGTCATAATGTGTTATTATACGTTAATCTTGATATATGGGTATAAATTGTTTAATTAGAAAACTAAAAATAAATTAGGGAGTTTAATTTATCTAATCTAAAATGAGTTTTAGGATTATAGTTTATATACATTTCTAGTTTATTCAAGATCCTAATGGGTCATATTAAAAAAAGGGTCATATTTAAAATTTTTTAAATTGACATATTATGTTATTTAAATTTTGATTTTACAGCACTTCCGTTTCAAAAAATCATAATAACATAAATTTAAAATAACATCTCTTTAGTTTTATTAATATTATTTTCATATATTTTATATATAAACAATAACCACAATTAATATAAAAAATATCATTTAATTATCATTCAAATATAAAATTAAGAATAATATAAAAGTATTTAAAATATTACAATTTACATTATATAATAAAAAATAATTACATTAAAATATTTTATATTAAGAATAATATAGGTATATAACTGCATAAGGATTATGAAAAGTTTTTTTTTTTTTTTTTTTCCTTCCGTAACCTCCTTTAATCACCATAATAAAAGTTAATTCCTTTTATGATTGAGAATCAGCAGCATGGGTAAAGTTTCATCATGGCCACAATTGACAAATGGTTTTCTCGTGGGAGGAGAAAAATTTTTAGAGGCATTGCAGCAATGTAAAGCGTCAGAGCAATATTTGAAAGAGGAGGAGAAAATGAGAGTCAAAAGAAGTAGGTAGAAATGAAGCAACAGAGCAAGAGGGAGGTAAGAGAAATAGTCTGTAACAAGAGATGATTAAGTTGCAGAAGAAAGAAGAAGTAGGAGAGGAGAGGAGGAAGCAAGACTGCTAGCCCTAGTAGGGTTTCAACTTTGAGGAGACCCAATAACAAATTGCTAAAAAAAAAGTCAACACTTTATCAGCAGGCAAAGGAATAATAATCATGTGGTTCAGGAGTTGCCAGCTGGCGGTTCTAAGAAATTAAAATAATTTAAACTCCTTCTTAATCTTACGTGTGAAAAAAATTGGCTTATCCTGTCTGTCAGGTCAGGTTGTGTCCAAAGATGCTGACAAGTGACAAAAGGCGGTTTGAGTTATTAAACTTGGTCAAGCATCTTGTTTTTAAAGTTAAGAACAAAAATAGAGAAAAATAAAAAATCCCATCTTATTTTCCTTTTTATTTTTATTCCTATTCTTTCTATCTTACTTTTATTCCTAATTTAAGTTTATTTTTGTTTTCTGAAAAAATGATGCTAAATCTTAAGGAGTCGCGTAAGCCGTGACGCATGCGGGAGCCAACTCAACTGTGTTGTGTGGGGTTAGAGTTTGTGTATTGTTTTAGCGAAATCCACGTCCACGTCCAGGTCCTCTACTATATAAGCAAGGTTACACACAGCTCTTCTCTTCATCTGTCGTCCACTTCAAATTTAGTAGTAGCCATTAATTGAATTTAAGGTAAGGTTTGTTCTTTAAACATTTATTATGTTGTATCCAAGTCCAAGCAAGGGGAAGTTTTATTATGATGTATCCAAGTCCAACCAAGGGGAAGAGGCTCTTGTATGTCTCTGAATGAGTTTGGTGGATAAGAGTAGTTTAAGTAGATCAACTTTAATTCTCTGTTCTCCTTTTGGAAGATGCTAAGCTCTCTTTTTTCATGTAGGCTTTTACTGTTATCATTATTCCTTCCAAGAGAAGCTCATCATTGTGAAAGTAACTAGCATTGGGTTGCCCAACCATTGCACTGGGAAGTGAGTTGATGGAACCTTTCATTTGGTATTGCCGACCAGTGGCGCATGGAATTTGGGGAAAACAAGCGGATTCGGCATTGGGTGCATACACACCCTGTGCTATTGACTCTTTGGTCATTTGTATTTCTCACTTGGTTCTTTTGGGCCTCTGCTTCCATCGAATGTGGTTGACCAAGATGAGTAGAAAAGCTCACAAGTATCGTCTGAGGGCAAATTATTTCAATTATTTGTTGGCTTTGTTGGCTGGTTATTGTGCAGTTGTGCCTCTTTTGAGGTTGGTTATGAACATTTCAATCTTCACTTTGGGTGAGCCGAATGGGCTCGCTCCGTTTGAGGTAACCATGTGGCGCTGTTGGATACACTTACATGCACACACGAGCACACTAGTTGAGGACTCTTATTCCTGTTTATTATATGAGACAGAATTATGCAATGTCAGTTTCAAGTCTTCTATGGTATTTCAGGAATGAGATTACTATGTCCATTAGCCTTCATTTTAAATTGCTAAGGTTATTAATTTAACCAACTCTTTTTCCTTCTCTTGCAGATGACCTCATTGATCATTGAAGCCCTGGCCTGGTGTTCCATGCTTGTTATTCTTGGTTTGGAAACTAAAGTTTATATCCGAGAGTTTCGGTGGTATGTGCGCTTTGGAGTCCTCTATGTGTTGGTAGGAGAAGCTGCACTGTTAAATCTCATTCTTTCGGTTAGCGATTGCTACACGAGGTTCGTCGCTTCCATATTCATCCAAGTTCCATTACTCAAGTTCATCTTTTATTTTTTTGGTTTTCTCCTTGAATAATAATTAACCTCCATTTTGGATATGCTTCACGATTCACTAAGGCTATTCTCAAAAACAAATCATGTAGAATTGTTCTCTTCAGCATATTTTTACACCGTTTATTTGGTGCAGGTTTGCAATATATCTGTACACAAGTACTATTATCTGCCAGGTCTGTTACTGACTGTTATCAATCTATTAGCAAAGACAATTGGCTTCCTTAAATTTTTTGACTCTAATGTTACCTTCTTATCCTCTCACTCTTTCATGTTGTTTCAAACGAAGACTGTTATCATACCAGAAGATTAAGCTGTAGACAATCGGACTTGCTTGCTTGGACCTTTTGGCCTTGAGAATCAACTCTGTAGCTTGAGCCCGATTCTAGGAAGTAGAGCACCAAGTCAATTAATTTCCATATTAATGCACAAATATGAATTTCCTTATGATTTTGAAAAGATTATTTGAGTTTGTTAACTGTTGCACCATAAATGCTTTGATGTGTTTAAAGTAACGTTTGTTGGATATGCCAAATAATAGTTGGAAACCTTGGTTGTTTGTAGAATACATAGTCCTGCAATACAATTAGAATATCCTGCCTTTAGGTTTTCAACTCTCTTTTCATTTTCTTTAGTGATTTGTGCCAATTCCAAATTTTTTAATTCAACTTTGGTGTACAGGTTTTATTTGCGATTCTTCTTCTTGTGTACATCCCCAATTTGGATCCTTTTCCTGGTTACACTATGATACAATGTGATGTGGCTGAAAATGGTGAATATGAAGCACTTCTTGGAGAGGAGCAAATATGTCCAGAGAGGCATGCCAACTTATTTTCTAGTAAGTAGCTCCTTCATAAAGTTCAGATGCCATTATTTCAGAAATATGTAGCAGCTTCTCGAGCTACTTTTCCAGAAGCCACACAATGATTATTTTGATGTGAAATTTTTATCAGTTAAAATTTTAAATTGCATAATGAGAGACATTGGTTTATATTCTGGGACAGGAATTTTTTTTGGATGGATGACTCCTCTAATGCAGCAAGGCTATAAGAAGCCTATCACTGAAAAGGATGTATGGAAGCTAGATACTTGGGATCAAACTGAGATGCTGATCAAAAAGTTTGCTTCATGTTGCTTCTCTTTGTATACTTCTTAGAAAGATATGTCATTGTGGGCCAACTGTACAATAATTTATACTTGCAGGTTCCAGATATGCTGGTCTGAAGAATCTCAAAGGACAAAGCCATGTCTATTAAGAGCACTAAACAATAGCTTTGGGGGAAGGTACTTGTTGACATACATGTTTTCAAGCTATTCATCATTGAACTTCAAGTGCTTCAAAGTGGATGGTCTTTTTTTTGGAGAGACATTTTCTATATGTTTTGCTTTCTTATATAATTTGTTTCCTTTTGTTTATATAGGTTTTGGCTGGGAGGGTTTTTTAAGGTAATTGGCTTATCTGGGTTACATCTTGCCCTTGTATCTTTTATTTGTTGTGACTTGTCTGATTCTCAAGCTGGAAAAGAAATCCTTTTGAGGCTTTTTCTGCAAGATCATTTGTTAAAGAGAGGACATTGTTGTATGCCGTACTGTAAACTTCATGGGAAATTACATTATCGTTGAAAGTAAAGCATCTTTAGTTTTCTTTGAATTGTTGTTTCAGAATGAAAGGCATTGAAGGACGCACTATGATTTTTTTTATTTATTTATGATGCAAACCATAACTATGTATGTCTATTTCTTGACAATTTGTAGATTGGCAACGACCTTTCTCAGTTTGTGGGGCCTATTTTGCTAAATCATCTCCTAAAGGTTTATCATTTCTGTTCACAATCTCATTTTTTAAAATTACTGTCTTATTATATTTCACTTTGCATTGGTTAATGACTTCTAAAAGGACTAATCGAAGCTCTTTCTTCTGATTCATCAGTGTCATTGAAGGACATTATGAGAACTAAATATTAGACATCTCTATGATCATTGTGTAGACTATGCTAGTTAAGAAATAAAAATTTTACTGTAATGAATAACGATCAAATTCCACAAATTTCCATCCTAGACGTCAAAGATTTATCATAAAATAAACAGCCAATAAGAGAGCTAAGAAAATACAACTTAGAGTGCATTGATAATGTAATACTTTTAAAATTATGGTCATTTGTATGGCTGAAAGTTTTTCGTGAACTAGTGAAATTCATTCACAAGTTAGAAGAACAGTTAAGAATCTTATACAAATATGTAAAAGAGATTATTACATTCAACAGAATGTTAACTATTTTGATTGTATCTTAGGTGTCACTCCTTTTAACAAGAGATAGTACGGTTAGTTTAAATAAAATTTTGATTTGTAACAACAGTATTTTGAAATTGATGAGAAAGCATGTCACTTTAAAATTGTTGTTGTATGGTTTTGACATTTTGTTGTTTAATGCAAGAATCATATGCCTTGTTTTTCAACTTTCAAAGTTTTAACATTATTCTAGTTATGTCCTGCAGTCGATGCAACAAGGTGATCCAGCTTGGATTGGCTATCTCTATGCCTTCTTAATTTTTCTTGGAGTGGTATTACTTCAATCTGATGCTTTAGTTATTGAATCCTGTAGTTATGAGGAATAAAATTGTTTTCTGCTTATCATCAAAAGGTTACAGAGCTATAGTATAAATGCAATGTAGGAATCACCTAAAGAAGGAAACTACTAACTAGGAAGCTATAAACTAGGAAACTAAATAAACTAATTTACAGCTGTATCTACTCGCTAATTACAGAATATTTCCTTTCCTTTTATATCTAAACCGACACTTCCTCTCAAGTTGGGGCATATATATTTATAAGTCCCAACTTGCTGATGATTCCATCAAAGCTTGGCTTGAACAATCCTATTGTAAGAATATCAGCTAATTGCTTTATGGTTGGAACATACAGCATGCAAATAACTCCATTTTCTAGCTTTTCTTAGATGAAGTGATGGTCAACTTCCATATATTTAGTCCTATCATTCTGCACGGGATTGTTAAGAATGCTAATGGCAGCCTTCTTATCGCAATGTAGTTTCATAAGACCATCTAATGGTAGCTGTAGCTCCTCTAGTACTCGTGAGCCAAATTGCCTCACAAATTCCATTGACCATAGCACGGAACTCTGCTTCAGCACTGCTGCGAGCCACTACATTTTGTTTTTACTCCGCTAAGTCACTAGATTTTCCCACACACATGATCAATGTCCACTAGCAGATCTTCTATCAGTGACTGAACCCGCTCAATCTGCATCGGTAAACACTTCAACAATTCTTTGAGCCTTATTCTCAAAGAATAGTCCCCTTCCTGGAGATCCCTTGAGGTATCTCAGAATGCGGTAAGCTGCTTTCAAATGAACCTTCTTAGGAGATTGCATAAATTGGCTGATCAAATTGACAGCGAAAGCAATATCTAGTCTTGTATGAGACAAATAAATTAACTTCCCAACCAATCTTTGATATCTCCCAACATCAACTTGGTCACCTCCAACGTCACTAAGTTTTTCATTGGGGTCTACAGGTGTGTCAGCTGGCTTACAACTTGTCATACCTGTATCAGAAAGTAGATCTAGTACATATTTTTGTTGGCTTAGCACGATCCGATTCTTTGATCCTGCAACTTCCATTCCTAAGAAATACTTCAGTGGTGCGAAGTCTTTGATGTCAAATGTTCTTCCCAGAGTAGCCTTCAAGTTGTCGATTTCTTCATGATCATCACCTGTGACGATGATGTCATCCACATATACCAGCAAAACAGTCATCATCCCACTTTCCTTCCTTTTAAAGAATAAGGTTTGATCAGTTTGACCTTGAGAATATCCTTGTTGTTTCACTGAACTTGTAAATCTTTCAAACCAAGTTCGAGGTGATTACTTCAAACCATACAGTGCCTTTTTTAACAGGCACACTTGGGATCCAAACTCAGCCTCAAAGCCGGAAGGAGGTTCCATAAACACTTTTTCTTCAAGTTTTCCATTCAGGAAAGCATTCTTCACATCTAGTTGGTGTAGAGGTCACTCTAGGTTCACTGCAATAGATAATAGAACCCTCACTATATTGAGTTTCCCCACTAGAGCAAATGTTTCAGTGTAATCCACGCCATAAATCTGAGTGAAACCTTTTGCTACGTATCTCTTGAGCGTTCCATCAGAATTATACTTGACTGTGAACTCCCATTTGCATCCTACCAACTTCTTTCTAGCCAGAAGAGCTACTTTTACCCATGTCTGATTCTTCTTAAAAGCATTCATTTCCTCCAAAACTACTGCCTTCCATTTAGGAACTTGTAAAGTTGCTTGCAGAGACTTTGGAATTTCCAAATGATTAACATATGATATAAAACAAGAAAAAGGAGACCCGTTTTGAAGAGAGACAGAGTTAGACATAGGATATTTGATAATGCATTCCTAACTCCTTTTCTAAGAGCCACGGGTAAATACATATCAGACTTAGGAAGATCAAGATTAGACTCAAGATTTAATGGAATAGGGTCAAGAGAAATTGTAACTGGTGGTGGGGCTTTTTCTGGGCTAGGCATAGGCATGGCTGGCCTGTATTGCTTTTGATAGGTGCTTCCTAGAGTATGTTTAACCAAATTTCTTGTCATATTTTGGAGTCTGTTGTGTGGCATCAAGGTTTCTAGTTATGACAGATTCATTATGAACTTTTTTCACTTGAAGCTCAACATTTTTAGATTCATCATCCAAATTATTTGGGTTTAAATTTGAATCATTGCCTTGATTGTTTTCCTATCCCAAATTGTTTTCGTCTTCCAAATTGTGGTTGAGATTCTGAAAATGATTTCCTACAGATTGAAAATTCACACTTAAAAAATCCAAATCAGCCATACTTACCACCGAATCTTCCTAACTCCCCCTGACTGAATACTCCCCCTGAAAAGGAGGAGAGAAAAAAGGTGTTTTTTTTTAAAAAATGGTGTCCATGGTTGCAAAATATTTTTTAAAAATTGTATCAAAACATTTGTAGCCTCTTTGAGAGGCCGAATACCCTAAAAAGACACACTTTTTTGCTTTAGGATCAAGTTTTGTCTTATTTTTATCTTAATTGGAGACAAAAACACTGCAACTGAATATCTTGAAGAGTAAATCCAAAAAAAGTCTAGGATTTGGGTTATGTTAATGAAACTTTTACATAGGAGTTTCAAATTGCAGGATTTTAGAAGGCATACAATTAATTAAGAAAACAACAGTTAAAAGAGCGTCACCCCAAAAAGTTTTAGGCACATTATTTGAAAACAATAATGCTCTTGTGACGTCAAGTAAATGTCTATTTTCCCTTTCCACTACACCATTTTGTTGTGGTGTGTCAACATAAGAACTTTGCTATATAATCCCTTTTTCAGAAAAAAATTGTGCCAAAACTTTGGAAAAATATTCCCTGCCATTATCACTCCTGAAAATTCGTATATTTGCATTAAATTGATTTTGAACCATGGAGTGAATTTTTTAAAATATTAGCAACTTCATGTTTTTCTTTCATTAAAAAAATCCAAGTGAGTCGTGTGTGATCATCAATGAAAGAAACAAACCATCTTTTGCCAAAAAAAGTGGGAATCCATGATGGACCCCAAATATCACTATGGATGAGTTGAAATGGCTTAGATGAAACGTAAGGCCGAGAGGGATAAGAAGATTTGTGATGTTTTGCTAAAGCACATGCTTCACATTGAAACGAAGATGGATCTTTATTAACAAATAACTTAGGAAACAAATGTTTCAAATAGAAAAAAATGGGATGTCCCAAAAGAAAATGCCATACCAAAACATCTTGATCACTAGACATAGACTCTTACTTACGATAAGAATTTTGGACAGCCATACCCGAATGCAGTCCATCTTCAAAGTAATACAACCCTCCACATTTCTTAGCATTGCCAATCATTGTCCCCAAATCTAGGTCCTGAACAAACACATAGAAGAGGATAAATTAGCTTGACAGTTAAGGTCATGAGTGAGTTTACTAATGGACAGCAAATCGCAGGATAATTTAGGCACATGAAGGACATTGTAAAGGATAATTTTGGCTGAAAATTTGACAGTTCCACTGCCGGCAATGGCAGCAAATGTGCCATCTGCAGTTTTGATTTTTTTATTTCCTACAGCAGTGTTATAAGAAGAAAAAAATTGGGAGCAATATGTCCCATAATCAGTAGCCCCAGAATCTATGACCGGAAGACCAAAAAATTGATTTGAACACACAAAGGAAGAAGAAATACCTTGGTGGGCTGAAGCATAAGAGGAAGAGGAGTTAAGAGAATTTTGGAGAGTTAAAAAGCCTATACAAGTGTTGGAGTTGATCCTTGGTGAAAGGCACCGAGTCTGAAGAAGTAGTCTGCTCCTGAGAAGTTTCAGCCACAACTGCAGTAGAATTGTTAAGAGAAAATTTTCGAGAGTTAAAAAGCCTATACAATTGTTGGAGTTGATCCTTGATGAAAGGCACCGAGTCTGAAGTAGTAGTTTGCTCTTGAGAAGTTTTAGCCACAGCTGCAGTAGCTTTCCCATCTCCCTTCTTTTTGTTTGAGGCGGTTTTCCATGGAGCTTCCAACACTTGTCCTTTGTATGCCACGACTTGCCACAAAAATCACAAGAAAATGGTTTTTTCTTGTCACTACCACCATCATCACCCTTGGAAACCAGCGCCATGTTGTCTCCATTTTGCGACAAGTGGACCGATTTGTTCATCACATATTTTCGGGCTTATCTTGGTGTAGTTCATAAAACACAGCCTGCATTGAAGGTAAAGGCTGGTGGCCAAGAAGTCAGTCCTTGATTTCATCAAAGCCATGATTGACTCCAGCGAGAAACATGAAGACACGATTATCTTCCTCTCTTTGTTTTGCCCTTGCAAGATCGTTGGGGTTCTCCCATGCATCATCATAACACAAATCCAATTCTTGCCAAAGAGAGAGCATTTCGTTGAAATAAGTTTTGATATCTCTATCGCTTTCTTTAGAGAGCCACAGTTTCATTTTCAATTCAAAAATTTGAGAGGAATTCCCAAGATTAGAGTATGTCTCTCTAACATCATCCCAAATTTCTTTTTCATCCATGTACATGAACGAGCGACGAATAAGTTCTTCCATGGAATTTAGCAATCATCCCATAATTAGAGAATTCTCAGAATGCCAACGCTGGAACGTGGGGTCGGTTGTTCCTAGTTTTGGCTCCTCTCCGGTCAAAAATCCAAGTATTCCTCTGCCATCCAAGGTTAGTTTGAGAGATTGAGCCCATTCTAATAAACTCTGATCGTTAAACCTTACAACTATCATCTGCAAGGATGGCAGTGCAGCAGCATCCAAACTAGCCAAAGCAGAGGTGACAGCTGGCTGGTCAATTGGTGGACAGGATATACTAGAGATTGTTGACATGATGTGGTAGGAAAAAAATAGAGGAAGGATTTAAAGGGAAAAAATAAATCCAAAAATCTGGAAAAAAAAATCAGATTGTAGGCAGGAAAAAATCTGACTTAAAGGATGAAGAGAACCAAAAAAATCGAAACTTCAGAGTGAAGAAATCAACTGCAGAATGTAGAACAAGGAGTCAGCAGCCCCAGGGAAAGAGAAAAAACCCTAGTGCTCTGATGCCATGTAGTTTTGAGGAATAAAATTATTTTCTGCTTATCATCAAAAGGTTACAAAGTTGTAGTATAAATACAATGTAGGAATCACCTAAAGAAGGAAACTACTAACTAGGAAACTATAAACTAGGAAACTAAATAAACTAATTTACAGCTGTATCTACTCAGTAATTACAGAATATTTCCTTTCCTTTTATATCTAAACCGACAAATTCCATTTTCTAGAAGGCTATATCAAAAGTTGATTCCTCCTCTCCAATTCATTTTCTGCTTCCAATACCACATTCATTTAATTAAGCAAGTGTAACAAAAAATCCAAGTCCCTTGGAAAAATGGACTGATTTTCTATTATATCAGTCTGAAAAGCATAATTTTATTCTATTAGATCAGTATGAAAAGCATAATTTGAGAAGCTTTTGATACTCGCAAATATGTTGAACATGCAATCTATAGCATCCAATGCAATACTTATTCCACTTCTTTATAGCTCTTGGGCTGCAATTTAAACCATTATGTTATTAGGAAGATGTTATTGGCTGTTGTATAGGAGATTCTGTGATACTGGTGGTTCTTTCTTTAGAGGCTTGGCTGATGAAGATGATATGGGGCATATGAAGATAAATAATGCATTTTGAGACTAATCTTTTCCATCCTCAATTTATAGATTTTCCTGACCCCTATGCACTTCCTGGCAATCATAATTACGGGTAGAGCAAATTAAATTCTAGGCAAATCTACATCTTGACTTATAAATGCATGGGGAACTTTTTTCTTTCGTTGCAATCATCTCATCTGTCAGTTTTTTCCCATCTCAATGTGCCCTTGACTATGAATCTGTGAGAGATGTTAATTTTGCTAAGCTATGTAAAATAGTATCTTTTGGTCTTCAAATGCTCACATATTGTTACTTTTCCGTATGCTAAGTTATCCAAACTACTTGCTATCCTAAAAGATGGAATAGTTGCAACTTGTGTTGTTGATGACTTTGCTTGTTTCAGTTATTAGGTGTTCTATGTGAATCTCAGTATTTTCAGAATGTCATGCGAGTTGGTTTTTGGCTGAGGTCAACTTTGGTAATATCATTTCCATCCTAAATTTTTTGCGTTTCTGAAGCTTTTAAAATGTGTTACACAAGCCTGTTTGAATTCCTTCTGAGCAAGTTGTTCATTGTATATCTCCATACTTGAACTTTCTGAAACAATGATGGTTTGCATTTTAGTAAACTTTGCAGGTGGCTGCTATATTTCGTAAATCATTGAGATTAACTCATGAGGGTCGCAAGAAATTCCCGTCTGGAAAAGTTACAAATATGATCACAACAGATGCCAATGCCCTTCAGGTATGCTCTTTATTGACAGCAATTAGTAGTGTTGTATATGTATGTCTTCTAAAGGCCAGAATATTTTTTTCAATTAGATTATTTTCATGAGATATGTAATTTCTAGGACATCCTTAAGGGCACAGAAGTAGAGGAAATTGTTGTGGATCAAACAGCTATGCAGTTGAAGGTCAACCTGATGAAATGTGATCTGGTTTTAGGCTAGTCATGGTTAAAAGAACTAGGAAAATTGCTATGAGAATCTTTATTTGTCAAAGTTCTTTCTATTGTCAGGTACGGTCATTTATTTAAAGGAAATGTAGTTGAAACATCTAATATATGAAAACACTGCCTCATTATCATATGATCCATACATTAATATTGAAGGAATGTATTTTTACTTTCCTTCTTTCTCTTTTGCTTAGTGTCAAGAACCATCAATACAAAAGTTTAAGTTGTTGGGTGGTGCTTGGATCATATATATCATATATTCTCATAGTACGCTCACACATATGATATATAACATGTCATAAATCCATAAAGATAACACATCATTAATCCACAAATGGTAAGGGCAACACAACTTGAGCTTGAGACCGTTTGGTTACAAGGCTCCAATATCATGTATAAGTTTTGCTAGAGAAGACGATTTTATTCCACCATTCAATAGAGTATGTAGGCACGTGTATGTATACACAAGGTAAAATATTTATCATATTAATGACCTAATCATAAGTTTTTATTTGTCTAGTATGAAAGCTAATTAGGTTCCTTAAATCCAAGGTCAACCATTCTGACAATAAGCATCCGTTCTCATGTTTGCACTGAAGAGGTGTTATTGAGCTTTATGATAATCAATTTAGGCATGGATATTAACAATTGAATGCTATGAAATTATTCAGCAAATATGTCAACTTCTTCATGGGTTATGGTCTGCTCCATTTCGCATCATAATGTCCATGGTCCTCCTTTATCAGCAACTTGGTGTTGCTTCAGTTCTTGGATCAGTAGTTCTTGTTCTCATGGTTCCTACACAGGTAAAAGTATTCCAACTTTTACTAATTTTGATGCTTGTATATGGTTACCGTATGTTTCATATTAGCATCCTTTTTCTAGCTAATCCTTGTGCAATTTGTTTAATGTTTCTCACGTTGATCAAACTGTGAACATTGGAAGACCAATGGAATGAAACTAATACTAGGAACTGATAGCTCCAGAGATAATCCAAGGTTATAAAGCACATGGCTAATATCATCAACTCGTGTTGAATTTGGCTTTAGCCCACATGAATGGAAGGTTATACATTAAAGACAAAAAAAAAGGCTCTAAAATGAAAAGGAAAAGAAATTTTCATACCCTACCAAATCTGGTTAATTTGCAGCCAAGAAATAGAGTCTGATAAAGGATCCATCTTAGTTAATATTTACTCTTTTATAACATGGGTTATCTCACAACTAGATTTCAAGTGGCTGATCTATTATATGGAAATGAAATTGTGGATTCATGAACTTCTACATATCAATGCATCTTTTTGTTGACCAACTTTTTGCGATTAATATTTTGATAGATTATGTACTCTGTAAGAATTAATTTATTCCCTTTCTTTGATCAGACATTAGTCATAAGCAAAATGAGAAAGCTAACAAAGGAAGGACTTCAAAGGACCGACAAGAGAGTCAGCCTCATGAATGAAATTTTGGCTTCCATGGACATTGTGAAGTATGTTACAATATAACAACAATCTTTCGTAAGAATAACATGTAATTCTGTGCCATTGACTCTGATAACTAACTCTATTCAACAAATGTTTCAGATGTTATGCATGGGAGAAGAGCTTCCAATCCAGAGTACAAAACATACGGGATGATGAGTTGTCATGGTTCCGTAGTGCTCAGTTCCTTTCTGCTGTATGAAAGAAAAAAAATCAATCTTAACATTTTCCATCTTGCCTCTATTTATAATAACCTATTCAAGTACATTGCGTTACTGCCAATTTATGCTGCTATAAAAGCTAAGAAAGTCGATTATCAAAACTTACATGTGGCATTGATGCGTGTATATGGATAGTCTAATAGGAAAGTATTACTTGATGATTAGTGAGTAACTGAAAGTAAAGTGAAAATAGAACAATAGTACAGTTTCTTGCAATTAAGTCCTCATAAATTCCTAGACTCAGCTGCTAATAGTTATGCAGTTACATATACCAGCTAGTAATTGATATTGAAAACTTTTTTAGAAGAGAGCTTGTGATTGTTCGGAATGCTGGTTATAACATACATGTGACCCTCGTAAGGGCCCTCCTGTATGAATCATTCACTTTCTTGTTAATCTATGTATTCTCCAAACTGTTGAAAAACATGGAGATGGCGTTTGAAAAACATAAGAATACACTTAGACTACATAATTTATTATTTCACATGCATCTTTCTTCGTGCAATATTGACCATCTATGTCTTAAGTGAATTAACTTGAGTTGTGACTTTTTGCGTTGAACAACCATTGGGCTTCTCTTGCAGTTCAACAGTTTTATACTCAACAGCATTCCAGTTGTTGTGACATTGGTTTCGTTTGGAACTTTCACTTTGATGGGTGGAGATTTGACACCAGCAAGGGCATTTACATCACTGTCACTGTTTCAAGTTTTACGATTTCCTCTAAACATGCTTCCTAACTTGTTAAACCAGGTTTTATCACGTTTCTCTGGCTTTCTTGTTATGTCTGGTAATCTCAATTCTGTTCATCCTCAAGTGATACTCATCACGTTCAAAAAATAAAACAAGCTCAAATGATTTTCTATGTTGCTGTTGAATTAAAGTAGCACTTTATCTGGTCTTATGCCATTCGCATAACTATTTTTCAGAAGTTAGGGTATTTAAAGCAAGATATTTGAATACAAGTCGGATAGTGCTCTGACCATAAGCTTATTCTAGTATTGCTATTTACTTGGATGCCTTCTCTTACTACAAATTTTATACGCAGTCTGCATTAGATGCTGCTTGGCTGGATGAAGTTAGATTTTCATAAGTTTTCAGTTGTCCTTGTTTTGATTGATTTTCTGAGAGTTATTTCCTTGTTAAGCTAATAGAACTTGTATTTCACATAGTTTAGACTTTTCTTGAATGTCTGCTGGAGTTTTTGTGCAGCTTTATTGTTTGTTAAGAACCTAATACTGAAATTGTTTGACAGGTTGTAAATGCAAACGTATCATTACAACGCATGGAGGAACTATTTTTATCTGAAGAGAGAATTCTAGCATCTAATCCCCCTCTTGAAGCAGGACTTCCAGCCATATCAATTAAGAATGGGTACTTTTCATGGGATTCAAAGGTTATTGTGAAGATTATTTCTCTTCTTCTTTTTTTTAATAAAGTTTTAGCCTTGCTGGTACAGAAAAGAAATTTAATTATTAGTTCCATTTCTTCTGCCATTTAACAGTTCTTTCGGCAGATTTTTAGCTTCTATTGCATTTTTCCATAAGTGCTCACATAATTAGTGACAAGGAGTATAATGAGATCCATGCTCAAGATTGTAAATGAGCCCAGTTTTCAAGTCTTTGTTATTTTGACGGTTCAGACCAAGGCTAATAAAACATAATTCTTTCTCAATGTCGAGAAGATTGCCAAAGGTTTCCACGGAAAGTAGTGAATCATTGCATAGTGTAAGGAGTACATTTATGTGCCAAATTTTCTCTTCAAAATTCACATTACTTAGAAATTTTCACAAGCACAAAACCTCCAAAATTTTCAAGCAAACTTAGGTAAACTTCTCAGCGTGTCTGAATATTTGTTGGATACAGAAATTCTATTTGAGATCAAAGTAAATATCCTTATTTAGGTCAAAAGTGACATCAAGACTTGCGTATTTACCAGGCTGAGAAGCCCACATTGTCGGATATCAATTTGGATATACCAGCTGGAAGCTTAGTAGCAATTGTTGGAGGAACTGGGGAAGGGAAGACATCACTTATTTCGGCCATGCTCGGGGAATTACCCGTTGTAGCAAATGCAACTGTTGTTATTCGAGGGACTGTAGCTTATGTTCCTCAAGTTTCATGGATTTTCAATTCTACTGTGAGTTGCAATTACTCTTGTTCTCTGTTATCTTTTGTATTGATTTGTTGTTACTGACTGAGTGTATGTTCCCTCCGTCTAGCTATAACATTCTGTGTTTTCTTTTTCTGGTGATTATCTGTCCAGGTCACAATACTGTACCCTTCTAACAAAACAATCTCTTTTGTACAGTTGCGTGAAAACGTATTATTTGGGTCTCAATATGAACCCCAACGATATTGGAAAACCATTCATGTAACTGCATTGGAAGATGATCTTGACACACTTCCAGTAAGTGGAACATCAGGTGTTGAAACATCATCTGGTTAATCCAACATTAATAGAACATTGGCTCATGATTTCTCAGGGCCATGACCTCACTGAGATAGGTGAAAGAGGAGTTAATATCAGCGGTGGGCAAAAGCAAAGAGTTTCCATGGCAAGGGCTGTTTACTCAAACTCAGATGTATACATATTTGATGATCCTTTGAGTGCTCTAGATGCTCATGTTGGTCGAGAGGTAATCATCTCAAATGTGAAAACTGTACTCTGTAATATCTAGTAAGCTCGGTAGTAATTTTTGCAAGGCTATGTTGACCAGTTCAAAGTGGAACTTTTGCAAGTTCATTGTTGGCCTAATCTCGAGTGATTTCCAGGTCTTTAATCTATGTATTAAGGAAGAATTGAAAGGAAAAACAAGGGTTCTTGTCACAAACCAACTGCATTTTCTCCCACAAGTTGATAGAATTATCCTGGTCAGTGAAGGAATGGTCAAGGAAGAGGGAACCTTTGAGGACCTCTGCGAAACAGGCAAGCTGTTCCAGAAACTGATGGAAAATGCTGGAAAAATGGAAGAGATGGAAGAGGCACAGGAAGAGAAGCTGGAGGAAAGGAGTTTTGACCAGAAAATCACAAAAAATACAACTAATGTGGTTGATGAATTGCCGGGCAATGCAGGAAATATGAAGAAAAGTAAAACAGGGACACCTGTACTTGTAGAGCAAGAAGAGCGGATGACAGGTGTTGTCAGCTGGGATGTTTTGATGAGGTAATACAACTATCATTTCCTATTAATGTAAACTTTCATGCTCTACTTGGATTCATGCCAAATTCACAGAAGTTTCCAAGTCTTTTGAGGCCTCTTTTCTTTTGCACAGTCCAACAGCATGTACATGCACAGGCCTTTTATTTTTCCTTCTTCCTTTTAGTAGTTCAGGAAAAATATTTATACTTCCTGCCTTTTCCTGATGTTAGAGTATTCCATATTGACTAAATATAAAAATGTTAAAGGGTTTATAAGTGGTAAGTGTCAACCATCCAAATGACTAGTTTTAATCATTTTGACAATGGTTAACCCAAACCCAATTCTTATTAATGGGCTCTACACTCTACCCATGTTAAAAATTCTAATGCCTGAAATAACATCTCCATTTTACACGCTTTTTTCACCTTTCAGGTATAAAAAAGCGTTGGGAGGCGTATGGGTGGTTATGATTCTTTTTATATGCTATTCATTGACTGAAGTTCTGAGACTTTCAAGTAGTACGTGGTTAAGTTTTTGGACAGATCAAAGCACTTCAGCAAATTATAGACCAGGATATTATATTTTCATCTACGCACTTATATCAGTTGGTCAGGTTTGGTTGCTGCTACTCTATGGTTGGTTTTAATACTCTGCTAGCACTTGGAAGTCATCCTTTTCCGGAAGCATCCCTATGCCTAATTTTCAAATTTTGAGTATCAGTTACTCAATGATTTTGAATTGTTTATTTTCCTCTCCGATTTTTGCAAAATTGATCTTGAAGAGCTCATGTACTGAAATCAATTTACCAAGATAGAGAGAGATTCGACGTGTTTTATTTAAAATAAGGAAATAAAGAAAATGGAAGTTAACTGGCATTCTTTTCAACTTCCACTTGCATCTGCTGTAGTTTTCAGAATTCTATAAATTTAGAAAGATGGAAAATGAAAAAGAAAGGATGAGCAGAAATTTCTATAACTTCTACCAGTTCTGATGTTTTACTTTCTCTTTTCTGCTTCAGGTCACAGTTACACTTGCAAACTCTTATTGGTTGATCATTTCAAGTCTCCGTGCAGCCAAAAGATTGCATGATGCCATGCTAGGATGCATTCTACGTGCTCCAATGCTTTTTTTCCACACAAACCCTTTGGGAAGGATAATCAATAGGTTTGCAAAAGATTTGGGTGAAGTAGATCGTAATGTTGCCAGTTTCGCTAATATGTTCTTGAACCAATTTTGGCAGCTTGTTTCAACTTTTGTGCTGATAGGCACTGTGAGCACAATTTCATTATGGGCCATAATGCCGCTCCTTATCTTGTTCTATGCAGCCTATCTCTACTATCAGGTAAGTGGAAGTATCTCAACGTTTTTACAGAATTAAAGCTTAAATGAACAGGTATGTGAAAATTAATATATAGGGAAATCCTTAAACTTCACCCAAGAGTTTAAACTAACGCTTTTTTCACAATTTCCATTGACGTGGAATCATCTGAGCGTGGTTATGTTAGTTATGGATGCTTTATCTGAGTCTCTCTTCGTATTAGTTTGTATCCACTATGTCCAGGTGCATGTTCACCATGAATCGAGAATACTTCAGTTTTATCATATTCACTTACCAATCTATCTCAGGTCACAACCACGTTTAACAACTGTGTTGTGATAACTTTTCTGCAGAGTACATCCCGGGAAGTGAAACGTTTGGATTCGATTACCAGGTCTCCTGTTTATGCACAATTTGGAGAAGCATTAAATGGTTTATCCAGCATTCGTGCGTATAAAGCATATGACCGTATGGCCAACATGAACGGAAAGTCTATGGATAATAACATCAGATTCACTCTAGTGAATGTTAGCTCAAATCGTTGGCTCACCATAAGACTGCAAACTTTAGGAGGGATCATGATATGGTTGACAGCAAGCTTTGCGGTTTTGCAAAATGGAAGAACAGAAAAGCAGGCTGCATTTGCATCGACAATGGGTCTACTTCTCACTTACACCTTAAACATTACTAATCTGTTGAGTAATGTTCTAAGACAAGCAAGTAGAGCTGAAAATAGCTTTAATTCTGTTGAACGTGTTGGCACATATATAGATTTGCCTTCTGAGGCTTCTGCTGTGATTGATAATTGTCGTCCTCCACCTGGTTGGCCATCATCAGGATTAATTAAGTTTAGCGATGTTGTCTTACGGTACAGACCTGAACTTCCTCCAGTCTTGCATGGTTTGTCATTTGTAGTTTCACCTAGTGAGAAGCTAGGAATAGTTGGAAGAACTGGAGCAGGAAAATCTAGCATGCTCAACGCATTGTTCCGGATTGTGGAACTTGAAAAAGGAGAAATCATCATAGATGGTTTTGATATTTCTAAGTTCGGACTGACAGATGTGCGAGAAGTTCTTAGTATCATACCACAATCACCTGTTCTTTTCTCAGGTACCTGCTGTTTTAACTCTTAATGTTCTTCTGGTTCGCTTGTGGCATCACTTTATCATCAGTGTATCAGATTTTAGATAAGTTGTATTATTTTGATCTCTTTCTTTTTTCCTATTCTGGTTTTCCAAATTGAAAAGCTGATTATTTGGTTTATTTAATATTTAAACTAGAAAATTTTTCCAATGTTCATATATCGAAGATTACTTGTTTGTATTTTTTATTTGAACACTCTTACTGTGTCTAGGGACTGTCCGACTGAATCTTGATCCATTTGGTGAACACAACGATGCTGACCTTTGGGAGGCTCTTGAAAGGGCACATCTGAAGGAAGTCATACGGAAAAATCATTTTGGTCTAGATGCTGAGGTATAAATCATGACATAATTAGGCTGCTTCTGTGAGCAAATTTTGTCGACCTTTAGACATTAATTTGGCTGTAACAAAGTTGGAGAATTTTTTTTTTTTCTATTTCCAAAAGTAGTGTACCTCAAAAAATTATAATAATCTTGTAGCTGATTTAAAAGTGAAGTCCAAGTCGAGTTCAAGAGATGTTTTTGGTCCCTCTGAAGCAAAGAGTAAGATTTTGAATTGATCATACCTCTTGCAAACAGAAAATTAGCTTGTGCCTGTAACATTTAAATGAAAATAAAACCAATTACCTGTGTATCTTTGTTGTCTCAAGGTCCAAGAGGGAGGAGAGAATTTCAGTGTTGGACAGAGGCAACTAGTTAGTCTTGCTCGTGCATTGCTGCGGCGATCAAAGATTCTTGTTCTCGATGAAGCTACTGCTGCTGTTGATGTTAGAACTGATGCTCTTATCCAAAAGACCATTCGAGATGAATTCAAATCCTGCACAATGCTTATTATTGCTCACAGACTGAATACCATAATTGACTGTGACAAAATTCTTGTGCTTGATGCTGGCCAGGTATGCCTTCAAACTGTCTATGGAGATCTTTACTCAAATTTCTCAAAAACTTAGAATTTTCCTGTATTAGGGAAAATATCCGCCTAAAAGTGGCAATTCAAGAATTTTCATGATTTAGAAATGATTGATCTTGCCGCTTTCAACCGTTCTTTACAGATTGCAGAACATGGTACCCCGGAGGAGCTGTTAACAAATCATGGAAGCACCTTCTCTAGGATGGTTCAAAGTACAGGGCCAGCAAACGCTCAGTACTTACGAAGCATAGTGTTTGGAGCTAAAGAGAACAAGCTGAGCAGGGAGGAAACCAAACAGCAGGCCTCTTCACGGTGGGCTGCTGTAGCCCAGTACGCCATAGCTCTCAGCCTCACTTCTTCAAAGAATGATCTTCACAGGCTTGGAGGTGACACCTACATCATCAACAAAACAAAAGACGCAGTTCTAACTTTGCAGAACGTCTTGGAGGGTAAGCATGATAAATTGATAGATGATGCTTTACGACAACATCAAGTTCCCAGGGACAGATGGTGGTCAGCTCTGTACCGAGTAGTTGAAGGTATACATATGCAGTGTGTAGTTTTTTACGGGTAGAAGTTGATTTCCTGTTTTTTCAGTAAGTACTGCATTTCCCCAATATTTCTGATCCGCAACTGGTTTCTTGTTCCAGGCATCGCTGTAATTAGTAGGTTGGCTCACAACCGGCTTCAACAATCAGATTATGATAATGAAATTGAATCTCTTGATTGGGACACTCTCGAGTTTTAGAGGATGGATGCTTCCGTCTAATTAATTGTACAGCGAATTGGACTATAACTGCATCACTCACTGTGTAAATGTTAAGTTTGCTTTCAAAACCTGCCTAAACTGAGTCCACTTGTTTCTGAAAAAGCCAATCATGTCCTTGTTTAATTCAGGGAATATATTTAATGAAACTGCTTATTTTCTTGGTTGCCAATCAAGAAAATGAAAAGAGAAGAGCTCTGGTTCCATGATATTGGCTAAGGATTCACTAATTCAAACAGTACTTTCTTCTTAGTGATGAAACAGGTCTGTTTCATTATAGTACTTTTTAATAAATATCAATAATAATTATAATATACTTATTAAATATAATTAATTAAATAAGTAAGAAATTTGTAAAATTTTACTTTAAACTATAGATTATTTATTAAAATAATATTTTAGTCTTTAAAACCAAATTTATTATGTAAAATATTTTTATTTGATATATTTATTTTAAAATTTGGAATTTATGAATTTATATGATATTTTAAATTTAAAATTTTAAGTTCAATTTTCTTATATGAATTTATAAACTAAAATAAATTAAAAGTATTTGAATAGTTAAATTATATTAGTTATATTTCTTATTAGTAGTTAATATTTAATAATTAAATGATATTTACTTAGTTAATAATAAAATAATATTATTTAGTTAATAATAAAATAATATTATGACAAAAATAAGAAAACAAAAAATTAAGACCACTTTTCTTGGTCTTTTATAAGTTTTAAAAGAAAGAAAAAAAATTAAAACAAAAAACGAAACATAGCCAAAATCTTTTTCTAAATTTAAAAATAAAAAATCAAAATAGAACCAAACATATTATTGAAAATTCAAATTAATGTGGCTGCACCCTTTGGTCGAAATTGTTTAGATGTGAAGAAAGCAATAAATTGGAAGTTAGAAGAATTATTTCTATGGTCTAAAAGTCAATCAAATCTTTTATTTGAAAATTCAAAGTTTGTTACTTTTATTGAAAAGTTGAAGATATATGCATAATTTTGTAAAACCTTAATCCTAACATAATAACAAAACCCATTAGACTTTTAAATTAAGAATATACTCATATCTGAACAAATAGACTTAAAACTTTAAGTTGATAAGGATAAAATAGGATATAAATACTTTCCCTTTCTTATTAAAAAGGTTTGCTACTACTAATTCTTTTTATTTTTCACTAATATGTTTTGGCCCCGTTTTTATTTTTGTGTTAATAAAAGTTTGATATTATGTACTAGTTTGACTTTTATATTGAAAATTAGAATAAAATTGTATGAGTTACTGAACTAAATCTCATCTATTATTGAATATCTTATTAATTCTACTTGTTCTTTTTTTAAATGAATAAATATTTTTATCCTATTGAGTATTTTGTAAAAAAATTTGCAATAATTTGTTGAGTTGTACGAGGAGAATAATAAGTGCTTGTTTGTCAAATATTTATCATTATAATATACATGCAAAAGTAAGTGAGAGAAGGTTTGATCTCTCTTTAAAAGCCCTCTTTTTGGACTTTCCTCACTCTTAGTTGACCATTTCTTATTTGAAAAATAATATCAATACATCCTTTTGGTATGATAGATGGTTAATTTTTAGAGTATGTGAGGATATTGGTAAGCTTAATTTGATCAGAAATATCATTGTGAATGATCAATCTGTTGCTTATGCTCTAGCAAACAAAACTAAAATTCTATCAAGGATTCGAGATTCTGGTTTGTATAATCAGATCAATAGCCGTGAGCTTAAGGAAAACAAAATAGATGTCTACTGGTGGAAATTGTGTAGAAATGATAAATTCAACAATTTGACTTGTAGAAAACTGTTTCAAGAGCAGGCAAATGTGGTACCATGCATAAACTTTTTTGGTACAAGTATATGATATTTAAATCCTCAATCATAATATGGACAGCAATCAAGAACAAGTTACCTACAGTTGATAGATTGAATAAATTTATGGCTATTCCGGACATATGTGTTTTATATAAGAAACAAACAAGAAAGTATTATTCACTTTTTCTTCAAATGCTAATTCACTTAGCCTTTGTGGAAGATGCACCAAATGAGTGGTATTAGATTGTAGCTTAGTGTTCAACTTTAAACATGGATGATAAAACAAAAAAAAATGGTGCCTTTTCATTGCATGTCATATCTAATATAAGCTATATTAGATGAAAGGATTATGAGAATATTTAAAGACATTGAGAAAAAACTGCGAAGGATATATAGGGAAACAATCAAGTTACATTTTGTCAACTTTAAAAATGCAGACAGACTCTAGTCTTATGTCAGTATGGGATTAATGATTAGCATGTACACTTGTGTTTGATCCTTTGTAATAACATTATGGTGGTTTGTTAACCTATTCATTTGATGGGATGGTTTATGCTTGTGCTAATAGGCTTAATCTAATTTACATTTTTTCACAAAAAAGACTAATTTTCTCTTCTCACCCAAAAATATCTCCTTGCCACTTTGGTATGAAGGTAGTTATTTCCCAACTATTCTTTGACAAGCTCTTCCATTCCTCCCCTTGCTCAGCCTTTTTGCCTCGCCTGGAATCCTTTTTCTCCTCTCAGATAGTTCCTCTACACCTCTTCTACCTATTCTCCTATTTGTCATTTCCTCCTCTAAACCTCTTATTCTACACCCTCATCTAATCCCCCTTTTGCCTGTGAGATCTAGTGCCCTTTCTCTAATCCCTCAACCTCTTATGACTATTACTAGTTCTCCCCCTATAACCTTTTGTGACCCTATTTATTCAGTTCCCATTAATAAGGTCTTTGCCTTTTCTTCTCTTACCCTCCCCTAAAGTCTATCTAATTCTCTTCCTAAAGCCTGGAACTAGGTAGTTGGTGATTGTGAACCCCCCACTAGACTGAGACTTATTTCATCAATCAGGTACTCCATCATTTATTATCTCTCGTTCTCCATTCTAAGATGACAAAATAAAGCTTCATTATGGTTGGTTATTTTTTTTAATGAACGTCCCTCCTTTCCTTAAATCAAACCCTAGACTGAAACCATTCGGAGAAAGTTTTGCTTAAAGTAAGTTTTGGTAACTAAAAAGGATAACTTCCTTTTCAAGCTTTAAGATTCAAAAGCTATATCTCATGTCATTGATCATCGATCTTGACATTGACAAACCTATGCTTCTTTTGAAGTTGCAACATGAAATGAAATTACTTAAAACCTCATTTAGCAAAAATTCCTATATGGGTATACTTTAATAATATACCTTTGGATTATTGGTCAACCTTGGGGCTCAGCTACCTTTTTAATGCTTCAGGTAAGCCATTGAGACTAAATGAACAAACAACTAGCCTAAAGAGAGTGGGATTTGCTAAGTTTTGCATTAAAATGGATAAGTATGCTAAGTTATTTGACACACTCCACATATTTAGACTTGGTGAGGATAAAGAATTTATCCTAATTGAAATTTCGCTTTCTTATACCTATAAATCCTCTCAGGCTAAACTAACAAAAGTCTAGAATCTAAAAACCCAAGTTGTTAATGTTGAATATGATTCTATTATACCTAATAACCTTTCTAGCTCTCTAGAATCCCCCTTAGTTATCCATGTGGTTAAAGTTTGTCAAAATAACACCACTGACACTGATAATGAAACAAATGAATTTAAGGTCATACACCCTTAAGTTCTACTTCTCTTATCCCCTAGTGGAGATTGAAAAGTAGATTGGGAATAAACTAAGGAAGGGACCCAGACTTCCTTAGGCTTATTCAAAATTAGACTTGGTTGTGGATTCTAAAAGTATTAAAAAGGATATTCCTTTTACTCCTACCACTCGTATAAAATCCATAAAACAAAGTTAAAAAAAGAAAGGCCTGCAAGCCCCCTACTCCATGATTATCTCCTAGAATGTGAAAGGCTTGAATTTCCCTTAAAAAGCCATATGATTGTATTAAGGACAAAAAGCCTTTTATTGTTAGTTTATTTGATAAAAAATAAAGGAACCTATCATTACTAAAGTATTATGGTGTCTAGGAAGCCAATGGAAAAATATTTCCTATCATACTTCCCATTTCAAGGGAGATTTATCGTGCCACCAAAAACTGAGCTTCTCAGAGTACTGAATACTTATTAAACTTATTAGTTTTTACATCTGTAGCTTCAATTCCATTTTTTTAAGGATGTGATAAATGTTACATACACATATGCATCCAACATGATATTTCAAAGGAGTGTTTTATAAAAGGATCTTAAGAAATTAGCTTCTAATATCAATGGTTGTTGTTTAATTATAGGTGAATTTAATTGCATTTTATTCTCCCAATAATTAGAAGGCTAAAACTTCACTCAAGAACAGTTGATAAGGACTCAAGAACTTGTTTAAACAATATTAACCTTTTGGATCTCTCCTTTAGAGAAAACTATTTCACCTAGACAAGCAAATAGGAGGGTAACTCTCTGATTAAAAAAGAGCTAGAAAGAGGGCTTGTTAGCTCAGCTTGGCTGGCAAAGTTTCCCAATTTCTTTAACTTCTTTAATGCACCTTATGTCTCAGATCACTACCTTCTTAAGATTAATTTTGATCCTTATTTGAACAAATTGCAAACTCCCATTAAATTCTTCAATTTCCTTACCAAGCTAGAGGGGTATGAACAATATTGATCAAAGTAGTTTTTACTTAATTGGAGGGATATGATAATGATCATTTTAACAATGACTTATATAAAGTATTTAAAGTTGCTTAGATATTACTTCTTCTAGTTCAGGAAGAATTATATGTAAATACTCATAATGTTAACACCAAGTTACTTGAGAAAAGCAAACTATGCTCCTACCTTTCCGCTTTTTAAGAATATAACTCATTTATAAAAAAAGAAAACTAAAGTATTTTAGCTAAGAGGGTGATGCAAACGCAACTTGTTTCTTTAGATCCATTTAATCCATAAGAAATATTAGCAATGTGTCATGCATTCTTGATATTAAAGGGGTTCCTAGTTGGGATTAGGAACATCTCAAGTCCTTGGCCTTTATTCACTTCAAAACCATCCTTATCAATGAAGCTGTTTCTACAAGCAATCTTCACAAACTTCTTCAATTCATCACTCCTCTTAACCAAGATCATATTAGTGCTCTCATATCTCCGATCTCCAACCATAGGAATGAGAAGGCCCTCATTAGTATACACTCAAACAATGCCTTTAGAGTTAATGAATTTAATTCCTTCTTCTTTTAAAGGTCCTAGAGCATATTAAAAGATCATGTTTGTAAAGACATTAATGAATTTTTCACATTTTGTATCTTGCTTAAGAAGATTAATAAGACCTTCTTTTTAAATTATATCTAAGTCCTTAACCCCTCTACCTTCGAGAAGTATAAGCTCATTTCTTATTGTAACATAGCTTACAAAGTTATCACTGAGATCTTGGCTTTGATACCTAAATCCATTATTGGTGTTCTAATTAGTTTATCTCACCGTGCTTTTATTTTCTGTCTCTCGATTGGTGACTATTTTGATTGCATATAACTTATTTAAAGATTACCATACTAAAAAGTCTATGAAAACCTACCCTAAGAAGATTTTCATTTTCAAATACTTTTGTCACTATAAGCTAGAAGTTCATTCTCCATATCTTGCAAGCCTTTGGATTCCCCAAAATTTTCAACAATTAGATTGTTTTAATGCTTGTCTTTAGTTTCCTTGTGTATTGTAGAAAATGGTGAAGTCACTCCTATATTCAAAGATGCTAAAAAGATGAGATAAGATGATCCATTATCTCTTTATATATTTTCTCTAGTCACTAAAGTGTTAACCAAGCTTATTTCTTTCATCATTGCTCAAGGAAAGGCTTTTGAAGACAATAAAAAGTGTAAGAACTTGAAGCTCTTTAATTTGTCCATTATTAAGGATCTAATTATATTATTTGGTGCAGATAAGTGCCCAATTTAAACTCTCATAGAAGGCCTACAACATTTGTTTGAACTCTCTGACTTTTCAATCAATGTGAACAAGAGTTAGCTCTTTGTTTCTTGTACTTTAGGTTCCTTAAAACAAGAATTAGCACTATTATCAGTACTTTAGCTTAGTAACCTTTAAATATTTAGGCATTACCATTTTAACCTCTAGAGCCTCTTATAGAGATTTTCTCCCCTCTTTAATGCAATCTTGCTAAGAATCAACAATTGGAAGAGCAAGATCCTCACTTATATTGGGAGACGCAAATGGATATCTTATATACTCAATAATATGCACATTTACTAGAGTTCCCAAATTTTTTATATAAAATTCATTAAAGATATTGAAAAAATCCTTAGGAATTTCCTTTGGAGTGGATTACCCTCCTTAAATGATGCTCCTAAAGTCAAATGATAGGATGTTTATCTATCCAAAGCTCAAGGATTATTAGGAATAAAGTGTATCAAAAATACAAGTAAGGTACTTATGGTCAATAGGATTTAGCATCTATTCAATGACTATAAGACCTTATGGATCAAATGGATATATGAGGAAAAGTTAAAAGGGAGTAGTTTATGGTATATAAAGCCTAATCCTAACACTTCTTAGACCAATAACCAATTATTGAAGCTTAAAGAACCTCTAGGCAAGCAGATGAAATATCGGATAAGACATGGGGATTATAGTAGTTTTTAGTTTGACAATTGGATCAAATTTTATACTTTGTACCTGCAACTTGGTTTCTTATCCCTATGTTTAGTGATCCTTGCTAATAGCAAAGTTAGTAAGGGAGAATAGATTGTGCTTCTTTTGTAAGGGTTTGGCACATATGTTAGCTTACTTCCTAAGACATATTCATAACTACTCCAAAAAGGACTCTCTCATCTAATTTATAAATAGCTTAGGGAAATTCCCTAACTTATTTTGTGTCTCAATATTCCCTTCCTCTTTGCAAGAAGTTCCTTAAAGAAAACTAGTGTTTTAAAGGCCATATCCTAAAGTTCCCTTTATCATTTGGATGGCTATAAGAAATGAACTTATGAACTTAGACAAGATTAAATGGTCCTGAAATTCCCTCTGCATACTTTGTCAAGCTTCACCTGAGAGAATAAATCACCATTTTTTTTACATGTCCCTAATATTGTTTCATCTAGATATGTGTGTTAAATTGGATTCCTTATAGTTTTAACCTCTTTCCTAGGATAGGACTCTCAGTTAGATATTGGAAGTAAGATATACCAATAACAGTGATCTTATCATCTTGAAACTATATTTTAGTTATGATTTATATGTGCTTTGGAGAAAAAGGAATAGTAAAAGATTCCTAAACATGAGACTAGAATTGTAGGAGCTATTTAGACTTATGCATATTAGGCTACAAGAGCTAATTCTAGCAAAAGATCTTTACTTTAATTGTAGTGTTACGAGTAAAGCTAGGTTGAATTTACCTTAGTACTACATTTTATGTATGAGAAAATGATAAGAATCAAGTTATAAAGATCAGCAATCTTATGGTTCTTACCTTTAGTTCTTTAAGTTGCCTTAGATGTTAGTTTCCTTATTTCTTTAAGGGTGGTATGGAACAAAATAATTGCTAAAGATCCTCAAGCCTTGGGTAAGTTCAAATTCATTCCTCCTATAAAAGGCTCTTAGGTCTATCTCTCCTTTATGGAATGCCTTGAACTTAGGAGCTAAGAATTGTAAGTATGTCACTACTAGATTTTTCTTGAAGAAAAGGCTGGCCTTTCTATAGGTAAAGAGCTAGACTAACTCAAACTAGATATACATGGGCTAGATTCTATTCTAATTAATGAAGAAGAAATTTTTTCTATTCAAATTTACCTCTAAAGAATAAGATGATAGGATTGTCGAAGGAGGTCCTTGGAATATGCAAGGGAGGCCTTTCTTTACTCAGAAGTGAGCCCTAAAGTGAGCATAGATAAATCTTAAATGACTAATTTTCTTATAATACTAATCTATAGAAGACCTTAGTTATCTTAAAAACAAGTTAGGTAAGCCATTAACCTTAGATGAAAATAGTACACAAATAAGGCATATTGGATATGCTCGTATATACATAGAGGTGGAAATGAATAAACAACTACTTGAGTTCATTAAATACCTTAAACTTGATAATGCAAGGAGCTTGGTTAAGGATATACTGACATTGACATATGTCTAGAAACCTAGTTTAACTGAGAAATGGATTCCCGAAATCCAAGAGTTCTTAAATATAAAGAACAATGCAATTATGAGAAATTAATCTCTCTTCATAATTAATAGAAGAGTAGAAAGCTAGAAACTTCTAGGAAAGACCCCAATGAGAAGCTAGAAATTAAGGAAAATTATGAACCAGTCGAGTCAAATGAGCTAAAAACTTAAGAGACTCAACAAAGTTCTATCCTTATTAAAAATAAAGAACTAGATCACTAGGATTAGTAGGAAGAATCAACTCAGCTCAAACCTAAGTTGAATTCATCTAATGGAGTTCAAAGTTCCCTTAGAGCTTGGAATACTATTGGATGTAAGGGTGTCTCTCCCTCACTCTCTAACACTAATAGGAAAAAAAGGAGAGAATGGTTAAAAAGAGGGTTTAGCTAACTTCCCACTCTTAATGAATCTGCTGATGTGGAACATAAAAGGACTAAATAACCCATATAAGTAGCAGGAACTTAAGGATTTCCTAATCTTTAAATAACTTTATTTTTTGGTTTGATTGGAATCAAAATAAAGTTTGAACTGTAGCATGACCAGACAATTAAACATCACCCTTGCAATTAACTCACGGGCGTGAGTAAAGAAAGTCATGTCTGTGAGAATAAATCATGGGTGTGAGTGCAAGAGTCACGGGGTGACAGATAAAGACAAAAATGTTGAATAATATACACTGCAGATCCAACCCATATTTTACACTCTTAACTCTCTCAATTGATTTCAGATTGTTATGAATTTTTGTGAAGAGGTAGAGCAATGTCTTACGAGTCCAATGGTCTAAGTCTTATCTCATTTGGAGGTAAGAAGACGAAGATATTGCCAAAAAAACCATCGGATGTTCATTACTCTTAAAAACTTCAAAGTCGCCATCATGCATTTGCAGGATAGCAACCTTCTCCTATGAATCACCAAAGTCACCGTCGTGTATAAGCACGATGATGCAAATCTAATATCCTCAAAAAGCTGCATTTTCAGTATACCTTAAGGTCACTGTCGTGCTTATGCACGACAGTGCATTTTGCCTATAATATAAGTACGAAGGTTTTCTTCTTCTTTACCAAAACCTCTACTTCAAACCTCCATAACTTTTGATCCAGAACTCCAAAAATTCCAAATTTTATATCAATGGAAAGCTAAAAGAAAGATCTACAACTTTCATGAGGACCATTTTGTTAAAATTCATCTATATTAGTACAGTAAATTCATGAAAGTTTCAGATCAAAAAAAATCCCTTAACTATTTTTTTCTAATAACCCCTCCAATGACTTCCATTCACTACAATCCAACCCCCTTTAATCTTTTTATTTCTAGTCTTTCTAGTCCATTTCATTCAACTCATTCACTATAACCACAAGTCTCAACATATCCTACTACAACCGGAATGTCAATAAGTGCGTGTATAATTATTTTTATGTGTGCAAAAATTCAAATCCACATGCACGTTTGCTGACATTTTGCTAATCATGAAATGCAAATTTTTATAACTTTCACATTGCTATTTTCTCCATTATTGAAATCTAAATTATAACCCTTAATATGAGGATATGATGTTACATTTATAATAATTATTATAAATATTCTTATTCTTCTTCTTATTATTATTTACCGTTACTATTTCAGAAATAACTAAAAATAGGGAAAGGTGTCTTTAGATATTATGCAAATTAAAGAATAAATAAACCTTATGTTTATCTATTTCATGTAATTTTTTCAACCAAACAAAGTATAAACTTGTTACCACAAATAGATGAGGAATGGACTAATCATTCCTCTCAACCAAACACCACAGTACAGTATACCATTTTCGCTTTCTAAATATAAAGAAATAGGAAAAGAAAATCTCGAATCGATTTAGGCAGCCAGCCATCTTATCCTATTCTGTGCCGATAGCTTTTTAAAACATTGAGAAATTCGAGTTATTAAAACAATATCTTTTTAAAATTTAAAAAAAAAAGACCGGTTTTGATTGATGAATCTCGCAAAAACCAATTGAAGCAGCGCTTTTTCCCTTCAAAACATCAACGGCCCAAAATTCACCATCACATTCACAGAGAAGCGCTCCTACACAGACCTGTGTGTAACATATATCATTTCCCAACTCCCTATGAAAGGGGCAAACCAACGTCCAAAACCGGCTTTCTTCCTTGCATTTCCCTCTCACGTTAATTTTTTTCTTCCCTTTCTCAACAATTTGCATTTTCAATTTCAGATCTCTTTTGCATTCGCATTTACAAGAATTTGGCGTTAGCATTGTTCGTATCTGATTGGATTGAGATATATCTTTGGAGGAGAGCTGGTTAGAGAATGAACAATGGAGAACAGGAGGACGGATTCCATCCGTCGCCCGGTCGAAAGTACCGGCCGGTGGTGGATAGCGATCGCGCAGTGCTTGAGATGTTGCCCGTGGATCCTGGATCATCTTCCTCCACTTCTCGCGCCACTAATCAATCTAACTTAATGTAACTTTCCTGTCTTCTCCCGCCACCTCTCTCTCTCCGTCTATATATATATATATATATAGACACACACGTTCGCGCGCGCGCGCATATAAATATATTTATACGTATGCTTTGATGTAAATGTTTTCGTATGTATTTGAATATGATGCATATGTTTTCATGCTTTCACTCTCTGCTTTGGATGGCTTCATGCAGTTACAAACTCTCTCTCTCTCTCTCTCTCTCTCTGCGTTTTTATATGGTTTGGCTATTGATATTCTATATTCATGTTTGTCTCTTGCTAATTTGGAAGAAACTCTTTTAGAATCATGAAAGGTAGTGTGATTTTATATGCTCCTCAGCACATTGATTGGTTGCTAGGCTGTATTCCTGTTGTTTCTTTAGCTTTTAATGGAATTATATATACTGATAGAAAGTGATTTAAATTGGAACGTCGGTCGATGTCTTCCTTATGTCTTTCAGAAACCACTTCTCTGTAGCTGTATTTGATTTTTGAGTTCGAAATATGAAATCTCATACACTTTTCCTCCCTATTTTGTGTTTTGTTGAGATAAAGCTCGAAAGAAATGTAATCAATACTTTTTACAATTGCATTTGCTTTCTTGGTGGTACAATGAATTGAATTTTTTTGTAAGGAATGTTGCACTTTTGATATGTGTTGCATAGTGATCTTTTTAGTCTTTTCGTGGCGTAACAAGCTTGATTTAACTTAATGTTTATGTTAAATATTTTAATGTTCAAATATTGAAGAATCACGAAACACAAAAACACTTGTAATGGACTCAAAGATATATGTCTATACATATATATGCCCTCCATATTTTTGCAATTGTTATTCATTTCAATATACATTGTTAGGAAGATCAAAGTAGTTGCCCAAAAGAACATGGATCCTTGTACAAGTCAAGTGCAAGCTCCTGCAAATGGAGGAGGGAATGGTCTGATGAAAGAGCACAAACTGGAGTTGTTTGGTTTTGATTCTCTTGTTAGCATTTTGGGTCTTAGGAGGTATATTACTTATTCTACTAATGTTCTTGTTATCAATATTACTTTAAATGCTGCCATTTTACACATAATTTTTTCCCCCCTACGTAGTGCATGTTAGTTGGTTTATAACAACATAAAAGTATTATAAATGTGAATGATGATGAACATTGAATGAAGTGAGTTTTGGCTTATATTCAGATTCAAAATTTAATTAACCTTTTGTCTATATAGTATATAAATTGATAGTTCTTTGAAAGTCTTCTTCTCTAGTATTCATTAATCTAGCACTTTGCATCGTTACATTTTAGACTTCCTAGAATAATATATAATCCTTTTTTTGGTCTTACCTTACAGATTAAGCTTTTGAGTTGACTGATTTATTGGCATAGTATTAGAGTTTTGTGTGAATAAGAGTTCTTAAGTTCAAATTGTGTTGCCATCATTTCTAGTTAGATTTGTGATTTGCTGTGTTTGTCCATACATCGTGTGAGGGGGCATATAAAATAATATGTGATTCATTCTTGGGCCTTATCTAACAGCTTGAACTTTTGGGTTGAATGCTTTCTTGACAAGACTTATCTTGGTCTTGTGCATCAGTATTTCCTTGATTATGTCATTTCTGCTTTAAAGGTAGGTTAACTTTTCTCTAATTGGAACCTGCTTGAAACTTTTTTTTAAGATGTAGTGAATTGCATTTTTACTTTCTATTCCAGTATGACAGAAGAGGAAGCTGGATTACCTTCTAGTCCAAGGGACGGTGATGATGGTTCCTTAATGTATGAGCGTCCGAGGGTAAGCTATATCTTTTAGGAGGCCACTGCCTTTTCCTTTTAGTATCCCTGGATATATAATATCTGTGTCGCAAATATGCAGTATACTAGTAGTGCTAATCACATGAGTTGCATTGTCGTTGCATTCTATATGCTTTCATTTCAAATAGATCAGCGGATTGCAGGCGCTTGGTTGTCAGATTATTCTGTGGATATTTCGATTCCTACACATGTTGGGAATTTACACCTCCCAAACCCACACCCAAGGATATTTTATAGTCAAAAAATAGCAGAAAATAGAGAAACAATAACAACACAAGAAATTTACGTGGAAACTCCTAAACCGGAGAAAAAACCACGGGCAC
>JANZXR010000002.1:29426149-29471844 GCA_027575705.1 Erythroxylum echinodendron
CCTTAAACCTCAAGAGCCTTGCCCCAATTGTTTCTCCCAACCAATATGGGACAACTAAAGGAGCCAAACTCAACAACACATACACTTCTTTAGTTACCAGGTTAAGCATGTTTTGTATCAAGATACTGTTATAGATTATTTTAGTGAGACTTTAAACATCATGCATTAGTACTGGAATTGTTCTTAGTAGGGATGGCTAGTCCAGTATCAAGAAAAATTGGTTTTTCCTATTGATAGTTCCTTTTCTTTTCCATTCCATTTTCCACCAATGAGGGGTTCTAACGTGCATTATAGTTTGTAAAATTGTTTACCTAAAAAATATTGTTTCTAATTCATGACTTCCACAACTTTCACTTCTTGTGGGCTTCACATAATGCTCAATTTTTTTCAAGATTAAGTGGTATTGTTATTGTAGCTCAGTTTATTTTTATGGATTTGATCACTTGAATTTAGGGATAAAACCACCAGCTTTGTGATGAACTCAAATATTTTTACTTGTCTGTTACATGCAGTGTAATGATGTTAAGTTGGGCACAATGATGGGTGTTTTTGTGCCCTGCATCCAAAATATACTGGGGATTATCTACTATATCCGATTCTCTTGGTAAATCTCTTGTTGGTCTTGATTTGGTTTCCTTTTTCAGCACAAGGGCCTTTTGTTTTTGGATGAAGTAAAAATAATGGTTATTATTTTGTGCATCCTGCTTTCTTTTTATTTATGATAATGGCTGTTCTCAAGATAGAGGTTGCAACTTGCAATCTAGTTGAAAACAGTCAAATAATCCATTTTTGTAATTTATTATTTTGAGTCAGTTGTCTTCAATATGCATGCGCTTTGCCATCTCAAGTTTCATTCAGAGTTCAATTTTTAGAAAGCTCGTCCAATGCACAATTAGCTGTGAATAAATGCCCGTTAATTTCCAGCTAAGTATCTGTTTGTGATGTTCCTCATGGTACTTTTCAGTTCTTTCTACATGATGGTAGAATTGTGTTTGTTTGATCTCATGCTAGTTTTCATTTCCTTGCCCATTTGTTCTGACAGTAGTTCGTATTGTTCTTATTTTTTCTGGAAACCTGCAGGATTGTTGGGATGGCAGGAATAGGTGAATCACTAATGTTGGTAGCATTTTGTGGTTTGTGTACTTTCCTAACTGGAATTTCGCTTAGTGCCATTGCAACTAATGGTGCAATGAAGGTAAGCGTGGCATGCTTAATCATTTTCCTTGGTTAATAGTTGATTTGTTTTTGTTCCATAACAAAATTATGTTCAAGTGTTTTCATCCATATTCTGTTGTTGGATATGTTTAGTTCCATATGCACTTTATCAATTGGTACCTGCAGCTTTACGAAGTCTTACAGCACATTAAAAAGATCTAATTGACTTGCAAAAGCTAGAATTACTCCTAAGAGATATGTATTTATTATCCTTTAGGGTGGGGGACCATATTATCTCATCGGCCGTGCTCTGGGACCAGAGGTTGGAGTTAGTATTGGATTATGTTTTTTCCTTGGGAATGCAGTTGCCGGTGCTCTGTAAGTTGTTAACCATCTTTTGTTGCCTTCCTAACATGTTAAGGTTCATGATCATGATGACAAGACTAAATCATTTTTACCTTTTGTTGGCCACATATGCATAACTACGTTCCTTAAAACTATTTCTTCTTTTACTTTCTCTTATGGTTTTCAGTTATGTGTTGGGTGCTGTTGAAACCTTCTTAAAAGCCGTGCCTGCTGCTGCAATATTTAGAGGTAATGATTGAAATTTTCTGGACACAAGGATAGCGTACTGATACCCAAGCCATTTCATGAAGTTGGGACTGATTTCTTTCCTCATCTTTTGTCGTGCCTTGTAATTCAGAGACTATCACAAGGGTCAATAATACGGAAACTCCAGAGCCCATACAAAGTCCCACTTCACATGATCTGCAAATTTATGGGATTGTTGTGACTATCAGTTTATGCTTCATTGTGTTTGGTGGTGTGAAAATGATCAATCGGGTTGCACCTGCGTTCCTTATACCAGTTTTATTCTCAGTCTGCTGCATATTTCTTGGGATTTCTGTAGCAGGAAAGGACAAACCTGCACGTGAGTGTTTCAGTTTTACCTGTTTGTATCTTGAGAAGAACCACGGATGGCTGTTTGTCGTTGGAATCTATATTGTGTTATGTATATGTGTACCGAGGAAACACATCTGCTGTTGTTGCTTTGTCTACAGATATGGCGTATTAAGAGAAGTTATTAAACTATAGATGCTGACAGGACGGATTCAGAACTTTTTTTTGAGTGGGAGCAAAAAATTTTAAAAAAATTTATAATATTAAAATTTAAAATAATAATAATTTTATATGAAATTTTTTAGAGGCCCGTCCCTCATGCTGATATTTGGCTTGACTAGGTGATTAGGTTGGTTGTCTTCTGCATTGTATGCATTGGTCTTTAGCTTCACTACTTGTGGTTTTCTTTGGGCCCTTTTAAACCCAAAACTGGAGTCCAGCCCTTGATATAGGACTTATTCTCTGGTATCAATCGTTTATCACCAACATTTTATTCTTTACTTCTCTTGCTGTTGCAGCTGAAATTACGGGCTTGAGTTTGGAAAGCTTTAAAAATAATTGGAGTTCAGATTATCAACTTACCAATGATGCTGGAATACCTGACCCTGAAGGAAAGAATTACTGGAATTTTAAGTAAGCATTGCCAAGAGTCCTCATTGTTGCTTATAGTGTTTCTTCTTACAGCGCATGTCACTGGGTAGTTCTACTCTTTTGGAATTCGCGTATATCGCCGTTTTCTGTCATCTTTGGATTTACACTGCACAATGTCCTTCATATAATATTGGCATGTTGACTGGCAGTGCAGAGGGAGTACTGAAACATGCTTCTTTTCATCAATTGCAGAAATTGTGACACTTTTGTTTGCATTGCTCGTGCAAATGAAAATTTAAGTTATTTTCTAATCTCATTAAGGATGGACCCATTTCGTTTTTATTTTCTAGTGTCATTAAGGATGGACCCATTTCGTATTCTTCTTGACTTTCTTTCTTTTGTGGCTTTCAGTGCATTGGTCGGTCTCTTTTTTCCGGCTGTAACAGGAATAATGGCAGGTTCTAATAGATCAGCCTCTCTTAAAGATACTCAGCGGTCAATTCCAATTGGAACATTAGCAGCAACAGTTGTAACTACTGCCCTATATTTTGGTACTGTTTTCCTTTTTGGAGCTGTTGCGACTAGAAAGAGGCTTTTGACAGATAGGTATTTTCCTTTTTGTGGTTGTAATAGAATCATATGACATCTTTTAGTTTGGAAATGCATCTTCCTCTTTTCTCTCTTCTGTCTCACTCATTAATTTTTCTCTGGTATATGTGGGAGAAATGATCAGACATATTCTCGTTGGCAGATGGTAGTTATAGTCTTTGAGTTTTATGAGGACCACTTAATTCATGGAGATAAGCTTATACAACATTATAGTTTTGACAATTTAATTATTGTTCTGAACAAACGAAGCATAACTTGGAAGTGCTAATGGGCTAGCCCCAAAATTTTGAGAATTTGGGCTTATAACATTTTAGCTCAAAAGTGAGGTGAAGTTAATTTTTGGGCAAGGAAGTTTGGGGCCACAGCGCCCAGATCCATTTGTAAACCAAAACTTTGTATAAGAAAAGGATTTATTTATTATAAAACTAGATCCCTCCCACCTCTGCCCTGTTTCTCATCACTGAGACCTGAGCAGTTGCAGTTTATGGTAAAGCACAGAGAGCGAGGTAGGATTGGGAAAATGGGTGGAACTTGGGCTTCTAGATCTAGAAATTTGTATGTGTTGGGCTTGAGGAATAAGCCCACCTCTGGATAGAGCTGTCATTGAGCTCAAGAATTTTTTTTAAATTATGAGTCAGGCTTAAGATAAAGTTCGTCCTAGCCTGGCTGATGCTCGATTGTTTACTCTACTTTCTCCGATCTGGAAGCATTTTGTTTTTGTCAAATCTAATGACCTTAGCTTGAAATACTTCACAGTTTACACCACCAAATATTTGCCAGTTCTGTCTTCATAGCCTCCCAGAGCCTTCAAGAGCAAATTTTAAGATGGTCAAAACCAGAGCCGTGATGTGGACTTGACATGAATTCCAATTTATGGACAATGCTAATGTCAGAGAATTAAAGTTTAGACCTAACTACTCCAACTGTACTTTTCCCTTTAGTGGATTGTTTTTTGCAAATTTCTGTGTTGCTTTTCACATCATATAAGTGCTTAAGGTTATCATTGGCTTTTTTACAAAAAATATGTATCATCTTTACCGTTGAAATTGGTAATTTTTACTTCATTCTTGCATTTCACTGAACTTTGCTTCTGCGCAGGTTACTAACAGCTACAATTGCTTGGCCTTTTCCAGCAATCATCTATGTTGGTATAATTCTTTCAACCTTAGGTGCAGCTCTGCAAAGTCTGACTGGTGCCCCACGCCTGCTTGCAGCAATAGCCAATGATGATATTTTGCCTATTCTCAACTATTTTAAGATTGCAGATGGCCAGGAGCCTCATATTGCAACATTTTTTACGGCATTTATCTGTATTGGGTGTGTCATTATCGGAAATCTGGATCTTATCTCACCAACTACTACTATGTTTTATCTTCTTTGTTATGCCGGTGTGAACTTGTCTTGCTTCCTTCTAGATCTTCTGGATGCTCCCAGTTGGCGCCCACGGTGGAAGTTCCACCACTGGAGCCTATCCCTTCTTGGAGCATCACTTTGTATAGGTTGACCTACTTTTACCATAGCATATTCTTTTTGATGCTTGCTCATGCGTGTTCTAAGAAAGATACAATACATGCCTTGGCAATGGCATGGAGTTCAGTTCAGCATCCCTTCCTTTTTCTGTATTCCGAATTCGGGCCAAACAACTCAAAAACTCAAAAAGTTATATTTGATACCTGATGAAGTTTTCGATATCCCATATATTTCTGTTCATCAACTATGAATTGCTGTGGGTGATGTACATGTATTCTTACGTGATGCTCAGATTAAATACTAATATTTATTGTTTCAGGGCCCTTTATGTTGTCAAAATGAAATTTCTTAGAGCACATTCACCGTATGATGTCGTTATTCCTTTATTCCTTTATCCAATAAGATCTTTTAATCTTGAATTTACTTTTCCATTTCTGTGTTTCTTGGAAGTAACTAGTTTCAAGCCTGCATTTTAGAGTTAAGCGTTTGTTTTGTTGAGTAGCATGATGGTAAACGAACAACTTTTGTTGAGGGAGCAGGTATCATCAAGTAAATACCATTTAAAGCAAGCTATATATTGTTTACTATATTGTGCTACATAACATACGTGGCCTGGGCTCTAAATGTTGACTTGCATACTTCTACGGTGGATGTGTTTCCATGTTTGACTAGGTAGTTATTATTTAGACTCGTGCTATATCCGGTGCTCCTTTGAGAACCTTACATTTTTACTGCTCTTCTTTACAGTTATCATGTTTTTGATATCATGGTCCTTCACTGTTGTATCATTGGCCCTTGCAAGCCTCATTTATTATTACGTGAGTATTAAAGGGAAGGCTGGAGACTGGGGTGATGGCTTCAAGAGTGCATATTTTCAATTAGCACTTCGTAGTCTTCGATCTCTGGGAGGTACGAACACCATTCTATGTGGAGTACACTTATGTGAACATATCTGTTTATGTTCCCTAGAGCTATGGTCAAAAGCATCTCCAATAAATAGAAAATGCAGAATATTTTTCACTACTATGATGGCTAGATAATACGAACATCCTTACTGTTCAGTATTTGGCACGGGGCCTTAGGGTATTGTAAGATTTATGAGCAAATATAGTCTAAAGCATTTGTAAGGTTGCTGGTTGTTAATGGTTTTCGCAGAGTTTGCATGCCACATATTCTTCCCTTCTTGTTTTAGTAGATGAACAGCAAGAGACTTTGCTAATTGTCTTTTACGTGCATATTCTTCAAATCTGATTATCTTTCACCTTTATTACTATGTGCTTTTGATTTTTGTATTTTCAACGTTTTCTCTTTTATATCTAAATATTGATGGATGCCTTGTTCTCTTAGCATACTTATTTTGCGTTTTCTATAGAAGAGGAAGTTGAAATAAAAGAATTGCCAGTTCTATTGGCTTACAGCTCATTTGTTAACCTATATTTGATGTTTTCCTGCCTCTTGTTAAGCTTACCTGTTCCATTATTTTGACTGGGATCTTATTTACAGCTGACCAGGTCCACCCCAAGAATTGGTATCCTATCCCCCTCATACTCTGCCGACCTTGGGGAAAGCTCCCAGAAAACGTGCCCTGCCACCCAAAACTTGCTGACTTTGCAAATTGCATGAAGAAAAAAGGTCGTGGAATGTCCATATTTGTCTCAATACTAGATGGGGACTACCATGAATGTGCAGAAGATGCAAAAGTAGCCTGTAAGCAACTTGCTACCTACATTGATTACAAGAATTGCGAGGGTGTAGCAGAAATAGTTGTGGCCCCAAATATGTCTGAAGGTTTTAGAGGAATTGTCCAGACCATGGGCTTAGGCAACCTCAAGCCAAATATAGTGGTTATGCGGTACCCAGAAATATGGCGTCGTGAAAACCTTACTGAAATCCCAGCCACCTTTGTTGAAATAATCAACGATTGTATTGTCGCAAACAAAGCAGTTGTTATTGTCAAGGGTCTTGATGAATGGCCAAATGAGTATCAACGTCAGTATGGTACCATCGACTTGTACTGGATTGTCAGAGATGGTGGTCTAATGCTTCTTCTTTCTCAGCTCCTCCTTACCAAAGAGAGTTTTGAAAGTTGTAAGATCCAGGTCTTTTGTATTGCAGAAGAGGATTCTGATGCAGAAGCCCTCAAAGCTGATGTGAAGAAATTTTTGTATGATCTTCGAATGCAAGCTGAAGTAATTGTGATTTCGATGAAGACGTGGGACGTTCACGTAGAGGGTGGACCCCAACAAGAAGAGTCATTGGGAGCATTCACTGCCGCTCAGCACCGAATCTCTAGCTACATATCTCAGATGAAAGAGAGAGCTCAGGCGGACGAGACTACTACACTTATTGCTGATGGAAAACCGGCTGATTTGAATGAACAACAGGTGGAGAAGTTTCTTTACACAACCTTGAAGCTTAATTCATCTATATTGAGATATTCAAGAATGTCTGCGGTTGTGCTTGTAAGTCTTCCACCACCTCCATTAAACCATCCACCCTACTTCTACATGGAGTATATGGATCTGTTAGTGGAGAATGTGCCGAGAATGTTGATTGTAAGAGGGTACCGTAGAGATGTTGTAACTTTATTTACATAGTAGCCATCAGCATGCTTTCTAGATGGCAAATCCTTTTTGTTCATAACTGTTAACTTTCACATTTTCTTTTATAGCTTTAAGCTTCCTCCGTTTTTTCAAGTGCCAATAATTCAGAATTTGGCAGTTTAGTCAGGTCTTTTGTCACAATAGAATTCTAGTTGTTCAGCCCTTTCGAGATATTCTTTTGACCTGTAAGCAACTAGAATGAAATTTTGAGGTTATGAAATTGGATTGAAATCTTTCTATTAAGAAATTAAGCTCGTTATAACTCGTTCAATTAAAGTTTAAAACATTGGCACTTAATTTTGTCCATTTATAAAATCAAGAAAAAAATAAAAAATATGCATTTTAGTTGATATAATCTAATTTGACTTTATTTTGGGGTAGATGTTATAAAATTAATGCTCCATTAATTATATCAAAATTTCCCACACATATGTTTTCAGTTTTGGGTCATAACCTTTTGTTTAATTTTCTATTACGTGTCATTGTTAATTTTTGTGTGTTTAACAAAACTTACGTTCCAAAATTATGAAAATCGAAAAGACACTTTAATTGAAATTAAAGGAGTAGACTGAAGTGGTAAGGGTGATTCAAGAAAACGTTATTCAGAGCGACAAAAGCGCGTACAGAGAACACATGATAAAACGCACAGCACGAGGACAATGAACCAGAATTGAGAAGTTCGAATAAGACGACAACGTAAAGGGCTCGGAGACACATGTCGCGTAACAGCCGTTATCCGTCAATCTCTCTCGCAATTATTTGTCCCATTTGCTCGATGTGTATATACATTTACCTTCTTCAGCACCTATTTGTCTTTTGAGCTTAGTTGCTATCGACAAGTACTTGTTCTGTTGTTCTAATGTTCTTGATTTGTTCAAGCCTTATTCTCGTTGCTGTCCGTTTATACTTGTTATGCTTACATTTTCCGCTTTAATCATTATGATATTGCCTCATTTCGAATTCACTCATGCAAATTCATCTTGTTTTATTGTCTAATTCTATTCTACTTCTTCCGTTCCCTTAGCCCTTTTTACAACATCTTGAAATTGCTCTTTCAGTTTGCTAGATCATGATCCAATCATAGGCCTAACAAGAAATTAAAAATTTTACATTGTTTAGATTGGATCTCAATAATTGAATTATTTGAAAACATAAATCATCAAAGTAATTGAATTATACTTGGATTATAATTCCTCGCAAAACCTTTTTCGTGAGGTGTCAATAACGAATTATTCAAGCGTTTAGCGTCTAACGATAGTAGTACTACTAGCTCTCTTATGCTTATTTTTTATAAATAGGAAAAAGCAATATAATTTTTTATTAAAATTAAATATTTTAATTAATTTAATTTAATTTAAATAAAATCATATATATTATATTTAATTCCTTAAGTTTATGAAACTTCATAATTAAGTTAACTTAATTTTTCTCTGTTTAACTACTCTTTATATGTGGCTAATTAGGTTTATAATATATTGGCAATAATTATAATTATAATTCATAATTAAAATTAGGCAAATTAAAACTCTTTTTAATTTTTTAATTCTTTAATAAAATAATTTAAAATCATATATCAAGATTGACGTCTAACAATATGTTATGACCACCCAAATATTAAGAATGTCAAAGTGGTTTGACTCAACTTATATATGCATGGTTATGATGTATAATTTAATTCTTTTATTATCTAATATTTCAATGGGATATATAATGTCTACTTATTTAAATCTGATCATGTTCGTTCTTGTTAATTAATATTTGATTTATAATTGATATTTGTAAACACATTTCAAATTTCAATTCACTTTGGCCAGGGAATTTCTTAAATAATTTATATTAAAAAAAGTGAAACATTTCCTCTAATTACTTTAGAGGAATGAATCTTTTATTAACCTACTCAATTATCTCTATATGATTCATACTATATCTAAATACTTCCAATTGAGCTACCCTAATTATAATAGGTTATAATTAGCATCAAAATATATTAATTCTTACATGAGATACTCTGATAATATTAAGTCTAAGAATCAATTATACAACTATCATAATGAAAAAAAATCTACAGACACATAAATCATACTCCAATTGGTATCCTCATGATTAATTCTGTTTAATGAACTTATTCTCTAATAAGCTCTCACGCATTTGTTTAAGTATCCCTACGTTTTAATTTATAAGATTAATTACTTTCTTTATAGCAAACAAACATAATATGTGTTAGTTTTACTATTTCATCCATCTTGATGAAACTACAATAAGGAACAACTTAGGAATAATACATAAATGTAAATTGAATCTCATAATTGTGATCTCATCATAATTTCAATTACACATTATCTTTAGTACTAAAGACAAACCTTTATTAAATAAAATAATAATTTCACACGTAAAATTGCAACCATTCGACCCTAAGTTCATTATTGTAATTCTTAATCCAAACTTATTGATTCAATGGTTAGATGTTCAAAATTCTTCCAACTTACCCACTATTAAGAGTAAAGATGTACCCTTATTATGATCTCCTATAATTTGGATTGTACTGAAAACTAGCATCTAATACCTTTGAACTGTCAGTTCAACTCCTCCAAAGACCAAGAGAACATCATTATACCTTCTCAAGTACTTCAAAATATTTTTTATAGCCATTTAGTGATCATCACCAAGATTAGCTGAAAACGAAATCATTATGTTTAAAAGATAAGGGACATCTATTATAGTATATAATAACGCATATATGATTGATCTAATTTTTTAGGCATATGGAACATGATCCGTTTTATCTCTCTCTTCTTACTTCTTAGTGCATATACTTTGTGAGAGAGAAATCCTACATGACATAGGTAAAAATTGCATCTTAGAATTCTTTATGTCAAACCTCTTTAGTACTTTTTCTATGTAAGTGGATTGAGATAAGCTTAGTAACCTTTTTGATCTATCTCTATAAATCTTTAGTCCTAGAATATAGGCAGCTTCTCCCATATACTTATAGAGAAGTTCTTGGACAATCAAATCTTTATTGATTCGAGCATTGGCATATTATTTACAATTGCTATTAACGAAAAGGTTTCATCAAAATCAACTCTTTGTTTTTCGTAACCCTTAAACACTAGACTTACTTTGTACGTATATACATTACCATCTATGTTAGTTTTTCTATTAGAAATTCACTTTCACTCAATAGGTAGAATACGATTAAGAGGATCCACCAAATTCCATACTTGATTTGTGTACATAGATTCCATTTTAGATTTTATGGCTTTATACCATTTTAAAGAATCAACGCCAGACATTGTTTCTTTAAAAGTAGTAAGCCAATCATCTATAAGTGATAAATTGTGTTTCCCCTTTTTATTATGTAGATATAATATAGAGGGTGAGGGTGACATATCTCACTAATGTATAACATACTATGTGTCTCTTTAAGCCTTGATTCTACATCATATGTATCAACTTGAGATTTTTGTTCTATCTAGACGTGAATTTGTAGTTCTTGAATTTCGCTAAGTTCTGCCTCACTCCCACTACTTTTCTTGAGAATAAATTCTCTTTCTATGTTTATAACATGTCTTGAGACAAACACCTTTTACTTAAGAGGATGGTAAAATTGATATCCAAATCTCTCTTTTGAATATCTGACAAATTTGTGTTTTTCTGACTTTACTTGAAGCTTATCAGATGTTACATGCTTCACAAAAGCATCAAATCTCCAAATCTTTAAGTATGACAAGTTTGGCCTACTAACATTCCATATCCTGTAAGTTTTTTTAATTGATTTGGATGGAACTTTATTTAAAAGGTAAATAGAAATTTCAAGGGCATATACCCAAAAGGAGATAGAAAGGACTATATGACTTATGATGAAAAGTGCCATATCTAATAGGGTATAGTTTCTCATCTTAGACACACCATTATGTTACAAAGTTACAGGAGGAGTCCATTATGAGAGAATATCATTCTATTTTAAGTAAACAAGAAACTCATGGTCTAAGTATTTACCATCTTAATCAAATCTAAATGTCTTAATACTCTTACTAGTTTGTTTCTTAACCTAAAGTCTAAATTCTTTGAACTTTTCAAATGATTCAGGCTTTTATTTCATTAAGTACACATAACCTTATATAGAATGATCATCTATTAATGTAATAAAATATGGGCATCCGCCTCTAGCATAAGTAGATATAAAGCCACATACATCTAAATATATAGGCTTTAGTAACTCTTTGGTACATACTACCTTTCCACTAAAGGGTAGCTTAATCATCTTTCCAACAATCAAGATTCATAAGTTTCATATGATTTATAATCAAAATGATCAAAATATCCTTCTTTATGTAACTTTGTGATTCTAGTTCTGTTGATATGACCTAACCTAAAATATCATTAATAAGATGGATTTCAGTTACTTAACTTTCTTTTCTTACTATTTATGTTAAAGATTGGCTTTTTAAGATCTAATTCATACAAATTATTTGTAAATAATCCATATCCATAATAAACATCATCTTTACAAAAAGAACAACTCTTATTCTTAATACCAAAGATTTAAACCTAAATAAGAAATATAAATAATGTTTCTAGTAATATATGAAATATAATAAAAACTATCTAGTTCTAGTTAAGGACATAATGCAAACCTATACTATAAACTCCTACAACTAATGCAGTAACTCTTTCTCCATTGCCAATTCATAAGTCCACTTTACCTTTCCATAATGATCAAATCCTTGTTAACATCTGCATTTTATTACAAATATGAGAACCACATGTAATATCTAATACCTAAGAATGTGGAACATAGGTAAAAATATTGATCTCAATCATAAACATATATAAAGATGTAGCTTCTTCAATCTTCTTATCTTTCAAGGCAGTAAGATAAGCTTTATAATTCCTCTTTTAGTGTCCATCAACTCCACAATAAAAACATATGCCCTTGTCATTGCTCTTTTTTTATACACCATCTTTTGGCTTTACTACTCTATCAGAAGCCTTTTATTAGCGATGATTTTTCAAAACATCGCTAATATGTCAGATTAGTCAACATTTATATGTTTCGATGCAACAACAAGATGTTATTTGTAACAAGTAGTTTTGTTGGTTGGTTAATTGGTCACATTTTATTCATGAAATGGGTTGGATTGATATTAGTCTAGATATAACAAAATAATTCTATTAGATCTAATATACTTTTTCAATCGAATAAGTACCTTGGCATTATAGAAAAAGTACTTCTGAATTGATCTCATCCTTTAAGAATTGCCATTTTTCTTTATTGAGTAATAACTTAAATCCCTCAATCAAGTTGTTCTAAAGGATGAAAACATCCAGTTATTAATGGAATTCCTTGTTGGTTCTCTGTAAAATATTCATTTGGACGGGGGCTTCCAAAAACATCGTAAGCTAAACCTATGATGACGAATAACCAACCTGCAATGAATAGGGACAGTATAGTAAGTATTGATATGTGGAATTGTAATGGTACCTAAAAAAATATCTATGTATATTTTTTCAATCCAAATTTTTATTAAAAAAATGGGATTTATTTCCTAATCGAGTATTTCTTCTTTTTAATATATGTGAAATATTTTTTGATGATTTAAATTTTTTAGCTTTGCCTTAGCATTAGTCAGTTCTATTTCTTGATGGGGACAAGAGAAGGGATATAACTCAGCGGTAAAGTATCACCTTGACGTGGTGGAAGTCATCAGTTCCAACTTGATTATCCCTAAACCTAATGTTGACTACAAAAATAAAGCGTAGGAAAAAACTACTAACAAATATTAGAGAAAAACGCCACCTATTGCCCTCAACTATGGGCTTTTGGTGATGTTTTTGATAATGAATAAAAATCATCGCTAATTACTATTAGCGACGATTTTAGAACTTTTAGTGATGATTTTTCTTTAGCCAAATATGGTTTTTGTTATAGTGATCTTTGTAATAGATATCACCACTAGTTAAATATATGAAAGATTAAGTTTAATTGAAAGATGACGTGAGAAAAGGAGCCAATTGAATCAATTAAGTAATCAAAGGACAAAAAAGAACGAGCAGAGTGGAGTATATATGTATTAAACTTAAGGAGGTTCCAATCAGGATTTTGATGATAGCAAAATATAGGTACTTCTAACGAGTTTATGTTGTTGATGAGGAGTATGAGAACAAAATATTACCATATCAAAGGATTATAAAAGAAAAGATGATATTTGTAATCTACAATATCAAGATTAAGTTAAGAAGAAGGTCAAGATACGTCGAGGTTATTTCATGTATTACTTATTATAAGCTTATCTTGATTGTCTTTGATAGTATAAAATACTTATCATGTATAAACATCGCATTTCAATTTATTGTATGTCTTTATATTTATCAAGAGATATTGAAGCTTTCGTTTCTAATATAAAAGCTTCTTGATCTTTCAAATAATCTTTGGAAAAATTTTTAGGAAATGTTCTTAATTATAATGACATTAATCAAATTGAGTTTGAGCATTTGAAAGTGTTAAAATTAATTTTTTAGGGTGATTAGTTGACCTATATAAGTTAATGATTGATCAATAGAGGTTAAAGTTATTAAATTTGAAGTACTGAGACTTTGTTATAATATTAGTTGATGTATTGATTGACCAATATGTCATATTGGTCAACTAGGTTAATCGGTGTTCCCATGGCTAATGAATCTGAAGCTGTTAATGCATACTGGCATACTAGTATAGCTTCATATATAGTCGTTGTAATGAATAGCTCTTGGCTTCCCTGATGTGTGATGAACTCACTAGAAAATAAAATCCGACTCTACAAACTACGTTTGAAGTAGTAGTGAATAAGGATTGTATCCACATAAAGTATGTGTGTAGGTTTCTTAATGAATGAATCGATGTCTAGATTTCATAATGTTTAATAATACTTGTTTATCCACTTTTAATAGATTAAAGGAGGCACTAATTTAGGACCAATCTTAACATCACTAGATTGGTTCTTACAATTTGAAGTCATGCACAATGCTAGAGACTAAGCTGTGGGTTGTGTGTTGGACAAAGAAAGGATAAAAGGTTGCATACAATTTACTATGTAAGCAAAACATTAACAGGGTTCTCAATTACACCACTACTGCAAAGGAGTTGATAGTAGTGGTGTTCACATATGGGAAGTTTTAATCCTAGTTTTTTGGGTCTAAGGTGATCATTATTACATATCACGCAACATTTAAATATCTATTCACTAAAAAAGATGCAAAATCAAGGCTTATCTGATTGTTATTGTTTTTATAAGAATTTAATAGTGAGATTAGAGACAAGAAACTAGTGAAAAATCTGGTTACTAACCACTTATCACATCTTGAAGAAGCAGAATTGCAATAAAGTGAGGACATTAATGAACGATTATCTAACAAAACCTTGATGTTGCTAAACCCCCTGGTGGTACTATGGTATGCTAATATAGCAAACTACATGACAGGTGGTATCCTTCTTTTAGAGTTGTCTTACCAACAAAGGAAATGGTTCTTGTATGAGTGTACTCATTATTTATGGGATGAACATCCTTTATATGACATGTGTTGAAGGACTAGTAATGAAATATGTTCTTGAGGAAGAAATGTTAGACATACTAACATGTTGTTATGAATCTATCTATGCTGGGCATTATGGAGCGAAGAAGACAGAGGTGCAAATCTTGGAATGTGGTTTTTATTTTTTAAATTTATTTAAGGATGCTCGAGATTTTTTTGCACAATGCGATAGATGCCAAAGAGTAGGGAACATCTCAAAGAGAGGCGAGATGCCTTTATCTAACATTCTAGATGTGGATATGTAAGGAATGGACTTCATGAGACCTTTCCCATCCAATCCTTTATAGGGAGCCCATATATTTTAGTTGGAGTATAATACATATCATGATGGGATGAAGCAATGGTAACTCCAAATAATGGTGAAAAAGTGGTGCAAAAAGTTATCAAGAAATTATTCACTCGATTTGGAGTGCTATCAGCCATAATTAGCAACAGAGAAACAAATTTTGAATGTAATAGATATTTTGGTTCTCTTATGAGAAGATATGGAGTCTTATATCATGTTGCCATTTCGTACCACCCACAATCAAGTGGATAAGTGGAGGTCATTAATTGCAAGCTTGAAAAAATATTACAGAAGACGATGAGTAGTTCAAGGAAAGATTGGGCACTAAATTTGGATGATGCTCTATGGCGTTATCTAAATGCCTTTAAAACTCCAATCGATACGATCCCATTTTGGCTTGTCTATGGTAAGGCTTGTTACTTGCCTATAGAGTTGGAGCATAGAGCATATTGGGCAACAAAACTTTTTAAGTTTTGGTTAGAAGTGGGTGAGAAAAGACTTCTATAGTTGAACGAACTCAACAAACTTAGAATGAATGCGAATGAGAATGCCAAAGTATAAGAAAAGTTAAGAAATAACATGATTCTCATATCAAGAAAAAGGAGTTCAAGGTAAGAGACGTGGTTTTACTATATAATTCGAGATTGAAGTTTTTTCCCGTGAAGCTCAAGTTACGATAGGGTGGGCCTTTCAATATGACCCACGTATTTGCCTATGGAACTTTAGAATTGGAGAACCATAATAAGGAAACCTTCAAGGTAAATTGATAAAGATGTAAAACGTATCTCTAAGGAGTCTTTTCATAAAAAAGGTAAGCAATTTATTTTTCTTTCAATTCATTAAATAAGATTTGAATGATAAAAGGTCAAGCTAATGATCATAACTTAGCATGTTGTGTGGTTAGGTTTTTTCTTGAATTCTAGTTTGTAATTTTTTATTGTAATATGTTTGGAGTAATTTGGATTGTTAATTCTCAGGTTTTTGAAGTTCTTACAGGTTAGGAAACAAGTTTAACGAGTTACATAAGGTAAAACGAGCAAAATAGGACAAGGCTAATTCCAGCCACAGATAAAGTGAGTTATGTCTTCCATGTTTGTTACGATTATGCATGGGGCATGATTATGGCAAGCCTTGCCTGTCACGATCGTGTGTGTGTCACCATCTTCCATGCAAACATGCCACCATCTTCAGCCCTTCTTTACGAGGACCACCAGACCACCACTGAACCTCCTCCACACCACAGTCATAATGTCATTGATAGCTCTCCTTCATGCGTCTGTAGTTTCCAAATTTATAAAAAATACCATATATAAACCCAACCCAACCCAAAAACTTGATGTTGTGAATTTTTTTGGGTGTTTTACCTTTCAATTGATTTTTTCCTGCTTAATTTCATTTGATTGTGAATCGGTTAGAACTTGGAAGTTGAAAGTTGGAATTAAACTGTGAATTGGATTTGTGATTTGTGTTGGGTTGGATATTGGATTGGACATTAGAGTTAAATGAAATGATGCATAGTTTTGTTTTGGTTTATTTCTGGTTCATTGATTGTGGTTTGGTTTACTTGAGATTTATGTTAAGTTTTTTTATGATTGAAATGCACAGTATGTGAATTTGTGATGATGTGAATTGAAAGTTTGAAACAACCTAAATTAAAATCGAGAATACAAAGACTTAAATAATTAATTGACACGTTCTTAAAATTTATAGAATGGTATTTCATTTTCAATATTTGGGTATTGGCTTTAGATAAATAATTAATTGAGTTTAAAATTATGCTATTGTGAATTAATAATTATTCGGTTGTAGTTAATGGTATTTGGATATTGGCTTTGGGTAAATGATTAATTGAGTATAAAATATGTTTAATTAATTGGTAATATATATGTGTGGGCTATCATAAATATTTATAATAGATAATGTGTGAAAGTAGTGATGTATATGTGTCCAAAAGGAATTTTTTTTCCAAATTGTGAACATGTTGTAGGCTAAATTCCAACCACTCATACTAAGACTTATTAATGTCCATTAAAAATTGTAGAAGCAACTTATATATTTAAGAACCAAATAGAGAATGGTGTATATAATATTATGGTTTATTAGAAATGAAAAGAAGAAAAAAAATTTCCAAAGAAGTTATATCCTTCAACTTAATCTTCATGTTATAAATATATCCTTCAATTTGATCCTCATGTTATCAATAGATGTATATAAACAATTATATAAGATATGTTATTCATTATTTGGTGATTATGTAAATCATATCATTCAACTTAATCCATATGTTTGAAACTTTAAATTGAAATTGTTCGAACTTGTTGGAAATGGAAATTGTTTATGTATGCTTTATGTAATTATATTTGTTGAATAATTGAATTGTTAGTTTTTGACTTATAGTGAATTGTGTTCGATGAAATTTAATTGTGTATAATGTAATCATACAAAATGAGTTATATTATATAAGATGGATATGCGTATTATGTAATGAAATGATGTGTTATTTATTTTGATATATGCACTCATTTATTTTACAAATAAATGGAAGGAAGTTCAAGTACTCCTGATCAAGCCACTTTAGGAAGATACAATGATCCAAGTTGGGCTCATGCTGTATTGGTTCCTGGTATGAGGAACTATACTATTTGCTTATTTTATAACAAGCATTTGAAAGGTAGAGGAAGCACTCGATTAAAAAAAACATTTAGTTGGGGTTAAAGGAGATGTGGAACCCTATAAAAAATTAAGTCATGATGTGAAGTGATAAATAAAAATATTGCTTGAAGAATATCAACATCAGAAAGATAAAAGGGAAAGGTTGAATTTTGAAATTGGTAGTGGTGGCCCGTTTGCTGGTTTCTGTGGTGATTATGGAAATGTTGAAGGTAGTAGTGATAGTGGCAATGTACCATCCCAAGCTTAAGAAGAAGCACCTGGACCTGATGTAGGAAAAGAAAAAGGTAGGTAACTACTTATTTTTGCACCACGAACAACTCCTAGAGCCTAACCTTCAATTTGTAATACAATACAATCAAGAGATGCGGCTTACAAAGTCGATATGGCAGTAGCTAGATGGTGGTATAATACAAGTTTATCATTCAATGCTTCTCAGTCTTATATGGTGGATGCAATAGCCTCGTACGGCTTGGGATACAAAGATCTTTCAATTGATGACTTAAGAGGTAAGCCTTTGAGTTGTTATATTTCTAAAATTAGAAATTATTTGTTAGAAAGAAAAGTGAATAGGCTACTTATAGATGTCTAATCATGTGGGATGGTTGGACAAATAGGAGACAAGAGCCTATTATTAATTTTTTTTGGTTTATTCTAAAAATGGCTCAATATTTTGAAATATATTGATGCATATGGCCTTATTAGGAATACCGAGACTTTATTTGAGATATTTAATGAAGTTATAAATGAACTAGGGCTAGAAAATATTGTTCAGTTTATTACTGACAATGATTCCGTTTATAAAACGACAGGAAGAAGATGGCAAAATAAGTATAATTATGTTTTCTGGACACCTTGTATTGAGCATTGCATTGACCTAATGTTAGAGAATATAGGGGATCCTAGGTATTTTCCTATTATTGATGAGACTAGGAAAAAAGCTAAAAAGATGACCAAGTTCATCTATAATCGTGCATGGGTATTGAATTTAATGAGAAAGGAATTTACCAATAGTAAAAATTTGTGTCGTCCTACCGTGACAAGGTTTGCAAAAGATTTCTTGTCAATTCATACTTTTGTTACGATGAAGAAATAGTTAAGACAAATGTTTACAAGTGATAAATGGATTGCATCTTAGCATGTTAGGTTTAATGCTGGAGTAGAGGTTTGTAGAATTATACTGGAAGATAGAGAATTTTGGTCTCAATGCCAATTTATTATCTGAGTTTGTGAGCCTTTGGTGAGGGTGCTTCGCTTGGCTGATAGTGCAGAAAAGCCAACAATGGGTTTTTTAATGTCATGGAGAGAGCGACGGAAGCAATTAAGGTTAATATGAAACATAGGCCTTCTTTGTATATACTGTATCTTGCAATCATTAATGAAAGAAGGGAAAGATAACTTTGTTCTCTGTTGTTTGTAGTTGATGTGTTTTTAAATCCTAGTATCTATTTTATACTGGATTTTAACAAACAAGTTAAAGTTAATAGAGGAATGCTTTTAACTATTACAATAATTGTAGGCATTGACGTGATACAAAATCTCTAAGCTCATAAATGGAGTTTTATAAGTTGTCTTACGGAAATTTTGGAATGCCGATTGTTATTCGACAAAGAGGAAAACTTTCTCCATGTATTAGTTGTTTCTTTTTTCTTATTTGTTAAAAATTAATTATCACTTTATTTTGTTTATAATGCTACTTTTCTTATCTTAGGACTTACAGTTTCTTGGCAAGATCAATTTGAAAATGGTGTTCGAAAATTAAAAAAGTTTGTAATTCAGATTTTAAGTCAATGTGTGAATGCAACAGACTATGAACGAAACTATAGCACATTTGAATTATCCACTCCAAGAAAAGGAATAGATTGGAGTATAAGAGGTTAAATGTCTTGGTTTTTGTTCGTTACAGTTTAAAGCTTCGAGAAAGGTATGTTATTGTCACTATTATCATTATTAATTTTGATATAATTTCTTATAATTTTCTAATAATTAAATTTTTTTATTAGGAGTCTTAATAGCACAAGTAGTTCAACTGATCTAATTTCCATTGATAATATTAATCTTTTGGCAGATTGAGTTTCTGAAGAATCGAATTTGGTAGATGTCAATGGCTTGGACGATAATCTTGGATGGGAAAGCATTGACATATCATTTAGTCATTGAATTTGAATGATAATGATGATGAAGCTCCTCTTAATGATGAGGATTTTGTACCAAATGATAGCTGAAGTTAGTGCAGTTATAGCGGGTATTCTCCCGTAGATGATTGAATTTCGTTTCAAGTTTTTGTTTTTTCTCTTCTTCTAATTTTACTTATATTTGATGTATATGTTAAATTCTATATATGTAATGTAATTGTAAATGTTTTGTTTCATATTTGACTTCTACTTTATTATTTCCTCTTCACGAACTTTTGTTGTAAACTGTAATAGTTTGAGAATTAAGGATATTTACTGTTCTTTTTATTGGATGTTTCGATATATTTATTATTTATTATATGATGAAATTGTAATATTTTAAATACTTTGTATTGTTTTTATTTTATATTTGTATGAGGATGATTATTTTTTCAAATTAATTATAGTTATTATTTATACGTGAAATATTTGAAAACTATTTTTATTTCATACTAATTGTGTTTATTATTTATTATTATAATTTTTGGAGACATGGTTGATGAAAAATTATAAAGTATACAGCACAACTGTACAATATGACAATGGACTATTTTATAATTTAAAAAAAAAACAGGGACTAAACATAAAAAGTTACCCGAAACAGTACTTATTATTAACTGGTATCGGTACAGTATCGTACTAGAACCTAATCCTAATACGGTATTCACAACATTGTCGTTGGATTACTTTAGGTTATAAACTGACCAATGAGTCGATGTCTATGAGAGCAAAAAATTAACAAAATCAATAAAATAAAATAAACTAGAAACAAAATTAAAATAAAATAAAGTAAAAATAGCTAGATTAATAATAGATAGATTTTCCTAATATTACTAATCGCTGACAATGGCAAAAAATCTTAATTGACTTATTTTATACTTTTAAGAATTTATCAATGTTAAAACCATAAGTACGCGATGTAGTTGTAGCTAGCACAAGCAAATAGATGTCAATCCTACGAGGAATGTAAGTACTAGTAATTACCCCGTTTTCTATTATCTAACTGTCAATTCAGATTGTAGATTTAATTAAAAATTAAACTAAACAACTAAACTAAGATTGAAACAATAATGAACTTAAGACAGAGGAAATATTTGGAAACGTCGATATCAATTAAATAATACCTAGGTGATAAATTCCTTTAAAAATTCTTAAATATTAACCCTTTATCATGCAATTTTACTATTAATTATTGGACCTGTAAATTTCTATCTTATGTTAATGTCTTTCTCAAGACTACTAGTAACTAGTTTATCAGTTAATTAACAGAAATCTTTCTAGTTATAACTCTTAGGCTTGCATTATCGATTAATGAATTTCACTATTAGGTTTGACCCTAATCCAGAGGATTTATATCGACTTATCTCTATGTTTGCATACAACTCCTTTTAATTATGGTAGATCTATTAACACAAAATGATTTCCTAATCTCAATCATATGAAATCAAATTATGAACTAATATTCTGGATATATTAGAACAAGAATATAACGTATAGTTGAATCTCAATAAATTAAACAATATAATTTCATTAAAAAAAAGATCAATTCATATTGTCATCACAATTTAGGTTTTATCATACTTAGGCACTAAACAAATTTAGTTCCTAGTTATAGAAAACAAAACCAAAGACAAATATGTAGAAGAATAACTAGACATAAAATAAATCACAATTCTAAACCTCACTTTTTCTTCTAATGGATCTTCTTACAAGTTGTATTGGATGTTATTTTCTATCGGACTTTGTGATGTATTCTTCATGTTTTTCTCGTCTCAGCTGTCTATGTTTCTTACGACTTAAAACTCTTTAAAATTTGCCTCCTTTTGTTTTGCCTCTGTTCACGTCTCTTCATATTAAAAACTAAAGTTTATGAATATACACAGTCAACATAAACAGGCATGTAGGTAACTTTATATCTCCAAAAACACCTTAATTTGCAATTTTACATAGACAAGAGACTTATACGGCTAACATACACGGGCTTGTAACTTCATATGACCAGTAACAATATTCTTCAAATCTTCACATATTTATGGAGACTTACATAGTCACTGTACACAGTCATGTAAGTCCTTACTTACCTTAAATCTTCGTTCTATACTACGATTTCATTCGAATTCTTTCTCTTTTGGTCCATGAAAGCAATTATCACATATAAACATAATTGAAGCGAATTAAGTGCCAACAATACTATAAAACTAAGTAAAACACATTAAATATGGTGTATAATTATAGTAAAATAAGCATTTATCAGCAAGTTATTAGATGCGTCAAGGTGAACCTAAAAATTAGTGAGAAGAGAGAGCATCTCTCTTTTGGAAGCAATGCAAATCTTAAATTACTAAATCTCCGCCTTTATGCATGCTTATAGCTTGCAAAGAGCTTCCTACTTACTTGGATGTAGACTATTCAGCTTGGAATATAGTGAAACCTTAGCTTTGTATATTTCCCAATATATCTTTTATTAATATTTATTAATAGATATTACTAAGTAATTATTTTGTTATACAAAATCATTAATAAATTATTAGTTAATTATAGAATATAGTTAATTAGTAATAAAGTTAAAATAACTTGAGATTGAATATTAATTGAACATAAAAGATTAATAAAATTTTGCATTACTTAAATTTTATTAATAAGAAGTCAATTAAATAACGACATGTTAATTAAAACACATCACAATAAACATATATTTAAATTTTATTCTTAACAATTTTATCAATGCAAAATCAATTATTAAGATAAGTATGAATATTAGCAATCAAATAACTTCAAATTTGATAAAATCGCCAAAACAAAACAAACAAACAATCATAACTGTTGTATTACTTCAACAAGCAAAGTCGGGTGGTATCCCAATCAACGAAAAAGTCGCATTGAATCTTAACTGTTTTGACGTAGGCGAATAAGGACTGTTAAGTATGAGCAAGTGCTGAGGAACATCTCTAGAAATTTCTTCCTACACTCTCAGGTTTTACGTTCCAGTATCTCCTTTGTTTTATATATTTCTTTTGATTGATATTTCTTCTTCAGTTCCTAATTTAATGGTATATAGCAATAAGAATTCGTTTTTGTCTGTGATTGTTAGTGCATGATTTAAGGAGTACTGAAAGATTTTACGTTTTTTTGCCTTGTAACATCATGTGTTGGGATCGGTTTGCAAGCATACGATTCTGATAACCTTGAAAAGATTGAAGAACATAAACATCAGTTTGTGTATGCATAAATCACAGCCTTCTTAGGACAGTTACCTTTTAATGATTTGTGTTCTTGTGGAACGTGTTTAACTGTGCATTGCTCTTTGGTTGAATACCAGGGCGACAAACATGGAAGGTGAAGCGACAAGCAGGGGAGGATGTTCATGCACCAAGAACGATTTTCTGCCAGAGGAATCATTCGAGAGCTGGGGAAACTATCTCCGAGCACTCAGGCAAACGCCGATGAGGCTTAAGGATAGGCTGGTATCGAGGTCTCTGGACAGTACGGAACTTAACGAAGTAAAAGCCAGAAGCCACAATGAGATGAAGAAGAACCTCAACTGGTGGGACCTTATGTGGTTTGGTATAGGAGCCGTTATCGGAGCTGGTATATTTGTTCTCACGGGCATTGAGGCTCGCGACCATGCTGGTCCCGCCGTCGTCTTGTCTTATGCCATTTCGGGCCTCTCCGCCATGCTTTCCGTATTTTGCTATACTGAGTTCGCTGTGGAAATTCCTGTCGCAGGTATGTACTTGATTTAAGAAAGTTTTAAAGAGAAACCGTCTTGCGACTGTTGCTGTGAAAAAAGAGGTATTTTGATCTGGAAACTGGCTTATGCGAGAACTATTTCAATTCAGGTGGCTCATTTGCTTACCTGAGGGTTGAGCTGGGTGACTTCGTGGGTTTCATCGCTGCAGGAAACATTCTTCTGGAGTATGTGGTCAGTGGTGCTGCTGTATCCCGGTCGTGGACATCCTACTTCGCCACCCTCTGCAACCACAAACCTGACAGCTTCCGCATTATTGTACAGAGCCTTCCTGACGATTACAGCCACCTTGATCCTATAGCAGTCGTTGTTGTTTCAGTCATTTGTGCCCTTGCTGTCCTTAGCACCAAGGGTTCATCTTTTTTCAATTATGTTGCCTCCATCTTCCACGTCGGTGTAATCCTCTTCATCATCATTGCAGGTCTTGTCAAAGCAAACCCCAAGAACCTAACCCCATTTGCACCCTACGGTGCTCATGGCATTTTTGTATCTGCAGCTGTTCTTTTCTTTGCTTATATTGGATTTGATGCTGTTTCAACTATGGCTGAAGAAACTAAAAACCCAGGAAGAGACATCCCCATTGGCCTTGTGGGCTCGATGACTGTAATTACAGTTGCATATTGTGTACTAGCCTTGACATTGACTTTGATGGTCCCATACAAGATGGTCGACGGAGATGCTCCGTTCTCTGTTGCATTTCAGTCAGTGGGCTGGAATTGGGCTAAGTACATTGTTGCATTAGGTGCGTTGAAGGGCATGACTACTGTTTTGCTTGTCTCAGCGATCGGTCAGGCTCGGTATCTGACGCACATTGCTCGGACTCATATGATGCCTCCATGGCTAGCTCAAGTCAGTGCAAAGACAGGTACTCCCATGAATGCCACGATTGTGATGCTTGCTGCCACCGGCCTTATTGCTTTTTTTACGAAGCTCGACATTCTTTCAAACCTTCTTTCCATCTCCACGTTGTTCATCTTCATGCTGGTTGCAGTAGCTCTTCTTGTCCGTCGCTACTATGTCGCTGATGTCACAACATCAGCAAATCTAGTTAAGCTGGTTGCAAGCATTCTGGTCATTTTTGTTTCAGCAGTTGTCACCGCTATTCTATGGGGTTTAGGCGTAAATGGTTGGATTGGATATGCGATTACAGTAGCAGGATGGTTCTTAGCTACATTGTCACTCTGGATTTTTGTTCCAAAGGCAAAGCAGCCAATGATTTGGGGTGCTCCACTGGTGCCATGGTTGCCGTCTGCTTCAATTTTTCTCAACATTTTCTTGCTGGGATCTATAGACAAGGCATCCTTTGTGAGATTTGGTATCTGGACTGGAATTTTGTTGATCTACTACTTCCTTGTCGGATTGCACGCATCATATGACACAGCCAAGGGATTAAGAGAAAACAACTCAACAGATAGCTGGAAGGCGATGGAACAAGGATCTGTGTAATAAAGATATTATTGTAGTGCCAAGACAGTTTTCCAAATCCATGTGACTAGGCCTGTTTGTGTTGTGTTCACACCGTGGACTTAATCAGGCGTTTCTCTAGTCTTTTAGGAGTAATTTCATCGGAAGTTTATTCTGAAGAATGATGGTAAAGTAGGTTTTAGAGGTTAAAATATATCCGCACTTGTTCAAATCCTGTGTTTTTGGGCTGTTAAATCAAAGGAGTACTCATTGTTACAGCAGGCAATAGGTGCTTCAATAATTCTCGAATATTGACTCAAAGACAAAATATAGGTGGATGGATCCACATCACAAGGGCTTTATATAATCGCTAGATTTATCCGAAATTATTATTTTTATCTATACAACTTTTCTGGTAACTTTTTTTTTCTCGACTAAATCTAAATCCTTGTTTCTCCTTGTCTCTTTACGCCTGCTGATTCCTCTTTTTTTTTTTTGCTTTTACATTTTTGTTTCAAATTTAATAAAAAAATTTATTTGTTTTAATTTTTAGTTTTAATTTTTTACAAATTTCATAATTAATGAAAACAAAAGATATGTTTTTTTTTTCAACACATTGTTTCAGCACCAATCCCACAACTCATCCATAAATATATTATATAGACATTGCATATAAAGTTTATATGTGAATCAACTCAATAGAAACGGTGAGGCGATGAGTGATAGACGACTAGTAGAGAAACTACTAAGATCTGATAATTTTGAGAATATGGTATGTGCAATAGAAGAGTCTAGAAACTTGACAGAGATGACCATAGATGAGCTCTCAATTTTCTTGGAGGCTCATGAGCAAAGAAAGACGAAAAAGAAACAAAAGGTGTTGAAGGAAGCACTTCAAGTTAAGGCGATACTAAAAGAAGAAAAGTCGGACAATTACAATAGAAGTCGTAGTAGATGTCATGGTGGTTATAAAGGTTGAGGTTGAGGTTGAGGTTAAGGTCGTGGCTGAGGCCATGGTAAAAAACAAAAATGGCAAGAGAATAAGGAAGATAAGAATCAACAAAACTTGTACGGTAGAGGCTGAAGTCGAGGAAGAGAAAGATCAAGTAAATATAATGTCCAATGTTATAATTGTAAAATTATGGCCGTTATACAGCAGAATGTTATTACAATGAGAAGAGAAATGAAAATGAGAAAAAGGAAAAGAAGAAGGTGATGGTCTAGTGTTGCTAGTAAGCAAGGAGGCCAATCCAATAATAGTTTAATATGGTACTTGGATACCAGTATGAGTAACTATATGTGTGTCTACAAGCACATGTTTATCGAAATATAAGAGATTATGGATGCTCATGCATCATTTGAAGATGACTCAAAAGTGAAAGTCAAAGGGAAGGCAAAATTCTTATTCAATGTAAAGGTGGAAATGAGAGGTATTCCTAATGTTTATTATTTTTATTGATGATTATTTCCCGAGAGCTTGTGTTTATTTTTTAAAGGAGAAATTGGAAGCATTTTCTCTTTTTAGGAATTTGAAGTGCTTGCTGGAAACTTGAGTGGTGAGCGCATAAAGTCTTTGAGGTCCAATAGAGGTAGTCAATTTACATAAAAAAAGACTTTGTAAATTTTTGTGAAGAGAATGGCATTAGAAGGTTCTTAACAACTCTTTATTCACCCTAATAAAATGGAGTAGCAGAGAGAAAGAATCGGACCATACTCGATATGGTTTGAAGCCTGCTAAAGAGTAAAAACATGCCAAAGGAATTTTAAGCTAAAGCGGTGAGATGTGCAATGCATTTGCAAAATCTTTGTCCAACAGCAAATTGGGAGAATTTTACCCCACAAGAAGTATGGTATGATGTCAAACCATTGGTGGAACATTTGAAGATGTTCGGAAGTATGACTTATGCTCACATTTCGGATCAAAGGTGCACAAAACTTGATGATAAAAGCAAGAAGCTGATTTTTATCGGCTATGATCAAAGGTCTAAGGCATATAATCTCTATGATCCTTTTACAAAAAAAACACTTATGAGTTGTGATGTGTAGGTCAACAAAGAAAGCATGTGGAATTGGAGTTCCATAGAAGAGATGACTCATGAAGAACTAAAAGAAGTAGCATCAACAACAATTTTCACACCAACAAACACTACTACATCGGCAACAACACAAGATGGATTGTTTTCAACATTATCCGATGATGAAGGTGAGCTAAGAAAATCAAAAATAAGAAGTTTGCAAGACTTATACGAGGCAACAAACGAATTACACTTGTTGTGTCTTTTGGTACATGTGGAGGACATCACATTTTAGCAAGTCATAACAAATGAGAAATGGCAAGTTGCGATGCAAGAGGAGATGAAAGCAATTTAGAAGAATGATACTTGGGAAATTGCGAAATTACCCCAGACTCATAAGCACATCGGTGTGAAGTGGGTTTACAAGAAGAAGATGAATGCACAAGGCAAAATTGAGAGATACAAGGCAATACTAGTGGTGAAGGGTTACAAGCAAAAAGCCAGGATTGATTATGAAGAAGAGTTTGCCTCGGATGCAAGAATGGAGACAATTTGGCTACTAATTTCATTGGCGGCTCAAAACAAATGAAACATTTTTCAAATGGATGTGAAGTCGGCATTTCTAAATGAAGTGCTTGAAGAAAAGTTCTACATCGAACAACCCCCTGGATATATAAAAGTCGATAAGGAGTACAAAGTGTTGAAGTTAAAGAAGGCGCTATATGGGTTGAAGCAAGCAAGTGCCAAGAGCATGGAACACCCGAATAGATGCATATTTTAGAGAGCACGGGTTTGTGCAATGTCCATATGAACATACGTTATATGTAAAGATACGAAAAGATGACATCTTATTATTCTTGTATGTGGATGACTTAATTTTCATAGGAAATAATAAGGAAATGATTGAGAAGTTTATGTTGGAAATGACAAAGGAGTTTGAAATGACCTATTTAGGTTTCTTGTCATATTTTCTCATATTAGAAGTGAGACAAGATAAATTTGAAATTTTTTGTGTATCAAAAAGCATATAGAAAGGAGATTTTAAAGAAGTTTAAAATGGAATATTGTAATTTTGTAAGCACCTCGGTTAAGATTGGTATGAAATTGTCCCGACATGATCAAGGCAAGACAGTTGACAAAACATTGTATAGAATTTTGGTTGGAAGTTTACGTTATCTTACATGCACAAGGCTGAATATTGCATATGGAGTTGTCTTGGTAAGCCAGTACATAGAGGAGCCAAAAATGATGCATTTTAAAGCCATAAAACGAATTCTTCGTTATATTAGAGGTACATTATCTCATGACTTATTTTACTCTCATACTAATGAGTTGGATATTTTGATAGTGATTAGAATGGAGATATGGATAATAGAAAGAGCACTGCGAGTTATGTATCTTTCATAAGAAGCACGACATTTATATGGATTTCGAGGAAACAACCTATAGTTACTACCTGTGAACCAGAATATGTTATCGCATCTTCATGCTTATGTCACTCCTTGTGGATGCGTAAGTTACTAAACAAGATGAACTTTTATCAAAAGAAGACAATAAAAATTTGAGTGGATAATAAGTCAGCGATTGAATTGGCAAAAAATCCAGTGCATCATGAAAGGAGCAAGCATATTGATATGCATTTTCACTTCATACGGGAGCATGTGAAAGATGGTGACGTGGAGATGACTCACATGGTGAGTTGTGATCAAGTAGTGGATATATTCACAAAACCACTATCGATTGAACTCCTTAACAAATTCAAGAAGTTGCTTGGGATGCAAGAAAGAAAATAATTAAGTTTAAGGGGGGATGTTGGAAATTTAAACTTAATATGGTCCAATAGTTAAAGTGTTTTTTGTTGATAGAATTTGAGACTAATTTAAGAGAAAATTTGAAAAAACAAACATTAGTCACTTTAGGTGTGTAACCTATGCGTTTAAAGCTTTTTAAGTCTAGTTTTAGTTAGTGAAAGTTTCAAATCATTTGAATTTCTATTTAAAAAGTTATGATTGTTTTAGTAAAAAGTGATCAGAATTTATTTAAAATTATATTATTTATTATTATATGAATATTTAGAGTTTTCATCTAATGTTTAGGCTTACAAAAAGAGTTGCAATCATTTGCTACGCAGGAGGATCTAAAGAGTTAATAATACAAACAAATTGACTTATTATTCTTCTCTTCTTTCTACTTTAAAAGTGTCTAATACACCATTAGAGTCTAACACTTCACACGCTGAATCTCTTAGGCCCTGTTTGATTAGAGGGTTAGTAATAGAACGGGATAGAACGTAATACATTTCCATCATTTGGTCGAGAGTTTCATAATAGAATAAAATGGAATGAGATGAAAGCAGAGAGTTTCATGTTACATTTCATTTCATCCTAAACAGTGAAAATAAGAAACCTCCGATTTGGGAGGTTTATGACGAAACGTAAACTAATAAATACATGCTACCTAATAAATATACTCTCAATAATTTTTCTTAATACCAATTATTTCTTATAAACCTAACCCTCTTTTCCCCATTTTCATTTATTATGGTCCACAAAAATTGTATATAATTAATAATATTTTTATATTATTTCTCCTTATCCTAATAATAATATTTTTATATTATTAATAATACATTGTATATATTTAATAATAAAATAAAAAAATTTTAAAAAATTATTTAATAAAAATAGAAATATATAAAAATTTATTCTTTAATTATTTGTATATATTTCTCTATAAATAAAAATATAAATAAATAATTTTTAAATATAAACCACATATAACAAAATAAAATTATTAAATAATTAATAATAATATTTTTATATAATTAATAATAAATTGTATATAATTAATAATAAAATAATAAAACTTTTATTAAAATTTTTATTATTTTAAAATAGAAAATATATAAAAATTATTTATTACGGTTGTGAGTTGGACATAATTTCTATTTTAAAATCATAGCATTAAATATTTTTCAATAATCATTTTAATATCAGGAGTATAATAGTCATTTATTATACGTTACATTCTATTACATCCATCTTCAAAACATTGTTTCGTTACATTACATTATGAACCCTTCCATTCTTCCTAAACAACTTTTCAATATATTACATTCCATTCTATTTCATTATAAATCGTTTCATTTCATTAATTAACATCCTACTAAACAGATCCTTAATTTCTTAGTTTTCCTTGAATTTCCATTTCTGTGATGCTTGGTCTCATTTAGTTTTCCATGCACTGCCCTACATACGGCCCCAAAGGCATAGGCTTTTGCTTTTGCATTTCTAAATTCTTCTATGTTAGCATTTGCAATTCTGTGTCTGGTTACGGGTGGGTTTCAGTTTCTGTCCAGTTTTAGGAAAGAGTCGTGGGCTTCAAAGTTTGTCTTTCTATGCGGTCGTTATTATTTTACTTGCGCAAAGCTCGAAGTGTTTGCACAACTTGACTCCACCAACTCCTCTCCTCTTATGGAGACTTTTTTAGAAGTGTAAATTCCGGTAACAATATGATTCTCCAATTTCCTTTGTCTAAGAAAGCGATCTGATGAAAAGTTCTTGACTTTCAATTGCAGCTTCTGAATATGTAACAATGAAGATGCTTTAACAACTATGTTGGAAGATTTTTTAATAAAAACATGAATACAACTTTTTCTCTCGTAGAATGAAATTAAAATATATATATATACAAATGAGGGATGAGTAGCTAGTTCAGATACGTATCTAATTTCCATTTCTGTTTGATTTATTGTTTTACAGTACACAGAATGATCTACGATGCCAATATTCAGTGACGGTCGCAGATCTGCGAGACATGGACGCAACTGAGGAAAGATCTGCGAGCTACAGTTCATGAAAAGAAAAGGCAACGAGAGACAAGTGGAGGAGAAGAGTGAGTAAACGAAGAGCACCAGAAAGAACACTTCGTTCCCCCCTTTAGCTGTTAACAGCTTGACACCTGTAACAACAACCCGACATTGTTTCTTTGTAAGCTAATCCCTTTGTTTTGCTTCGTTACTGTGTTTAGAAGTTTATTCATTTTTTGGTAATTCTAAAACGCTGTCTTAATTAATGATTTTCCATCATTTGTTGTTCTTGCTAGTATTAGTGGGCTGGAGGGTGGGTCAGTGTCTGCCATTGTTAGGGTCAGCGAAAGCGTTAAATGCAGACATGGATTGATACCAGCCGAACGCTATTATTGCTTCTATCTGTGGGTTGATTTTGGAGCATAAAAGCACAGATCAATTGTGTACAAATTTTTGCAAATTAGTTATAGGCTTTCTTGCTTTGTTTGTTCGACTTTTATCAATGCTATTCATCTTTTAAGGTTAAAAGCAAGCTAGAACTAAGCATTGTATTATTACAGTCAAAATCAAATCTCCCTCAACCGGATAAGGCTTCTGTGCGTAGTAAAGCCTGTGTGACTTACGGTACGCTTGTACATCTGTTTTTGGTTGCAGGACTCAGGCTCAGCTGCCATTTTTCAGACTCTTGCATTAGAGATCTGGGGCTCTCTTACGAAACTAACAAAAAACTTGAAAGAGAAGAGGAGATATCTCTCTCCTGAGTCCTGGCTTGGACTGTGATTTATCCAAGTTGAAAAGAGAGTGACTTTTTACTCACTGCACAGAGAAAGTACTCACAGTACTATCATCATTCATTAATGCATTGGATTTGGAAACAGTAACCCCACCTGCATCTCGCCTAACCTCGTCTTCATTTTTCTCTCTAATAACCCATTTTCACTTTCAATTTTCTAGTACACCGAAAGAAAAAGGGAGTATTGAGGATGTTGGTTCTGGGCAAAGGCATGATGAAAGTGGTATGGGGGTAAAGGTATGAGATTCAGAGGCAACCCTGTAAATTCTCTGTCACCAGCAAAATAGGTCAGGAAGGCAATGGTGACCATCAGTATCCTGTTGACGAAGAAGACGGAGAACTCATGAAAACGCCTAATTCTAGTGGATTTGATGGTGGCAGCACCAACAAGCTTCGCGGTTGGCATCACTCGTCACGCATCATTAGGGTTTCTAGGACATCTGGTGGCAAAGATCGGCACAGCAAAGTTTGGACCTCAAAAGGGCTAAAAGACAGGAGGGTGCGTTTATCTTTGACAACTGCAGTTCAGTTCTATGATATACAAGATAGACTGGGTTATGATCAGCCAAGTAAAGCCGTGGAATGGTTAATTAAAGCAGCTGCAGATTCAATTGCTGAGCTACCCTCTCTCAACAGTCCTTTCCCCGACACTCCTAAGAAATTGGGTGATGAAAAAAGAGCCAGTGATGGAACTGAACCAGAATTTGATTCGGCAGATGTTGAGCTTGATGACCCCAGTTTTAACCAAAACCAGAATCTTTCTTCGTCTAAATCTGTTTGTAGTAGCACTTCAGAGACAAGCAAAGGGTCAGGTTTGTCACTCACTAGGTCTGATATTAGAGTCAATCGTGTTAAGGCTCGCGAGAGGGCTCGAGAGAGAGCTGCCAAGGAAAAGGGAAAAGAGAACGACTCACATGGCAAAAACTTGAACCCTATTTCTCAAAACTCCAGATTTGCTGAGCTTTTAACAGGTGGAATTAGTACTGTCAACAACGCCACTACCAATAACAACCCTTTGAGTTCTGAGGCCACCTTGTTCCACAAAGCCGCAGCGAGACACTGGCCTTTAATCCCAATGGACTACTTCACCGCCGGACTTTTAGGCCCGTCCTCGTCCCGAATAACCCAGCATTCATCAGGGCAAATCCAGTTGGCGAACGACAGTCCTCGAGGAATAGCAATGTCAACCCCATCATTCAGTACTGTGTCGGTGGATAATCCCCAAGAACAATTGCAACATTTCCCTTTAGTTTCCGATCATATGCTCCAAGTGGTGGCTACGTCGAAACCCGAATCTCACAACCTCAACTTCACAATCTCTTCAGGGCTTGCTTGCTGCAATAATCGGGGGACCCTTCAGTCCAATTCGTCATCAACCTCTTTTCCACCTGACCTCCAGAGGTCTTCGTATTCCATAGACTTATCAACAAATGTACCTTTCCTCATCGGCTCTGCTAAACCGTCCATGGACAATCACCACCAGTTCCCACCTGGGTTGCCGCTCTGCTATGTCGATGGAAGTAGGCATTCTGACCAGAAAGGAAAAGGGAAGAACTAATCATTTCGCAGTAAGCAAACACTTGCCAGTCTCCGTTACTATGTTCATTCATTCTTTTTGCTTCCTATTGCTGATCATTGCACTTTTTTGCTGGTCACCTGTCCGTTTGATTCTTTGCCTTGCTCTTTGTACTGGGCTTTTATGTTCTCCCGTCTCTTATGCTAGTTTTCTTGTCATGCTAGTTACTCATTGGGCGTAGATTTATGGGTGTTACATAAAAATATAGTGTTTATATGACACACGCATGGATTCTCGTGACTGAGGATCGGCGGTTTGTCTCCTCTTTTTAAAATCTGCCTGGTTTCCTTCTCTGTAACATGTTTTTGTTAGTCTAGTCCAAGCCACGTGTTAGGCTTTGGACATGTCTATGGCACTGAGAGAATAGGTTAGCCTTTTGTTGGGTAAACCTTAATAGCTCCAAAGCCCCTTTGTCCACCGGATCCAGCTGTGATTCAGGAATAGGCCATGCACGTAGGTCGTAGGTATTAGGCTGACGGCTGAGTTAACCTTTCACTACTTCGTAGCCTAAAGAATTTGTCCTAAACCAAACATGGGTAACAGATAGAAATCCAAATTATCCAGAAGTGTTATTTAAATTTTGTATAGAGTATTTGCGGCGAAGCAATATATTCTGATGATAAAATATAGGATCTATTGACTTTCTAGTTAAGTGTCTTAAAAGAAATCAATACCTTCATGTTACCTCGCACTTGGCTTTCCAAGAAAAAAGGGATACTTTAATGTATTACATTTGCTTTTATACACAAATGTAACGACTGAAATCGAATTTCTCTATAATATATTTATGTCAATCCACTTTCTGTTAATAATACATTTGATGCTTCTCAATATCTCGTTACTATTCTTTGTTTTTGAGTGGTATCAAGATTCCTACTTATCAAAGCTGAGCTAGGTACACGTATATACAAGAAGATGTCTTTTAAGACAGTAAACTGTGTTCAATGGGCTCACTCAAGAGAGGTAGTTGTATAGATGAGTTTAACTTCTTAATTTGATAAACAAGAATTTTATCTACACTCGAATTTAGGCAAAGCAATTGAAAACTATTGATCCACCTATTCTTTTTGTTAAAGTTGTGAGTAAAAACTCATACTCCTGAAGCTACTCTAGCCTAAATTTTGATTGAAGAGTGAGTTCCACTTGTTTTAGATTATTAGCAATATGATATTGACGTATATTCCAAATTAGAACTAATGGATTGGATCCATATTCCACAAAGCTTGACTTAAGAGTACTCTGAAACACGTGCAAATTTTAGGTTAAAACTTTGATCATGGATGCACGTAACTGGAATGTGATTAGAATTGTAACATATAAGGTTTGTCATTGTACAATTCTAGGCAGCTTTAGTATGGTTGGAATAATCAAGCCTTTGTCAACTTCAAATGAGTGTGGTTTAAATGCTATGCCCAAAGTTTTATAGGTTGTTTATGATAACGAGATTAAGACCAAGGGAAACACAAAACCATACCTTGAAATCAGATCCTACAACAGCACTGAATGTCGAGTTTTATTGTTCATCTTCCTGTTGGCCTAATTTTGCCCATGCACCTTTAGAAAGATACTCACCATACGCTTAAAAGAGAGCAGAACTGCTAATCTTGGGGATAGGACTCTGGCCTAATTCAGTGGTAAATGCACCAACAATCATTAAAACCTTACTTTTAACATAAATCATTTTCTCCTGCAGTAAATTGATTTGAAGATAGATACATTATCATTTGATGTTGTGATGTTGCTAGAGGGGAAGGTCCCTGAAAAAGTAGACAGACGAGCGGATTGTCCAAATCTCTGAGACTTGGATGCTAGGAGTAATAATTAAGATAGCATGTAGTTGTTAACTATTTCTGAGATCTTCGTCTAATTTTATTCATGTAAAACGTAGTGTCGACTTCCTTTCGACTACGGGAATTCCACCTCTCTTTCTCACAAATGACCAGACTCATGGTGGTTGCAAATAGTCATTCAACTTTCCCAGACATTAGCCAATTAACTTGTATGCTTAGTGAAAATTTGTTCTCCTAGCTACATGATAATGGTGAAATAGAGTTTCTAAATATACCAATCATGTTAATTTTACTGTTACACATGCTGACAGGGACTGCAAAGATGGAGCAATAGAAGAAAGCCATGAAGGAATTACGCAATCCTTCCTTCCTTCCATTGGGTGGGGCGTTATTAGTATATGTTTTTAACTCATTTTATCTCGCATTCATTTATTAGGATCAACTTATCTATTATTGCAAAGTGTTGTTTTCTGATAGATGTAACAAGAAATTTAATTGAAGTTACTCCTTCCCTTCCTTATCTTCAAGAAGTTCAACATTGTCTATACCATTTTTTGTCACTTTTGGTCACCCTAGCTCAAGTGTGGCCCGTGGCCTGATCGGGCCAACAAATACTGATTCGTGGCCTGGCCCATGGTTCTACCAACTTCGACTTGACCCACGAATTTTGGTTTAGGCCAGATTGTTATCCTTAGCCGCAGAATTTTGTGTTAGGAAATTAATCATGATCCATTTATGATTGTAGCTTAAAAATAAATATTTTACAATTTTTATTTGAATCTCAATAATTGAATAATTTTAAAAAATACATATCATAAATAGTAATTGAATCGTAGATGATTCAAATTCTTGAAAAAAATTTCACAAGTTATCAACCACGAACTCTTTAAGTGTATAGTCTTTAACAGTATTAATAAATTAGAGAAAAGAATTTAAAATTTGAGAAGTGAAGGTAAGAGTGCTAGATCTCTTTTGCCTTACGCTGCAAAAGTTTTCTAGACATTAAACATAAATCAAAATTACGCCTATTCTTTTACATGGAAATCTCACTTAGGTCTATTTAAGCAAGAATTAACTTTCCCGTATGACCTTCGACTAATAAAGCCTTGTTCTCAAGTCCTTCACGATCCGCGCAGGATTTAACTCACACTAGAATAAGAATACTATAAAAGCATTAAATAATTATAAGCAACAATAAACACACAAGAGCTATAGTAAAAACCAACTTTTATTACTTTCCCAAAAGTGTACAAAAGAATGTTCTCTCTCAATGTGTTCATCTCCCCTCTACCTCTGTTAAGGAACAAGTCTCAAATAAGCTATTTATATGCATCTTTAGCTTAATGACCAAGCTATAATTTAGAATCCTAATTAAATTGAATTAACTAGATCACCTTTATTCTCATTAGATTTACATCACACTAACTAATTGGATGACACCTCTATCCAAATAAGACTCTATATGATAGGATTGTTAGAAAAATGCTCTAAAGGCAATCACCTTTTCTTCATGAATTGATAGTGATCTTAAATTGAATCAATGAAGTTCTTGATACATTACATAGCATGAAGAAAATCATGATGAGATCATAATAATGAGATTCCTATTATGTGTAATTATATTAGTATCTAAATTATCTGTAGTCATAGGATTAATGAGATGGGATATTATTAATCTAGACAAACTAGCACATGTTATACTCCTTGATTAGATCAAGCAATGGATCTCATAAGCTGTAAACATGAGTTGTTTAAAGATAACACGTGAATGCTTGCTAAAAGTAGTAAGTACATTGGATGACCTGCCATAAGAAAATCATACGGATAATCTATTCTAAAATCAATGATAGTCTCATCATAGCAATGGTGCAAATATCCTTAGACTTAAGGTACTCAAGGATATCTTGGATACCAATCATATGCTTTGACTCCATTCTTTGTTGCATTTTAGAGGTTGCTTATAGGGTTGTGATTAGGTACAGCTTGAAGTATTCGAAGATAATTGAGTAGCTAATAAAGTATTCATCACTCACTCATGATCTCTTGTCGGGGTTATTATTCGAGAATCTCCGACCAGAGTGGAAATGTCATGAAAATAGTCTTCAATGACATATCCAATTGAGTAATGAGCCTCGGGGATAAGAACTAATATCATTTGGTCTAGATGTGATCAGTCTAGTGGGAGTTGACACTTTAACTATATTCTGAACCAAGTAGGGTATAGATGATGAAAGGATGAATTACACGAGAACATTGTCTATGAAAGGGTTAGAGTCAAACCACTGACTTTTCGGTTAATTGGAGGTCATGATGTGTTGCTAGGTACCGCTCATAACTTGTTTGAATTAAGTGTTAATTCAAGTGGCCAACATAACCGGGAACTTAATAGGTCATACACGTTAAAGATGCGAAGAAAGAGTAAAATGGTTTTAGATGAGGATCTAAGATATAAGAGATGCATGACTAAGCTACACAAGTGTGATAGTTTAGGGTCATTTAATTGTGAATCATATGACATATGTGAATTTTGATGACAAAATTCCCTTTAAAAAAGGAGTGGAATCATACTAAATTAAGTGGGATTAGAAGCCACTTAATTTCCACTAATTCTCTATTGTTGTTGGGGGTTAGAGGAAGGCCAAAGGATGTAAGAAACATCAATTTTCATGCAAATGTTGTGAGAAAACAAGGGACTTTTTAGTGAAGTATTCATCATCTTCTCTCACTCTCTGCAAACACTCTCTAAAAGAATACATTACAAACCTAGCAATTTGTGTGTGTTCTAGTCATTCTTCCTAAGAAGTTTCAAGATTCACTCTTTGCGTGGATATCATTAGAGTCGTCCTCCTTTGGTTATTATGGTTTATAACAACCCGAAGAAGTGAAGACAACGAAGAATGAAGGAGATTGTAAGGTACACATCTTAAGTTCATGTTTTGTTAAAGTTACATCTAATGGCACTTGAAAGTTCTTAGATTTTTGGGATTTATTTTATATTTTCGCTGTTGTTCTCCATTTTTAATGCATGTGATGCAAGATCAAAACCCAACAACTACTTAGCTATAACATAACTAACAACATAAGAGATTACATTTAAGTAGGAAAGATACAACTATGAAGAACTCCACTATCTTCAGGTGAACCTCTCATATTATCTTTATCTTTTAGAGTTGATTTATATCTACTGTAATCTTATCCGCCACATTATCTAAGATCTTCTTTTGATCTCTATCTATTGATAATGAGGTATCCATTCGCAAATCCTTTTATAAAATACTATTCCAGTCCAATGTTTACCCATGTCAAATTCATTACTCATGGTCCATCTATTTAGGCACACATTAAATCATTAGAGCTCTCAAATGCTTCCCTTATATGTGTGATCTAGCTAACCTTCAACCCAAGGTCTATCTCAAGCTATCTTTTGACCTTACATTTAAATTTTGCATCTCGTGGAAGATTTCTTCTAATGTGTACTAATAAACATCAACGCTTGCCTACTCTCAAGCTTCCATCAATGCTTATTTTCCTTGCCTGCCCATAAGTGTTTGCTTTGTTTTGTCATATGGAGTGCCACACATTGACTAGGGCTCACCAAAACTTGTACGATTCTACAACTAGGACTTAAGGGTTTGACACTTTCCTCCTATTTGTAGAGAAAGATAGAAGAGTTATACTTTTATTAAAATGAAACTTCATTATTATAATTAGAGTCAAACTCTTAACTATAATTATTATTTAATTTAATTTTAATAAAATTAAATATCTTATATTTAATCTTTGAAATTTCTCAAATTTTATAATTAAGTCAAATTAATTAAATTAATTCTTCTCTTTTTAACTACTCTTTTATGTGTGACTCATTAGGTTCTTAATATATTGGCAATGATTAGAATTAAATAAATTAAAACTCTCTTTAATTTATCTTTAAATCTTTAACTAAACAAATTGTAATTATAGATCAAGATTGACCTCTAACAACATGTTAAGATTACTTAAATATTATAAATGAGAAAGTGGTTTGGCTCAATTTGTCTATGCATGGTTATGATGTATAATTTAATTTTCTTATCATCCAATATTCATTTTTGTTCTTGTTAATTAGTAATTGATATATAATTGATATTTGAAAATATCTTTTAAAATCACGATTCACTCTAGCCAAAAAATATGTTAAATCATTACTAATTAAACACAATGGAACATTCTTTCTAATTACTTTAGAGTGATGAATACTTTATTTACTTGGTCAACTATCTCTATAAGGTTTATATTATATTCACATATTATCCACTAAGCTACCTTTATAGAATAGGTCATAAGTAGTATCAAAATATAGTAATTCCCTCAATGAGATATTTTAGTAATACCAAGTCTAATGATCAATTATACAATCATCATAATAAGGAAATCCACAGACACATAAATAATATTATATTTGGAATCTTTAAAATCATATTAGTTTAGTAAACTTATTCTCTAATAAGCACTCATACATTTCTTTAAGTATTATTACACTTTAATTTATAAGATCAGTTAATTTTCTTATAAGAAAGAAACATAACTAATGTTAGTTTTATCATTCTATTAATATTTCGTCTTGATGAAACTACAATTAGGAACAATTTAGGATTAACACATAAATGCAAATTAAATATTATAATTATAATCTCGTTATAATTTTAATTGTAAAATGATTATTCCAATGATTTTACCCTCAGTATTAAAACATCAAATATAATTAACAAAATACATAAAGATAAAAATACCTTTGTTAATTTAAATACTAATATCATATATAAAATTGCAACCAATCTATAGGCTACTAGTGCATAAACTAACAGTATCCTACTTGTATGAAAGCTAAATGCTTATGTATCTAATACCATAACTAGCTATATGTCGATTATGTCTCTTTTGAGATAATAACTTAGTGAGAGGATTTTTAAGATTTTTTTTTAGTGTGAGCTCACTTTATTGCTATGTCTTTTCATTCCACTTTTGCTAATATAAATTACACATCACATCAATCACTCAACCAAAATATACAAATTTAGTTAAATAGGACCTATTAATTTAAGATAAAACATAAACGGGTTAAAGGGGTCTCGAGTCACTTAATAAGCCTTATAATTAAACATAACTCTAATTTTATTCTTAAATAATAGAATGCAACTATCACCAATTGAACATGTGCTTAATACTTAAACGAGGAATTTCAAATTTCAAATTTTAGTTCTCATCAAAATTAATATAGTCTCATTATATTAATTCTTTCAAACTTTTGCTTGATTCTAATTATTGATTTGATAAATAATTTAACTTAATAATTAAAATCTTTTAAACGTTAAAATTAAATTCCAAAATATTCCTAATAAAATCATCCCTCTGAAAATAATTTTCAAACAATTCGAAACACTTTTTCATATTTATTTGAAATTTAAACCGATTTAATATTAATTAAAAGAAAGGCTTAGAACACACAAAATTGAAAGTAAAATTGAGTAAGGAGAATCTGTCATTGCATGCACCAGAACTTTTCTACGAGGCACATGCAGATAACACACCCAACATTGATTGGTATGTGCATCACATATGCTATAACCATCTTACCATTAGACATTGGTCCACCTTACGGGGTGCATGTCTCACATGCAACTCATCATTTTTCATATTGGGGTTTTTCTATTTTCATCGCCATCTTTCCACTACTTTGACTTTTGCTACTACTGTCAAGGTTCCTTCTACTTCTAGCCACATCCTGAGTTCCTCCTGCGAATACTTCTTCTCCTTTAAGAGTCTTGGTCCTTTTTCTACTTCATCACTCTTGAAGCTCTTGGTAGTGGAAATAGTGGCCATTAGTGATGAAGAAGGCTACTAGTGTGGTCTTCATCAAGGACAATAGCAAGCACCGTTAATGGAATTAGAGATGCTTCATACATTTTCATTGATTGCTATGTATAATTGGAACATTTTATGATGAAAGGAATGGATTGTACGAAAAAAATCATGCAGAGAAAGGTTAGTCAAAATTACTTTAACATTCCTACATATTTGGGTGGTATGTGTTGCTAGATGCCAACTTTGTTCTATGATTATAAATTATTTAATTAAAAAATTAAAAATAAATTAAAAAGAGTTTTAACTTATCTAATTCTAATTATGAATTATAATTATAATTTAAAAATATTACCAATATATTTGAGAACCTAATGAGTCTCACTTAAAGAACGGATTGAAGAGAGCAAAGATATTTTAATCAAGATGAACTTGATTATAAATTTTGAGAAAATTTATGATTAAATATGAGATATTTAATAAATAAGGATCAATATGAAATATTAGATCTTATTTGGGCATAATTACTATTAATTAGAATTATTTGTAATTATTATGATTTATTTATAACTCTTGAAAAGAAAGAAATTCTAACTACATAAAAAGCTTTTAAACATGGGCCTTCCTTTCATCAAATAATTAAAGCTCAAACTAATATTTCTAAAATGCAACCTATTAAACTTAAAAGTTTTAAACAAACCCAAGACACAAGTAGTGGGTTGCCGAAAGTTATGCTTCTAACATAAAATAATTAATTAAATAAGAAGGAAAATTTTCTTGCTCATTCCTCCTAACTTGATTAGTTATCTTGTCATTAGCCCTCATTATCTCTTGAGATTCCATGCCATCTACAATTCGACCTATATAGGATTGAAACGCTTCTTTGAACTTTTTAACTTTTGATCTTGTTATTGGTCCCTCTAGCATTATTAGCTCATCTTTAGTGCTATTTCACTTACAAAGTCCCACGATCGAACTCACTTCTGCTCATAAGAAAGATTTTTGCAAGAAATGAAGCATTTATCATATGATTTTATTTTCTTTGGAGTGTTAACTCATTAGCAATAGAAGGAAATAAATCCAATTTAAAATGTCATCATCAAGATCATTAAGTCTTGAGCTAACATGTTTGACACAGAATTGTTGTTCTATTAGCTATAAAAATACTTAAGGTATTATAGTTGTGGTTGTGATCATTTATAGCATTGCATAACGTCAAAAAATATAACAACCCTATTTGTTGACTTGAAGAGCATGTTGTACCTTTTTGGTGACCGTGAACAATGCCAAAAAAGCAACAAGTTCTATTGGACACAAAATTGTTACTCTATTTAAATACTTTAACCAATCCCCATTAAATTATTCAACGCCTGTGTAATTTCCATCATTCAATGGATTACAGACAGAATGATAAGGAAATGAACCCAATACCATGAACAAGTTACCAAAGTCAAGTACTATTTTCATATGCCTTATCTAATTCTCCAGATGGAAATGAGAGTAAAAACTTCCAAGCGTTATAGAGCACAAATTAAATCACAATCCAAGACAGATTTTCAATTGATTAGGGGGAAAATACAAATTTAGGCATAAATATGGATCTAAATAGGAATAACAAATATATGCATAAGAATGCAGATACAAAAACAAAGGCGAAATGCCCAAATTTGGGCCAAACTTTTTAGAGTTTGATCAATTTAAGGCAAAACATTTTAAGGCCCCACCTGTTTTTGAATAAATTTACATATGTTTGGAAGTTCTTAAAACAGGTTCAGGTATGGGTGCAGACATTATCTTGGCCTAGATATATGTTGGCTTAAGACCATAACTAAGACTGAGCTTCTATGTGCTATGGGAAGAGATGGAAACAATCAAATGTTTCCTATTGCTTGGGCTATAGTTAAATATGAGACTACTATCACTTGGAAGTGGTTCATTGAAAGACTGAAAGAAGATTTCCCTCACTTGGGCACTAGAATTGGTTGGATTATAATGAAGAACCAACAAAATGTAAAAGTTTCACATCAAATTGTTTTACTTTTATTTTTCTACTATTTATGTGGCTACTATAACTGTGATGAAATAAACTGAAATGTTTATGATTTTGCCTACTGAAGTGGTTATGGTTTTCCTTGCAGGGATTTGATAGAACCATTTCCTATTTGTGTCCAATTATTGAGCACGAATTTTGTGCTCGACATGTTTATGTGAAATGGCAAGGAAGAGGACATAAAGGGGAAGAGATGAAGGACCACTTTTGGAAAATTGGAAAATCCTATACAGTAAGGGAATTTGAAGAAAATCTAAAAAAGCTATGAGCCAAGAAGGAAAGGGAAGTAGAAGATATTAATGCCAAGAACATAGGAAACTATTAATAAGAGTACCAATATGTCAAAGCATATGGGAAGGTTATTCAATCATATTCTTGGCCCCGAATTTCCTTTCCACTTAGTAGCCTCTTTTCTTTTCTTCAAAATTCTTTTCATCATTTCTCTTCTAATGTACTCAAACAACCCTAAAATCAATAATTTCTTGCATCAAGTAAAGCCTTATTAATTGTCTCATATAAGTTGTTATCAACCAACTCAATCATAGAATCTTCCCTCTGGAATGCGCTGCACCATTGCTAAATAGGTTCATAGCTCTCAATATCTTCTGCTACCTTTTCCTTCTTAACTCTTAGCTTTTCCATATTTTCTTTAAATTGTCTTACTACACAGGATTTTGCAATTTTCCAAAAGTGGTCCTTCATCTCTTCCCCTCTATGTCATCTTCCTTGTCAATTCATATAAACATGTCGAGCACAAAATCTGTGCTCAGCATTTAGACAAAATCTGCCATGTCTCTATCAAATCTCGGCAAGGAAAACCATAACCATTTCAGTAGAAAAAATCATAAACATTTCAGTTTATTTCATCACAGTTATAGTAGGCACATAATTAGTAGAAAAATAAAAGTAAAAACAATTTGAAGTGAAACTTTTACCTTTTGTTGGTCCGTCATTATAGTCCAACCAATTCTAATGCCCAATTGAGGTAAATATTCTTACAGTCTTTCAACAAACCACTTCCAAGTGACAGTAGTCTCATATTTAACTATAGCCCAAGCAATAGGAAACATTTGATTGTTTCCATCTCTTCCCATTGATCATAGAAGTTCAGCCTTAGTTATGGTCTTAAGCCAACATCTATTTAGGCCACGATAATGTCTGCACCCATGCCTGAACCTGTGTTAAGAACTTCTAAACATATGTAAATTCATTCAAAAACAGGTGGGGACTTTGGAATTGATCGAGACGCTGTCATTTTAACTATGCTACTTGGGTTGGTTTGCCTAATGACTTTAGCATAAGACCAAAGGTTCTTAAGCTCCTCTTCATTGTTGATCACAATATTGTCTAATAGATACTTCAACACCAAAACAATTATTAACATAAAATTTGAAATCATCATTCCTCAAAAATGACTCCCTTTTAAACTTATCCATCAACAAGTCAGATAAGATGCTGGTATTCATCCTAGGATTTATATAAACCCTATTGCAATCATGAGTGTTCTTAAATTTTCTAACTTAAAAAGACTACAGGTTCTTATCAAATGCTCCGATATATACCAAGGTCAGTTCTCTGCCTACATTTACCTTGCACAAATTTGGGCTTTTTTTGGTAAACATGACAACCCTCTCTGTTTTGACGGACAACAAACTAACTGCACACTTAAATTTTAAATGATTAAGAAAAATCATCTCTAATTTAATGTAAGGCTCAGTAGAATTTTCAACATAAATAGGGTTTTTTTCATCCTAATTGCATCATTTACCGTATCATCTATAACAGTAATATGTTCCCCATAGTCATCACTGTCATAATATTTTTAAAAAAACTATCCCATCATCATTTCCATCGTCTGCATCATCTTCTTCACCTGCATCATCTTCATGGTCTCCATCATTTTCATCATATTCATTTCCTTCCTCTAAATCCTCTTTAGCTAAACCGTCCCTATTATATCCACAAACTCAGCTCCTTCCCTTCTATTATATTCCTTATCTCCATCATCTACATCATCAACACATTCATCTCTTTTACCATCTTTGCATCATCTCTAGCACATCCATCATCAACATTTGAGTCATCATCTAAATTTTCTACATTCTTTACATTTTCATCAGTATTATCTACATTACCTCCAAACCCTACGTTATTAACATTCTAACCCTCATTTACATTTTCGTCAGCAACTCCATTATCTACATTATCTTCAAACCCTACATTATTAACATCCTTATCATTATCTTTAACTACGTTATCCTGATTAAGCTCATTAGGTTCATCCTCAATCATTTCAACAGGTGTATCTACAGCATGTTCAATATAAATATCAATAGCACCAGTAAGCATCATCTCACTAACCATATCTAACATACTAGCATCATCTTCTATAACCCTCAACCCATTAGACAATTGAAAACCAGGCATAAGATTAAAAATATAACACCCCATTACAGTAGGATACGCACCGGAAAGCCCACAGGTCATTCCGGTACATATCCTATAATAAAAGAGCGCTACATGCGATTACTATAATCATTCCATATGGCATCACATTAATTTGAAAAATAAAGCATTAATTGTAAACCACAATATTTTTAAAATCAACTTCTTCCTCTTTTCATTTCATCAAAATCAAAGGTT
>JANZXR010000002.1:29471944-29484114 GCA_027575705.1 Erythroxylum echinodendron
TGCATAAACATATCAAAACAATTTTAAGCACTTATAACCTATTCCAAATGACTATTTTACCCTTCCCATTGGTGAGGGGATGTTACAAAAAATCTTGTTCACATTGTCATAACTAATCAACTAGTTCATGGTAGTTGAGTAAATCAGGATCAAATTCTATTTCATCTACAAAACCACCCTCATACCTAAGATTATCACCCACATTAACCAAAGATCCCGCATAGTAAAGCCTCAGAATGACCTCATCATATGCCATTTTGTCAAACTATAATGACCTTAACGAAATAACTACTGCCAGTCCTCTCCTAAACGAAACAACAATAGTGTGTTATATACAAATTTAGATATCGAAGAAATACTAAGGCATATTGTTAATACAAAAAAAACTAGTCATAGTGTTAATACAAAAATATACTAGTCATAGTGTTAATACAAAAATATACTAAGGCATAGTGTTAATGTAAACCTTGAAGTCAAAGTGAGAAATTTAAACATAGCACATGATGTGTAACTGATTCATAATAAATCCATCAAGAAACTAATTCATTACAAATATATGGTTTTACTATGAAGTTAAAAGGAATCCAAGGAGTAAAAATATAAGGGATCATGCACTAAGTTACTACTCACTATCCACATAAGTAACACCAATACGCTCTCTAAACCGATAAACTTATAAAATCAACAACTAAAAAGTATATAATAACAAAAAAAAATGGATAATAAAATTAAAGGGCATTTCGTGCACAAGGAAGATAAAATTATGGAAAGTTGATTAATTACTTAAAGACTTTCTAGTTTTCTTCTTTACACTAACTTCCTCAGCATCATCCAGAACCAAATTCATATACTTATCACATCCTTATCAACAATCAATAACATCGAGCTTATTCAAGAAAAAGAAAGGTCGTTGAAAATTGATGAGTACTATCTAAAATATTCATACAAAAAATGAAACTATTTGTAAAAATAAAAAACATTAAATCCAGCAATAAAAAAAGGTCAAAATAACAAATGCCAATATGAAGATTGCAGACAAATAGTTCATTCTTAAAGCATGCAATTCTTGGTAAGGGGAAATAATTACCCAGACTTCTCGTAACATCCACAGATAAGAAGGGTTACTTGTGCTTCATTAAGTATTGGAACTAGTAAGTACAAGTCTCCCTAAATTATGTTCTGCATTTCTAAGACCATTTATTCATAAAACCATCAGCCTTAAGGCTAAGACTATCTAAATTATCCAAGAAAATTGGAAAATAAATATTTTTTGCAAAATGTAACATGTCAATTACACATGTCCTTGTGTGAGTAGATTTTAAGAGCAGGAAAGGGTTATGTAATAATGCAAAATAGCTAGTTTGATCAAGCACAATGGTTTCAACATTTAAAACACTTTTACTCCGTAAAATCAACTAGGGAAGTTATCAATGATAAAAGGAAGATTCAAAATGGTATGTGGAAACTCATAAAAGGACATGATCTAATTGTTCGAGGTAATTTTGTCTAAGTTACCTGTCCTTAATAGGATATCTCAGAAAGACATACCTATGAAAAGAAGAAAAAAAAGTTTGCAAACTATGGTAGACATGAAATTAGAGAATGAGGCAATATTACTGTACTTCCTTATGCATCAACAATCTCAAATCAAGAAAATTTTTCAATGAAATGGGAGAAAAGGGCTATAGTCCACAACCTTACCGCTCGGTCTTGCCTCTATGGTCCCCACCAAACTGTTTGTTTTATTTGTAGATTGTTCAATGAAAAGAATCGTTCATCCAATTACCAAGTAAGGAAGATGAAACATAAGGATTTCTACTATAATGATATAATAGAAAGAATCACGACTATTAAACTTACACATTTGAACTATCAAGGAGAAACCTCAAATGTCATCTCAGTAAAAGGATGTAAATTAATAAGTCAAATGTGAACATGCTTGGCGATTGCTGGAGAGAATTTTCATACCGAAGAACTAGAAAGCAGAACAGCTAGAGGGATTGGAGTAATCGACAGTGATGATGCATGAAGGAGGTAAGATGCCAGATTGGACAACCCTTTTGCTAAGTTTTCGAAAGAAAGAGGGTGAATATTTGGAGATTAAAAGTTAATTTAAGGTTATGAGTAAAAATTTAAATGATTTTCATTTTTTAAAATCCATGTGGTTTTTTACATGGAAGCCTCTCCAAACAGACGTTTTATATATAGAAACGACGTATGTATGACACTAACAAAATTTCATCCAAAATAACTAACATTGAGCATACTCTATAATGTTTACACCTTAATTGAGCAGGTTAAAATGTTTTGCCCTAAATTGTTCAAACCTAAAAGATTCTTGCCCAAATTTAGGCATTTTGGAACCCTATTATAAATGTACACGTATATTTACAAAATGAAAAATAAAAGTTGTGGAGCATGATGTAAAAGAGTTTAAATTCTACAGAAGAAATAAAAGAAAAAAATTGGTCAATCGCAAGCCTATATTTGGTATAATGGAGGATAGGAATTGAGTAGATAGCAATGACAATAAGGACTAAAATTTAGACTATGTTAAGATTTCTTATTAGATAAGAAGTAGTAGTAAGCTAGATATGTCATTCCATTATATTTATGATATCCTAGTTGTATATGACTTGTAGAATTTCGATTATAATACCCATTTTTACTAGAATAAGGGTTCTAAGAATTGTATGTGTGTGTTCAACTCTTCATCAATAATAAGCAATCTAAAATTTTTCTACAAACTTGAGTTTTCAACTAAAATGTGTGATGCTTTTTCTATGAGTGATTCTTAAGTCCTATGAGTGATTCCTAGTTTCTTACCTTCTACTCATTTTTCTAACAACCAAAATCCTAACTTCTAGTATATTAAACTCTGAAATCTTAACTTTAAATTTCTAGTAATCAAACCTTAAAATTTTAGCTATATAAAATCTGAAATTTCAGCATTCCTAGCCAAAATCCAACGTAATGTATAGCCTAATCTAAGTCGTATTTCCTAATTTTATGCTTTTTAATTACTAGTTAATAATTCTTTTATTTTTACTACATCTATTTGGTATAAGAGCTTTGGTTTACGATGGCGACACGTAGCAGAAAGGCATATAGAGGAATATTAAGCGACTAAAAGCGAGATGAAATATTTCTAAAGGTTATAAAAAGATTAAACCTTAATGACCTTCGATCACAAGGTGCTCCAAGAACTAGTCCAGAAAATAATATCAAACAACAAATTTCATTTGATGGTGAGGGTGAGGGTAAAGAAAGTGAAATCTAAGACGAAAAGGTTGACACTAATCAATAGTGAATAGGGGTTAGGAAATCAATGACTACCGAGAGATCCAAGACGAAGAAACCACCTAGCAGCACATCGATGGCATCACTAAGAAAGTTTGTGTTAAGCCTCTTATTTTGCAAGAAAGATAGATCCACACATGTTCTTATACTGAACAACAATAATGGAATATTTCTTTAACCAATACCATATGTCTAAATATTGAAAAGTTTGATTCGCAAAGATGGAGCTAGTTGAAGTCGCTGAAATTTAGTAGAGATCAGTAGAGGATAGACTTCGAAAAATAGGTCAGCCACCAATTGTTGATTAGGAAGAGATGAAGTTTAAGTTAATAGAAAAATACTTACCATTTCATTATTAGGAAGATCTTCAAGATCAACTCATAACCCTTAAACAAGGGGTTATGTCCATAACTCAGTACACGAAAATATTTAATGAACTTTCCATCTAATGTGAAAGGATAGAGTCAGAATGACAAACTTATATCTCACTACAAAAGTGGTTTAAGGGCAGAAATTCAAAAGGAGCTAATAATGCAAAGTATTTATAGCATTGAAGATCTATATCACTTAGTTTTAAGACTGGAACAAAACATAGGAGAACAAGTAACTAAAAAAGTTTCAAAGTCAAGTCGGGGAGTTTGACGTGAAGAGAACTACAACAGTGCAAAACCTTATACCAACACCTAGTGCATCAAAATCTACATCATAAAACAACTACAAAACTTCTCAAGGAGTTGAATTTAAAGGAAAAGTCATAGCTGAAACTGGGATTAAAGGAGGCAACAATGACAAGAAGTGCTTCTGATGCAATGAGAGGGCCTACTTTGCTTAGGAATGTCCTAATAAAGGTTTGCATTTGATGGGAGAAGAAGAGGAAGAATCTGACGAGTACGAGAACAAAGTTGGAGAGGAGTTGGAAGGAGACTCTAGTGATGAACTAACTAATCCTACAAATCTTAATGTAATGAAACACATACTTACAACCTTTAAAGCCAAAGAATAAGAAGAATGACTGTATAATGCTATTTTTTTACTCAAGTTTGATGTAGAGATAAAGTATACAAGTTGATCATTGATGGAGGAAGTAGTATAAATATGACATCGGACAATATGATGAAGCAATTGAAGTTAGCTTGAATAGATGATAGTATAATACCAATTGCTCAAAAGTGTTTGGTGTCTTTCAAATTAGGAATATATGAAGACTCTATTTGGTATGATGTCTTTCCTATGAAAGTATCTCACGTTTAACTTGGGCGATCGTGACTTTATGATCGAGATGTGCAGCACTTCAAAAAAACTAACACTTATTAGTTTATATTTCATGGAAAGAAGATAATTTTGAAGCCTGTGAAAGTAGACAAGGTAGAAAAAACAAAGAGGAAGTAACAAGACAACCATAAATGCCAAGAAAAAGCCTCTTAATATCCTTAAGGACATATATTTTGAAGTTGTCAGCAAGAAAAATGGAATTGTGTTTGCAATGATAGTAAGGGAAGTAATAGAAATAATACCTGAAACACCATTAACCTTAGAATTGTTAGCTGTTTTTTCAGACCTTACACCAGATTTACCAAGTGAATTACCTCCTTTACAAAATATTCAGCAAGTTATTGACTTAGTACCTAGATCTACTTTACCAAATCTTCCAGCCTATAGCTTAAATCCTATTTAGAATGAAGAGATGAAGAGACAAGCAAAGGAGTTATTAAAAAAAAGATTTGTTTAAGAAAGTATTATTCTGCGTGCAATTCCAGCCTTATTGATTCCTAAAAAGCACATAAGTTAGCAAAAGTGTATTGAATGTCAGCAGATAAATAAGATCACAATAAGGTATAGATTTCCAATACCTTGCCTTGATGACATGTTAGATATGTTGACTGGAACTACTTTCTCTACTATGATAGACTTACGACGTGGGTACCATCAAATTAGAATCAGACCTGGAGATAAATGGAAAATTATTTTCAAGATTAAAAAGGGACTTTATGAATGGTTAGTGATATCATTTGAAATCTCTAATGCACCTAACCCTTTTATGAGAGTGATAAATCAAGTTTTTCAACCATTTATGGGTAGATTTGTTAGTATATTTTGATGATATATTAATATACAATAAGACTAAAGAAGATCACTCATTATATTTACAACAAGTCATAAGAGTTTTGATACAAGAGAAACTTGATATCAATTTAAAGAAGTCTTCTTCATGCAATAAATTGTTGTATTTTTTGGTTTTATTATATCTTACCATAGAGTGGAGATAAATCCATAAAAAATAAGGTCACCCTTGATTGGCCTATTCCAAATGATGTGCACGAGACAAAGAGTTTTCATGGCCTAGCAATATTTTATAGGTGATTTATTGGTAATTTCAACATCAAAATGGCACTCATTACTGATTGTATAAAGAAAGGACAATTTATTTGGTCAAAGGAAACAACTAAAGCATTTGAAGAAATCAAGAAAAAGATGAATTAATCTCCTGTTTTATAACTTCCAGATTTTTCTAAAGTTGCTTGTAGCACATCTCATATAGGAATTGGAGGCATGCCAAAAAGGACACTCAATTGCTTACTTCAGTGAAAAGGAAAATAAGAGAAGCAACGATATTCGACCTATGACAAGGAATTTTATGTAGTAGTACGCTCTCTTCATAATTGGTGTCATTACCTCTCATACAAGGAGTTTATTATATATTCAGATCATAAATCTCTTAAACACTTCAAGTCCCAAAAGAACTTAAACAAAAGGCATACCTTATGGAGTGAATTTTTGGAGCAATTTAAGTTTGTTATTAAACATCGGACGAAAGTTGAGAATAAGATACCAGATGCATTGAGTAGTAAGAGTCATTTGCTTAACACTTTACTAGTAAAAGTTATGGGGTCTACAAAATAATAAAAAAATATGCTTCAGATGAAGATTTTGGAATAATCTATTCAAAAATTACAACTAGTCAAAGAGACCGATACTTTCCTTTTGTGATCCATGATAACTATCTTTTCAAAGAAAATCAACTTTGCATACGTAATACTTCTATAAGGGAGTATCCGATTTGAAAATTACATGGAGGAGCAGGACACTTCGGAAGAGATAAAACTAACGCAGTGGTTAAAGATCGCTTTTATTGGCCCTCTTTAAAGGGGGACGTGTCGAAAGTTATACAGCAATATCAAACTTGTTAATTAGTTAAAGGAATGAGACAAAATTATGGATTATACATTTCAGTGCTCGTGCCTCATGAACAATAGCAGGACATAAGTATGAATCTTGTCTTTAGAATTCTTAAAACTATAAGAGGTTATGATTTATTTTTCTGGTGGTGGATAGGTTTCCCAAGATTAGTCATTTCATTGCATGTTCCAAGACGTGATATTGTCTATATTGCTAATATTTTCTTCAAAAAGGATGTGTCTCCATAGATTACCCTTAACTATCGCCCTTAATTGTGACATAAAATTTATGAGACACATATATGTTTGTGTGTTTGTATGTGTGTGTGTGTGTGTTCAGCTATTCATCAATAATAATCAGTTTGAAATTTTTCTACAAACTTGAGCTTTCAACTAAAGATGTAATGTTTTCTTCTAAAAGTGACCCATAGATCCTAGGAGCGATTCCTAATTTTTTACCTTCTATTCTTTGTGTTTACCACAAAATTCTAGCAACCAAAATCCTAACACATATTAAACCCTGACATCTTAAGCTTAAATTTCTACTAATCAAACCTTAAAATTTTAGCTATACAAAATCTAAATTTTCAAACATTCCTAGCCAAAATTCGTCCTTCAAACTTGATATTTTAATAATCTAATATCAATCATATTTCCTAATTTTGTGATTTTTAGCTAGTATTGAATAATTCTGCTATTTTTTCTATATCAACAATGTTGCATTGCTACTTAAGGAAATCAAAAAACTTTGATTGAGTAACACATCGAGCCATTTATCCATCATTAAACAAGAAGCATAGAACACCAAATAATTCATCCCATTGACGCAAGGCACATAATCTATCACAAACGACTATGTAACGATATGTTTGATAACCTAGAGAAGATTGTCCCATCGGCATAAAGATGCAAATTCCATTATTTAAACGTATGTATGATGCAAAAGAACTTTAGAGTTTATAAACGAAATAAAAAGGATAATTTAGTCAACAACTTTAATTTAATGGGAGGAAGAATGGAAATTGAAGTAAGAGCAAAAGCAATTTATTTTATGCAAAGTGTTTCTTATTAGATAAGGAATAATAATAATACATTTAATACATTGTCCTATTTTGTTTAAGACTTTGAGCTTTTTTAAGATTGAAGAATCTTTATTAATATAAGATTCAATTTGGGTAGTTTAAAACTCTTTGCTGTTAGAACAAGGATTCTAAGAACCATGTGTGTACTCAACCCTTCAATAACAAGCTATCCTAAATCTTTTTTACAAATTTAAGTTTTCAATTAAAAGGTGTGATGCCACTACATTCCAACAATCAAAAACACAAATTCTAGCTATATCAAACCTAAATTTTAGTCTTATCAAACCCTAAAATTCTAACCTATGTTTTCAAAAATTAAACCCTAAAAACCCAGCTATACCAAATCTAAAATTTCAGCATTCTAAGCTGAAATCTAAACCTAAAACTTGATATTGCAACAGTCTAATATCAACCATATTTCCCAAATTTTGCGAGTTCAGCTATTAGTTAATACTTCTTCTATTCGTCCTACATCAAAGTAGGTTTCCATTGGTAAAATGCTAGTCTTTCCTAGGCCAAAGTCCAAAAATGTCTAGCTTGTTGCACTAAATGCCATCAAGCATAAATGATGCAATAGCTTTTTACAACCAAAATGGATGTAAATAAATAGCTCTATCAATTGCATGGTGCATGGGGGACTATACCAGCAGCAATTCGTTAGCCAAAGAAATTACATACCAATAGGTTTAGGTGTATCTTTCCGTGAAAAGAAACGTTACCCATACAAGGAAGTTGGGGGAATGTTTCACTCTACTCTTGACTGAATAAATATTCTTGAAATTTCAGGCTTCACTGACCCACTCTTTAGGGTCTATTCTATTATAACTAAGATCAGTAAATCTCAATCAAGTCCTGAAATGCACCAGTAAATGTACTCATACAGATAACACTAGGGAAGTTGGGGACTGAATAAATATTCTTGAAATTTCAGGCTTCCTAACCCACTCTTCAAGGTCTGTTTTACTATAACTAAGATCATCAAATCTCAATCAAGTCATGAAATGCAACAGCAAATGTGAGACTACAAATCAAATGGCTACTACTTCTTTGGTGTTTGTCATTACATCTGACAATTTACAAGCAACGCAACTAATAAATAAAGTAGAAACTTATCGTACATAACCAATAAGGTAGAGAGAGAGAGAAAACACTTTCAGGTGAACCCGAAACTAATTGCTCAATGTGCGTTGAAATGCAACAGAAGCATAACATATTCATGCCTACAATATTCACATCCAGAGGTTATAGATTACGGTAAACTCTTAAAACATTCATGAACTTGTGCACCCTTAGAAGCATATGCCTGAAATGAAAACAGCCAGCAGATGCATTTTTGGCCATCAGTTCAAGAACAAAAGGTTGAGAGATTGCTGTTGATAATCATATGAAGATTGGTTTACAGTATCACTTTGAAGCAAGAGTTGGCTTCTTGAGCACTGGATCCAGGTCAGATCACATGAAGCAAATTGTATTACGATTCTTTTCCACTCCGACAGAACTTGCATCCCTTGTGCCCCTTTGAGCAGTTGTGATCTCCCTGTAAAATCCATAATAGATTTCTTAAACACATAATCAGCTCATATAAAAATTAAAAAAAAAGAGACACTGAACCTAAATTAAAGAACCCACAAAGGATAGATTCTAAGTTAAGGTATATAGACAACACTTAATTAAAGGTCCAGCTTGATAACATCCCCGAAATAATTGAACTTACAAAGTTCAACACGAAAAACAATTAACGGATCAAGGAGATGACAGATAAAGTAACGACAAGTATTGGAAGTTAAAAGTAGTCATGCGCAACACTTGTTAACAACAAAAAGGAAATGGTAAACAGCATAAGACTTCTGTCAAACAATACACAGAAAAATGCGTATGATCCATAACATCCAAAATCCAATTACCACCACATAGGCAGCATTTGAAGCAGTAGCCACAATAAGCTTACTTCCGCACCTATTATGATGATTAGAACGAGTTCATTTCAAGGCAGTAAGTCCTCCTCTTCACCAGCATCTTAGCAGCAGTACCATAAGGTTCCTCAAACGGAGAGGAGATCCAAGACACATCAGACATTTCCTTGCTTGCAGCAGACTGCTCGCTAGGCCTGATAGCAACCAAAGTTGCCCCCTTTAACACAATCCCATCCGGCAATTCCATTTGAGGAGCATACCAAAGCCTCATGCTCAACGCAGGAACAAGCGTCCTCTTCGAAGCAGAAGAAGCAGAAAGTGGCTTCACCCTCAATTCCTCGAGTTGTCCCCTATTCATACACAGCATTCCCTGCCCATCAGCGTCAGTCAATAACAAGCTATCTAGCGTCTTATGCTCAGCAATTATAGGCTGCAGCAAATAATGCCTAGCCGAAGCTGCAATCAATGAGCTAATAGTCCACACCACTCTCAGTTTCAATCCTCCATTCGTGTAAAACGACTCCGGTATACTCCCATTGTCGTCACCGCCATTGACTCTACAAACCCCATCAACCTTATTCTCTTGCACGCCAGAGAAATTCTTGATACGTCCATTGTTTATCACTGAAGTGGCACCGAGAATAACACAATTATCAAGAGTAGATCCGAAATCAGCCCACCATTTCAAGAGAACCCCATCATCAATCCCTAATTCTCCACTAGGCAACTCGATCCGAAGAAAGCGAATCTCATTAAAGTTCCTAAGAACTTGAGTTGGCGAATGATGGGTGACACAGCCCTGATCGATCTCACCATCATCCTCGGTCCCAACGGAAAGCGACGACGACCCAGAAGAGCTCGAAGAAGAAGAAGACAACCCACGTCTAGAATTGTAAGAATTCAGCATATCTCTTTTAGGCCCAATCAACTGACCCAGAGCCTGAAACGGCTTGACAATGCCACCAAAGAAAAAACGGAAAAGCGATGAGAACCCAGAGGGCGAAAGAGGGGAGCGAGATTTCTGGACGGAGGACAAAGGTGACGGATCATCGTCGGAGATGACACAATCGACCATAACCACAACGTTGTCGACCTGAGGAACAAGACACTGAAACCTGCGCGACACAACACAGCAGCGACCAAGAGCCTTAACATCTCCGATTTTGTTGAACACAAGAAGAAGAAGAGAGTCCGGTAATCGATCGAAGTGGTCGATACAGAAAGAGAAGGAGGAACATGGGTCGGGCTCCGGGTGGATTCGGGAAGTGGGATCTGGACGTAGAGAGTTCATCTCTCTTCGTTGTCAGAAATAATAAAGATGAGAAATTTATCAAAATACAGTAAGAGAGAGATGTGGAGATTTTATAAGAGAAACCACAGAAGAGGGCAGATCTAGAAGCCTAAGAAGAGGGAGGATAAGGGACACATGGGTTAGCAGAGATTGAAGAGAAAAATGGTTTGACAATGGCAACAAGCTACAGAACTTGGGAAAGGTTCTTAAAACGTGTAGAGAGAGGAAACAGAATCTGCTGGCTGTGTGTGCGCATGAGCGTGTATGAGAGACAGAGAAGGAAAGATGGCGGGATGAAATGGATCCACGGTTTGGTGACTTTGTCTTTACAGATGAAGATAGGCAGCGGGAGGGGGTTCTGTAGCTTCTTCGTATTATTCTATTTTTTATTTTATTTGGACTTTTGTCTTTTCTTGATTGTGGTCATTTCTTCATAATTTTGTCTACTTTATCTTTCTATTGAAATTTTTGTAGTTGTGCCTCTATTACATAAGGAATGTGCTAATTTTCCTTTTGCTTTGAACGTGAGGATAAGATCTTTTTGTATCCATCCTACCATATTTTATTAAATCTTATTTATATAAATTTATATAAATATATAAATTTAAGTTAATAAAATTATATTAGAATAGAGTAATTGAAATAAAAGATTTGACGTGTTTGATATATTAGACTCTTTACTTTATAAACAAATAAATAGTGAACTATTATCCGTAAAAGTTGAATTTATAAAATAAAATTCCTTCCCTTTTGTCTTCTATTTTGTTTCTTAATATTACATGAGTCTTACCGAATTCCAAAGGCATAGATCTTACCCTAATTTTGTTTATTAGTAACTTTTTGTTTGTCCCAATTGTCTTGCCATTATTATAAGGTTTTGTGCTCCTTATTCTCAGTTTAGTTTTCTTTCCCCATTTTCATTTGGTCTTTTAGTTTAATAGTGAATCTTGTCAACTTTAGCGGAACAATTAAGGGACTACTTGTTTGGGAGTATGGAAAAAAAAGTATAGGTATAGAATAAAAATTGATGTTTGGTATGAATCTATTATTAAAGACTTAAGAGTTTTATTCCTTAGTTTTGGGCAATCCTCCATTCCTCATAATTTAGAGGAATGGAAGAGAAGAATGGGAGTGATCGATATGTTTTTAATTTTTTATACATAGAAGATAGATAAAAAGTATAATTATGAGCCAAATAATTTCATAAGTAAAGCTTTAATTTCAATAATCAAATTTATGGTGAAATAAATTAAATAATTAATTACACTATAATTAATTAAAATATTATAATTAATTAATTAAAATATAATTATTAATTAATTAAAATATTGTAATTAATTACAATATAATTAATTAAAATATTATTATTATTTAATTACATTACATTATATTTAATTAAAATATTATT
>JANZXR010000002.1:29499065-29510917 GCA_027575705.1 Erythroxylum echinodendron
AAATGGGCCCAATCGACTAATAAAAGTTTCTGTTAATTTCATTGTGTTGTATCAAATGGTTATAAAACAAAGTGGAATGTTTTGGTTACTGATTTTCTGTACTTTATGTTGTGTGTTTTAATATATATATATATATACCGACTTTTGAATGTTTAGTGATGTGGCACACCACCCTCGTGGGACTCAGACTCGGATATCACCATCGATATCGGGTACGAGTCCATCGGGAGTGGGGTGTTACAAACCGAGTTTAAGGGTGGACCTAAAGAGCCTTGGTGGGAACATTTATCGGTGGACTTAAATCTGAAATAGCAGATAAAATCAAAATGTTTCGACCCAAGTCTTTAAAGGAAACGATTAACTTAGCCCGCATAAGAGACGATCTATTAAATCGATAATGTCAGTCTACCTAGTCCGGACAAGGTACGATCACTCAACCATACCAAATGCTAGCAACTTCGTCATCACAACTTACAACTTCGTTAAGTACCGTTGCCGAACAAATATCTTGGGATGAAATGCAGAAGCATCGAACAAAAGGATTATGCTTCAACTGTGATGAGTGATTCACATCGGGCCACTGATGTCACAAATCCCAATTACTATCACTAGAAGGTGACAAAGACAAAACTATATAGGCAAATAACATCCTGAACCTAGAGGACAAGGTTCCTAAAAAAGGGGGAGGCATTGATAAGATTTGAAGATCTTTATCAAAGATCCTATCGACTTTTTGAAATCAGCGTACCTTATCAGTTTTTGGAACACGACATTATCTCTTTCAATCCTTGTTGAATTACCAAATGTTATCTTGCTTTATCCGTTTGTTACCTCTTATTTGAATCATTTCATCTCTGAGAATAGCTGTGGAGCTCTTGAATAGCAGGGAAAGCTATTGTAAACTTTTCTATTTGAAGCCTCCTTAGTTCCTAAATAAAATAAGTAACATTTGTAGAAATCATTGGTCTTTTTAGCCAAAAATAGAAACCTACTCTTCAATTCTTCTTGGTTTAGACTGGGACCTTAATAGAGATTCGTTTCTTTCATCTACTATCGGTAAAGATAGCTACTTTCTTTATATGTCCATGGCTTTGAGTCTTAAAACTTTGTGTAATGTGATAAAATAATTTTTATTTTCTAAGTATAACTTATTGCGTATTAGAGATGGATAATATGAATAATTATTGTTGGGATGTCAACTGTGAGTAGGAATCCTACATTGGAAAGAGATGGAACTAGTGAAGGATATATAAGTGGAAAGGACCCATAAACCTAATGCCTTAAGGTTTTAGGTTGAAGTATGGTGTCAAAGCCCATGAGTATATTCCCTCACTAGGTCTATGATGTAGATCTCTCATGACAGTGGGCTCTCCAGATCCAACAAGAAAAAGTATAAGATACAAAGAAAATTTCAGATAATGAAAGGAGTTGATATAGTGCAAAGTGAATTTGAAATAATAAGAAGGTATTTTTGTTGGAGTAGTATGATTGTCTGCTTATATAGACATATATATTTGTCTTCCTGTTGTGATTTTGATAGATTTATATAATTCTCTCAATTCCAATAATCTCAACCAATTTTGCTCAACTTTGACCCCACTTCCCATGACGTGAATGTTCTAATTAACAATCTAACACATATTATTTTCCAACTTTTTTTCTTAAAGCAATTTCTCTTGTAACTTTCCAACTCCCACTTCTTTCTTATCGTGTCTGCTAACTACCTATTACATGTTTAACCATCTTGCCTCTCACATTTTATACTTCTTTTACCTCTTTCCATATCCACGAGTTCTCTGGCCAAGTGACTTCCATGACTTCCAGTATTTGAGCCTTTTCACTTTAAGGCCAAATGGACTAAATCCTCTTAGCCTATCAACAATTTTCCCCACATATGTTTGGTTGAACAAACTAGCTAAATGGTGCTAAAAAGCTTCTAGCCTTTTGTAAAATGGGTGTGAGATCAATAATATAATTTTCAGATATGGATCAAAAATTTTTGAAAGTTCAAGAACCAATGAGAATCTATGTAGAAGAAGAAGCTTGGAAATGTCATCAAAATTATCTTTATATAGCCCTTAATTAGAGTGAATCCTTAATTTGAGAAGGAACTTTAGATGCAACGATTATATCAAGATTCTTTCATATTTAAAACTCTTAACTATTCTTCAATTAAGGAAGCTAAAAGATTTGCTTCATTTAAATTTCAAATTTCTACGGTTCCCCTAGGGTCCCTTTTTTTATAAATTTCTCTCACTCTACACCATTTTCTAACTTAAACTCCAAAACATCTCTATCATTTCTATCAATTATAGTTTTTCTCCTTTTTTCTCACAAATTTCTCAAAACTTAACAAATTTTTCTTGGGCTATGACTTTTGCACATCATACATCTTCTTCCTTCACCATTAACTCTGCTACATTAAATGCGACAGATATACACTTTTCTTTGTACTTAATTAAAAAATTCCATTAATTTTCTTTACTTTATTCTTTATGTGAGCTATAAACCTTGAGGTAGTCTTTATTCTAGCTAAACCTCTACCATCCTTTCTCAAAAAAAAAAAAGAAACTTCTTACACCCTAAATCACCTTTTTAAATATTTTTCTAATTTTTTATTAAAATTTCCTTCTATCAACATGCTAGTGAAAATGCCACATTTTGACCATAAGTAAGGATTACCTTTGACCATTGGAATCCCTTCATCAGTTGAATCTCCTCTACGCTGCTTAACACTTTGACTTAACCAGTAGCCTTGAATAGTATGAAGTCAAATTCAGTAATTGTATGCCATATTTTGTAGCAAAATATTTGACTTTTTAGCTAATAAGCATAGTTCCCTAGTCACTTATTGTTGACTATGGAATCCTGAATTGATGAATAATTTGTTCCTTAATGAACTTCACCATGTTAATCTATTCAATCTTCTACATCGGTTGAGCCAGCACCCATTTAGTAAAATGATCTATCACTAAAAATAATTAAATTATGACCTTTAAAAGAGGTTGGATATAAGATCAATGGACTAAACCTTAAATGACTATGAAATAATTATATACTGTAACTTAGAAGCAGGAATTCATTGTACCTTTGCATATTTTTGCATTGTTGACAACCTTTGGTATAGGATATACAATCTTTCAATATAAAACTATAGTATTAACCATAACATTTTATGAGCCGTCTCATCATTATACCAAATTGATTTGCTACATATATTCCCTTATGAACTTCTTTTATTATTGTTAATGTATCTGGCATCCTAAGGCATCTTAAAAGAAGTCCAACACTGCATTATCAAAATAAGGCTCCTTCAATCAATGCACAGTTAAGTTTTCGTATTTAAATTATGAGAGGCATTTTCTTATCGAGTTCTACAAAAAATCCTTGGTTTTTCCCTCTAATCTTGAGCAACTTGTTCTTCAATATTAAAAAATCCTAGGGAATCCCCCTTTTATAGACAGATAGATAAGATTTTCGTTATACAACAACATATTTATGAACCAACTCCTTAGACATTCTTAGCCTAGATGCAATTTAAGAGAGTTCATATGCCTCCCATTTTTCTCCTTAACGAATAAGTTGAAATTCTAATTCATCAAAAAATTCTATTAATTGAATAACATCGATATAATAAGGTAATAAAGTCAAAGTCATGCACTTAGATTCTCTACAAACCTATTGTAATACTAACTAAGAATCTCTTATGATGAGAACTTCTTTAGCTCTAAGATCTGCTAGAAGTTATAGTCCAATTATTAGGCCCTTTTATCCAACCTGGTTATTAATGCATAGGAAGTTTATCTTCAGAGAAAGGAGAGTCTTTGCTCCATTTAGTGTAGTTATAACGATCTGTCTTCTTTGTGCTAGAACCATCATATTTTAGTTCTCGTTTCATGTGTAGGTAATAAATGCCCATGTCCTCTTGAACTTATATTATCAATTGTCTTGCTAAAAAATAGCTCAGTGATGACCCTTTACTAACTTTTAAGGGTAATACGCTGTAGATCAATTTTATATAGAAAATTTTCAATATCGTAAGAATACGAATTGTAACTTGTAACACAAAAGGTATCATTCCCATAAAGACTAATTAGATACCTAAAAACTTGAATAAAACTTTGTTTAAGGTAGTTAAAGATTGATTGAGTTAAAATAAATTACTAAAATTAAAATAACTAATAAAATTAAATAATTAAATAATTGAACTGCTAATAAAAATATGGTTGGTCCAGGTTGGAAACTTAGGAATTGTTTTGTCCTTATGTTGTCTCCCTTTATCTTGTTGATTTAATTTACGCTAGGTCCTAGATATCCTAAGGTTTTGATGTCCTCTTTATATCTACCAACAACCGAGGTCTATTATGAGTGGCATATATGAAAGTTTAGTAGCCTATAAATAGGCCATAAATTGCAAGATAACAAGAAGTAAATAATTGATCAAATTAAGAAATATAAGAAAGTTTAGTAATGCCTTTTCCCATAACAAACTGTCAATAAAATAGGGAATGATGAAACTCCTTAAATCATCAATTGAATCCAATAGTTTGTCCTATAAGAAGGTGAACTACTCTTCTTCATCCGCAATCAACCTCCCCTCTTCTTCTTCTGCTTCTTAAAAAGGGACTTCCTTATCTTCCTTAACCTCTATTTCCTTCGTCCTCTATTTTCTTTCTCTTCTTGAACAACAACTTTATTTGCGAATTTGACCTTTATCTCCTCATCACTCTGAGGTATTAATGGGCTCCTATAACATGCTAGATTCTGTTTAGTGCCTTTGACAGAAGAAAAACTTTCTTTAAATACACGGTGGCTAGCTTCACTGTCAGTAAGGTCTTCCACTAAATATTCAAATGAAGCATAAGCTTTTAATGCATTAGTGTAAGAGTTACTCTGCTCTAAATTATCATTAAGCTTATAAAGTTAATTCTAAGGCTAATTTTGCCAGCAATATGGATGCTCCCATATATAATCAGGTGCTTGGCATTGATAATTGTAATTGTTGCCCCCACAAATGTCACAATATAAGATGGAAGTCGATTATGCTTTTGTGTTATTCGAAAGATTCCCCACATTCCTTGTTAACAATGCATTGGAAGGTTGCCCAACTTGAGCCTCTAAGTTATGAATAGAAGAGGAGAGGTTTTTCATTAGTTGATCAAATTTGGCTTCAATCTTCCTCTAAATTTCATTTAGGCTATCATTGAAGCTTAACATATCTATTAACTTTTCCAACTTTGACTCTAAGGATTTAAGCTCATTCTGTTCGAATATGAAAAGAAAGTTTCCAAGCAGCTGCCATTTTAGGCAGCAAAGTTTTCAAGATCATGAAATATATGTGTTATGTGGGTTTGTGGTAGTCCTCTAAGTTATGACAGTGCACTTATCTAAAGGCTTCTCTCGCCTGCCCGCTAGTGGCACGGAGCTCCTTTAAGGACTCCCATAAGTTCACGGCTACGCAAGACCATAAAATGGAATTGCGCTAGTATGTTCTGTTCACAGCTACACAGGACCCTTAAGGGAAATGTGTAGTACGCTCTGTTTTGGATCCACCCGAACCATTCTGATGTGCTCATGGTTCGTTTGCCAAGATGAATGCATGCATAACTTGTAACTGAATGTGTTGTGTCTGTGTAAAAAGGTTTTCTACTTGTTACTCAGTTATAAACCTGTTACCCAAATAAAGTGAGTAGATTCAGGGTACAAGGCAGCTCCCCGTCTGTGAATGTTTTGTTGTAATCCTTAGGGTTGATTTTTGAGAATTAAGGCTTTAGCCACCTTTCAAGTTTTATTCGTCTATGAGTACTGATGTATTATGGCTTGTAAGGTTATTAAAGCCTTGTAAAACAAATATACATTTGGGGATGTATAAATTATGGATATATATATATATTTGTGAATGAGTATGATTCTTGGTTAAGTTTTTACGTTGCATTTTTGATCCAAATAATTGAGGAGTGAGAGAGATTAATGATCATGTCTAGGTGATTTTGATTTAAGTCTCGAATAAATGAGAACGGGTGAGAAGGTTGATAGAGTGCAATAAATAAAGTAGATGCAAAGGAAGATACATAGGAAGAGTATAAGTATCCTTTGTGATGACGTTATAACACAGAGGCAAGGAGGATTTAAGAGTATATGTATCCTCTGTGATGACATCATAACACAGAGGCAAGGAGGATTTAAGAGTATAAGTATCCTCTATGATGATGTCATAACACATATGTAAGGAGCATTTAAAAGTATTAGCATCGTTTGTGATGATGTCAAAACACAAAGGACGTGTCATCCCCAAGACTATACAACATAGAGGAAAGGTTGGGTAGAGTATAAAAGAATCGTCTGTGATGAATCACAACACAGAGTATCATTTGTGTTACTGTTCACAGATTTCAGACAATAATTCACAGTTGATAGAGGGTCAAACCAGAAGATAAAAGTCAACCACAGAAGATAGAACACAGAAGAGAGATTATGGGCCAAGGATTATAAGAAGAAGTTAAGAAGTTACTTGGGTTGAAGTGCATGTTCTGTATTACTGTTCACCGTGTATCTTCTGTCCCATTGTTGACCCATTAGAAGATAAAATTGACCTTTTAGGTCTGCATGGAAGTTGTAGGTCTTGAAATTCTCTTTCAAATCGTATAAAGAATACCCTGAACCGATTCCCTTAGAGAAAGTTATGATGTTTGTAAAATATCGTCTGTGTTACTATTCACAGAATATCGTCTGGGTCACTGTTTACAGCGTATCTTCTGTCCCATTTTCAACCCTTCAGAAGATAAAGTTGGTCTTTGAGCTCTCCATCAAAATTGTAGTTCTTGAAGTCCTCTTTAAGTCTATCTAAAGAAACCCTAGTTTGGATGCTTATCGTAGAAGTTATACTAATAGCCCCGAAGCAAATATATGTGTAAAGTGAGGACTCACCCACACTGATCATTGAAGGATTTAGGTTGAAAGGTAGGAATGGACAAGTCGATTATTCTAAGAGCTGAACTGAGACTAGAAAAGGGGAGTTTGAGAAGATAATCTGATAGTGGTCAAGGTGTTCTCTTTGGGAGATAATTTACGTATCAAGGTATTCTGAATGCGAGTTGGACTCCAAATTCGGGGTCCGACAGATGTGATATCAGAGCAAGCATGAAAGTGTTAGACTCTAGAAACAGGGTCCGACATAGTTGGTATCAGAGCATCGATATTACGATCTTACATGGGCAATTTTTGAGACAGGTGTCCATTGTAAGAGAGGCTAGATTGAAGTTGGATTTATGACCAAATTTTGAAGCATCCGAAGTATAAGTTGGGAAGGTGGAGATATGAAATGTTCATGCATGGATTTTACGTGGATTAGTGCATGCATGAAGTTTTCATGGATTACTACATGCATGTGTTTTAAGTGAATTACTACATGCATGGATTTGAATTGTGTTTATGCATTGAGATTATTCTGCATGACTTGAACTGTTTTGCACCCTTTTGAGATTTTTTACGGTTTCATGTATCAGGAGTGATTATGCCGCCTCAGAGAAGAACTCGAGGAGCTCTGACTCAATCCAGCTCTCACCAAGGGAGCACAGATGAGTCCAATGCCCCACAAAATGCGGGGACACATTCTGCCCTTAATCCTGAGGCACCTAGTGTACAACATGAGGAGCCTCCACCGCCTCCTCCTATGCCTCAGGCAAATCCCATGGATCCGCGTTTCTTTCAAGCCTTTGCTCAGGCTTTCTCATATGCCATGGGATAAGGGTCTCAAGTTCATATGCAAGCTTTCATAGACAAAAGTGGACAGTATGATAGGCTCCGCAAGTATGGAGCTATAGGCTTCAATGGGACTACAGATCCCGAAGAGGCTGAAGCATGGGTAAAGAGGACCGAAAGGGTCCTAAATCAGATGAAGTGTTCAGATGAGGAGAAGTTGAAATATGCAGTGAGTTTGTTGCAGGGGGATGCACTCTATTGGTGGGAATCACTACCTTACAGTCAGGTTGTGCCTCTAGTGTTGACATGGAAAGACTTTGTGGAGGTGTTTAGGAAGAAGTATTTCTCAAGGGTCTACATATAAATGAAAGCTAGGGAGTTTCTGAACCTCACACAAAGAGATATGACTGTGAATGAGTATGAACTAAAGTTTACTCATCTTTCTCGGTATGCAGCAAACATTGTGGGGAATGAAGAAGACAAGTGCCGCAAATTTGAGGGAGGTCTTCATTTGTAGATCAAAGAGAAAGTCTTGATCCAAAATTTCTGTGACTACCAACAGTTGGTAGATGTTGCACTTCGGGTCGAGAAGCTTGAGAACATAAAGAATGAAGTGAGCAGGAAGAGGAAGAACAGGGAGCAGTTTTCCAAGAAGGGGATGAGTACTCCAGTGCCTAAAAAGAGTGTGAAAATCTTCCATACTCAGATTAAGGTGGGAGATAGTACTTCTGAGAGGAATAAGCAAGCAAGGGCAGTATCAGTGCAAGCCTCAACAGTAGGAGGCCACAGTAGGGTGGAGAAGAGCAGAAACAAGAACCCTCAATGTGAGCATTGTGGGAAGCTGCACAGAGGAGAATGCTTTAAGTTACTAGGAGCTTGTTTTCGATGTGGAGAAGGGAAATATGATCAAGGATTGTCCTCAAGTAACAAGACAGAAGGGATCACAGATTCAAGCCCCGAGAAGAGCAGAAACAGTAGGTACCAGGCCAGACACTGAAGTGGGCAGTTCTGGAGCTACAAAGAAGACTGTACCTTTAGGAAAGCCAAGGGGTCAAGCATAGGCAAGAGTGTTTGCTATGACCAGAGAGGAAGCTACAGCCGCCTTGAAGTTATCACAGGTATGGCTCAATTGTTTGATTCCGAAGTATTTTTGCTAATTGATTCTGGTTCCACACATTCCTTTGTTTATGTAGGCATGACATTGCATGATGTTAATTTGATGCCTTTGGATAATCCCTTGATTGTTACTACTCCTTTAGAGAGGAATGTGGTAGTCAGTCAAGTGTATAGGGATTGTAAGCTCTTCATTGAGGGTGCTCAACTAGTAGTGGATTTGCGACCATTGGAGTTAAAAGGTTTAGATGTGATATTAGAAATGGATTCCATAGAAAAGTATCATGAAAAATTAGATTGTAGCCTCAAGGTGGTAGAATTTGATTTGGGGAATGGAGAGAAGGTAACTTTCTAAGGAGAGAGAAGGACATCATTGCCAAAACTCATTTCGGCTTTGGTAGCTAACAGAATGATAGAAAGGGTGTGAAGCCTTTTTGGCACATGTTATGATACTAATGTGAATGGAGAGAAGTTAGGGGATTTTCCCATTGTGAGGGAATTTCCAGATGTGTTTCCAAAGGATTTGCTAGGATTGCCACCAGTAAGGGAAATCGAGTCCACCATTGACTTGATTCCCAGAACTGAACCCATTTCTATACCACCGTATAGAATGGCCCTAGCCGAACTGAAGGAGCTTAAGGTACAGTTGGAGGAACTGTTAGAGAAGGGATACATAAGGCCAAGTTCAACAACTTAGGAAGCTCCTGTCTTATTTGTCAAGAAGAAGGACAGGACATGGCGAATGTGTATTGATTATAGGAGACTCAACAAGGTGACTATTAAGAATAAGCATCATCTGCCTCGGATTGATGACCTATTTGACCAGTTGCAGGGAGCAAGGGTCTTTTCCAAGATTGATCTCAGTTCAGGTTATCATCAACTCAGAATCAAGGAGTCTGATGTAAGTAAGACCACTTTTAGGACTCGGTATGGGCATTACAAGTTCCTAGTCATGAAATTTCGTTTGAACAACGCTCCAGCTGCATTCATGGATCTTATGAATAGGGTCTTCAAGGAGTACCTGGATCAGTTTTTCATAGTGTTTATCGATGACATTCTGGTTTATTCCAAGAGTGAAAAGGAACATGAGGAGCATCTTAGGAGAGTGTTACAGACACTGAGAGAGAAGGGGCTTTATGCTAAGTTTAGCAAATGTGAGTTTTGGCTTTATGAGGTGATATTCCTTGGACATGTAATTTCAGAAATAGGGTTCATGTGGATCCAATAAAGGTCAAAGCAGTAGTGAATTAGCAAGCACCCAAGTCAGTGACTGAGGTGAGGAGTTTTCTGGGTCTAGCAGGATATTATAGAAGGTTTGTGGAAGGATTTTTTATGATTGCTGCTCCGATGACTAGGTTATTGAGGAAGAATAAGAAATTCGTCTGGAGTGAGGAATGTTAGGAAAGTTTTGAGGAGGTCAAGAGAAGGTTAACAAGTACTCCAGTTTTGATGTTGCCTATTGGAGATGAGGGTTATACAGTGCACAGTGATGTCTCAAAGAAGTGTTTAGGTTGTTTGTTGATGCAAGGAGATAGGGTGATAGCTTATGCTTCAAGACAACTGAAGCCTTATAAATTAAACTATCGGACACATACTTTGGAATTGGTAGCAGTGATTTTTGCTTTAAAGATTTGGAGAAATTATTTGTATAGAGTTCAGACAAGGATCTTTACAGATCATAAAATTCTCAAGTATCTGTTGAGTTAAAAGAAACCGAATTTGAGACAGAGAAGGTGGATTGAGCTGCTTAAGGACTATTACTTGTTGATTGAGTATCATCCAGGAAAGGCAAATGTAGTGGCAGATGCTTTGAGTAGGAAATCCTCAAAAGCTCATGTTCAGACAGTTTATCTACCCCTATTAGAAGAAATGGAAACTCAGGATAAGTTTAAAGCAAGATGAACCTGATTGTATTGTTCCTACTTTCAGAGTGAGACCGATACTCAGAGAGAAGGTTAAGGAGTTACAAGCACAAGATGAAGAATTGAGTAAGCTTCGGGAAGAGATTAAGAATAGCAAGAACTCTGAGATAGTAGTGAGAGATGATAGACTCATGGTTATGGGAAACAGACTTTGTATCCCAAATGTCAAGGAAGTGAAGGATGAGATACTGGATAAGGCACATAATGCGCCTTATGCAATGCACCCGGGGAGTACAAGAATGTATAAAGATCTGAAGGAACACTTCTGGTGGAAAGGCATGAAGAGATATGTAGCAGAATATGTGAGTAAGAGTCTAGTATGTCAGCAAGTCAAGGCTAAACACCAGGCACCTTCAGGCAAGTTAAGGCCATTATCAATTTCGGAGAGGAAGTTACAAAGGGTGACTATGGACTTTTTGATGGGTTTGCCTAAGAATAGTAAGAAGCATGATACCATATGGGTCATTATTGATCGATTGATGAAGTCAGCCCATTTTTTGGCAATTAAACAGACTAATTCTTTGAATGTCTTAGCAAAGAAGTATATTGATGAGATAGTAACATTACATGCGATTCCAGATTCCATAGTTTTTGACAGGGATCCTCTATTTACTTCGAGATTTTGGGGAAGTTTACAAGAGGCTATAGGAACCAAGTTAAACTTCAGTACGGCTTTCCATCCTCAAGCAGATGGTCAATCTGAGAGAACCATTCAGAAACTGGAGGGGATGCTCAGGGCATGTGCGATGGATTTCAAAGGAGCCTGGGATGAGCATTTGCCATTGTTCGAATTTGCTTATAATAATTCGTACCATTCAAGCATTCAAATGGCCCCTTATGAAGCACTATATAGAAGGAGATGTAGAACTCAAATATGCTGGGATGAAGGGGGAGAAAGAAAACTGATAGGGCCAGAATTGGTGCAGATGACCGTAGACAAGGTCAAATTGGTTAAGCAGCGGCTTAAAGCTGTATAGGATAGGATGAAGAGTTATACTGATGCACACCAAAAGGAGATGGAGTATGAAGTCGGTGAAAGAGTGTTCCTTAAGACATCTCCTTGGAAAGGAGTCATGAGATTTGGCAAGAAAGGCAAGTTAAGTCCAAGATATGTAA